>JAFNEN010000250.1:225000-571047 GCA_019343175.1 Oedothorax gibbosus
GTTCTCTTTCTTTCCTACTATGGGATGGGGCAGCTGAACTAGATATTAAGAAATTAGTAATAGTGTGGTGCGTTGCACACAGAAAACGATTTAGCATTAGAAAGTGTAGTGTCGTCAGTCCCTGAACTCACACTCTGGAGAGAAAATCTCTGCGGTATTTTGACCTATTACCGAAAATCGGCAAGACACACAAAATTGCTTGCGATTATTTTTCCAGAGAGTATAGAACTTTTCCCCGCCACTTTGAAGGCCGTTTTGCTGAACATATCAGAAATGAAATTGAAGCTGTCATCAAAAACTTGCCTTACTGTTGGAAACAGTGGTAGAATATCATGTCTGACCAGGCGCGCAGCGCCAGGATTTTTTCAAGGAGGGGGCTGAACTTCAGAAGGGCACTTTTACAGAATTCCTTGTGTGGGGGTCCGGGAAATTTTTGAAATGTTATTTTTAAAATACAAGTAAATATACTAAATTTACAATCATGTTTTACAAACTAGACTGCTGGGAAAAACGCTTAAGACAGTGAGTGGCTGATAAAAATTTCCAAATGAAACTACAATTACTGGAAAAAAGTTGGTGAAAAGGAGTGAAATGTTTTAAAACAATTCTCTTATATCTGTGCCGTGTTTTGACGTATACGATTATGACATTTTTAACAGCGATTCTTTAAAAATATGTCTATAAGTTAGGTTAGTTAAAAATTCTTTCATCTACCGAAAAATCGAATGAATTCCAAAAGCTATGAGATAAAGGAAAATTACTAATTTTACACGTTGCCATTTCCGTTAATTGTTAAAAACAAACCCTCGTCCAAAAGGTACATTTAAATTCAAAAGCATGTTTCAAGTTTCAAATTAAATAATTTATAAAAGATAAAGTTTCTTCTTTTTATTTTTATTATTATTTAACAATAACTAATGATTCAAAATAAATACATATTTTTTTTTCTGAAAGTGATTTATTTTGTGGGCTTCAAAATAGAAATGGATATGATACCAGGAACACTCAGTTTCAATCGCTGATGTTGACTTTTGAGATACTTCAATTCTTTCACAATTTTTTTTCAAAGATCAACTTCACTCTTAATAATTAATTAATCGCTGCTCAAATCACTCGAATAAAATTTCACAGCCTCACTTATATCATCAAAAGTAGCCTTATTACAGTAATATGGAAGTAAATATCATGAAGTGTAGCCATACTACCCTTCAAACCTTATTATTTAGTCAATTGTATGGAATAAATAAAAATATTCTGTAATATGATTCGGCAGTTTCAGCAGACTTCAGCAACTTTTTTAAGTTGTCGTCCGTTTAGCAGTCGTTTGCATGGCAATCCGTATAAAATAACTTATTTTGGAAAGTGATTATGAGCAACGTTTTTGGTTCCGTTTTTCAAGAATGTTGTGCAAATTGGCTTTTTTTGCATTAAAATACATTTTTGAGGATGTCAGTTTGTAAAATTACACAAATTCGGGCAAATGAATTTGGACGAAAGGGCATTTTGTCGCAGTCGGGGGGGGGGGGGGGGCCCCGAGCCCCAGCCCCCTCCCTGGCTGCGCGCCTGTGTCTGACTCGGAAGAGGACAAGAAAGACAAGAATATTGCAAAAGGGATGTCAAACATGTGAGAAGAGAGTTCTTTACAATTTCAACTGACTTTAGTCACGAGCTATGCTATCAGACATCATCACAGTTTTGAATATTGCCATAACTAAACTGGAGTTAATGATAAATCCCGATGGTTTCGAAGAAAAGGAAGACGACCATAAAAGAAGATACTTCCAGTAAACGTAGGGAGAAAGTCAATTCTAATGTCACAACATTTTCAAGACGTTTTAAATCAGTAAGACAAGAAATTGTCCTATCATCAATAAATTTTCTTAAACATAAAGTTTATGACGAACAGGCCGAAACTTTAAAAACCGCCAGATCAGCGGCAGAAATAATCTCCGTCGGAGAAAATTTACTTTCCAACCCCCCCCCCCCCCCCCCCCCCCCCCCCGAGGAAGTTAGAGTTGCCCACACAGTCAAATTTCCTTAAAATATGCCCTGGTGGTGACCAAGTTAAAGGCTGCCTTTTTCATCGGAACATAGCTAAAATTTCCTGGCATGGAAATTTTTCTCTGTTCCGTTCTTCGAAATGAATTTCGAACCATTGCAATTAGCCAATGTGCTGATATTACCAAACAAACCAAAACACACTTTTTTGAAAACGAAACTGGCAACATTTTTGACATTAAAAAAGTTGTCTGCTTTTCGGATGATGATGTCTGCTGTTGTTGGTTGATGTGTTGATAGTTTGATTTGAGAACGCCACGTTGTACTAAGTGACAAACCGGTGTTTATTTATTTTTTCATCACTTATTTAAAATTCTTCTCTTTAAGTATTATTTCCATTCATTTTGATAACTATAGGTATGTTAGTTTGGTTATTATTTGTGACTATGCCACGTATATGTTACTAGCCGGTATTATTTCTTTTTGTCAATATGTTTATTGCTCTGAAAACAATTTTTAATGGTCTGCCATACGTCAAACTATTGAATTCTGAATTTATAACTATATTTAATATCTTGTATCAGAGTATGATCACGATTTGTTACTGGTTACGAAATTCGTCTCGATTAAAAGCATTACGGAAATCCATATATCTAGTAATCGGAACTGAATCTGAATTATTCTGTTAAAATATCATCTAATTATAACTTTTAATATTAACACTAATTTGAATATTCACATGCGTTGATTTACAATCTGAAGTATTAAGTGTTACTGTTAAGTGGTGATGAGTGTTTTAGTGCATATGCACTTGCACCATACTAATTAAAAATGAACTTTTTATGTCAATTGAAACGTGTCTAATTCTAATAAAAAGTAAACACTGGCAAATGTTCTTTCTGCCATATTTTGTCAATACGTTTATGCTGGTACAAACAACACTAAACTTCATATCATATTATCTTAATTTTTCTTAAACTTAAAAATGATATGTGTTAATATTTAAAAAAAAAATTATTCTAATATTAATGAAAATGCCAGGACTATGTTTTGCATTTGCTATGATGGGGGGTCTTAATTTCATGTCAAAAGCCACAAAGTACATATGGGTAATTTTTCAAAAGTCGGTAGAGATTTACTGTACGGTCCCCCTTGGCAAACTTTCCAAAATCCTGCCAAAAGTCCATATTTTGGCGACTTTTTTTTAAAAACCATGATTCAAAGAAAAGATCGTATGTTAATATTTCTCATAAAAACTCAACCAACGGTCCGATAGGGTTGCTGGAAAACGTCATCGGTGCGAAGTCATAGAAGTCTTCAGTCGAAGTCAGACAGGACAGGTTGCCAGAAAAGATTATTTATCGCCAAATCCGAAAAAATCGCCAAGGGGGACCGTACAGTAAATCTGATCCCAAAAGTCTATATATTTTGATATGGTGTGAAAGACAAGGGTCAAGTGTGACATTCTGAGAACTTAGTTACTTCAAGTAATATTAACAGCTATTTCCTTGAAAATGCCTTCAAAATACATTTCGAAAATAAATACTATGCCCCAAAAAATCCAACAAATCACTAATATATCATTAACCCTTAAGATTCTCAAATTATTCCCTTATGGTAGAATCACCCATATGCAGGCATCTTGCCTGGTTATGAACTGTTTAAGTTATTTAAAAAATTATTGGAAAAATGTGACTAGCATAACATTCAATTATTTTCCAGTGTACTAGAAAACAGGCAAAATGAAGGTCAAAGAAATCGACCGTACAGCCAACATAGCTTGGTCGCCAGCAGCCCACCA
Source organism: Oedothorax gibbosus (assembly GCA_019343175.1). NCBI lineage: Eukaryota > Metazoa > Arthropoda > Arachnida > Araneae > Linyphiidae > Oedothorax > Oedothorax gibbosus. The sequence goes on from JAFNEN010000250.1 coordinate 228,800, forward strand.
TCCCATCTATCTAGCTGCGGGTACCGCTGCCCAGCAATTGGATGCTACTTTTAGGTATACTATTTTATGAAATATAGATTATATTTATTATGAAATATAGGTTATATTTATTATGAAATATAAATTATATTTATTATGAAATATAGGTTATATTTATTATGAAATATAGGTTTTATTTATTATGAAATATAGGTTATATTTATTATGAAATATAGGTTCAGCTAACCATGTCACTTTTATAAAAGTTTTATTTATTTGTAATGACCTTAGCAGAAAATTAGCAAAGAAAGGCCTCTGATTTAGGTATCGCGTTGAACGTGAAGAGGTTTGAGATATCTTAGATGTAACCAAAAAAATGTCACACAAAAGCTACACTTAGGCAACTATTAGACTTAGGAAGGACAAATTTATCACCCAAATATATATATTTGGCTGGTACATGTAAATTTGTGTATCCTAATAGTTGCCTAAGTGTAGCTCTTGTGTGACATTTCAAATTTAAGCAAATTATCCATTCTCAGAGTGGTGTTTTTAAATAGGATAAGTAGGGCTCCAGCCAAGATATAATGTCCAGTTTTGATTTGCGTTACATTGCCAAACAATAAAAATTTCCAAATTCTTCATATTTCATGCAACTCGACATTAATCCTACATTGCATTTTCAAACTTGCTAATGAAGAGACTGATCATAGCTGTATCTTTTTATCTTTATTAAATATTGCTTTTTTATTAATTTGTATATTTTATTACTTATAGCACCACTGCAGCATTGGAAATATATGCTCTCAATTTGACAGAACCTGGTTTAGATATGTGTATGAAGGGCAGTGTTGTTTCTGATTTCAGGTTGGTTTTTGTCGAATAATATCAATTTTGTTTTTAGCTTATAAGTTATCACTTATAATTCTGTAACAAATACTTTAATATAACTTTCAAATTAAAAAATTGAATTGTATGTAAAAGTATCTTTAGGTACCATAAAAACAACTTTAAAATTATAAATATTTAATGCTTTTCTAATTGTATTATCTACTATTAAAAAAATTAACCACTACTGTTATAAAAAATGAAATAATCGTAGTATTGGTCCATTTTTAAAATATTGTTGCTTTTTGATACTCATATTACCCGATACCATGTTTAATTTTGCATCTAAATTGCTTTTAGAATGGTGCCATTAGAGAGATTTTGGTGTTCTAAATTTAATGTGAGTGAATTAAATCTTAATCTCTTTTTTTAACTCATTACAGATTCCACAAAGTAGTGTGGGGTTGTGAAGGCATGAAAACATCAGAGCTGAGCAGTGGTGTCATAGTTGGTGGGGCAGATGGTGGCAACATCATGATATACGATGCCTCAAAGCTCATACAAGGCGAATCGGCATTGATGCAACAGACTACAAAACATACGGGACCAGTGCATTCACTTGACTTTAATAAATTCCAGGTACATTTTTTTTAAGAAATAAAGAACTAATTTACTTGATATAGAGCCTCATACTTTATGCTGCATGCATATTGATGTTTTATATTTTTAGGATTATAGTAAATTGCTTTCTATTCTGCTTTCCTGTATTTTGAAATTTTATTTGACAATGATTTATTATTTTTTTAATTTCTCACTATCTTTGCCCTTTGTCAAGTAAAACTGATATTAGTAAGCAGAAGCACTTTAGAATTCTGATATTGTAAAATGTAAACTTAATTTCTACAAATCAATGCTTGTTAATTGTGTAATTCTAAATTGTCTTATTTTAGACACTGTTACATTGCGTTTATCTCATGTTATGGATTTTTTAAGTTATGTTTGAATTTTTTTTTTCGAAAAATTGTCATTTTGTTGTTGTAAATTGTAATTCTTAAATTTTTTCCCCCCATTTAGGATTGTCTCTTAGCATCAGGTGCTAGTGAATCTGAAATATTTATTTGGGATTTAAACAATCCCACTGCACCTGTTACACTTGGAGCCAAATCACAGGTATACTTTACTTTTTTTTATAATAGCCATTAATCTGCATCATTATAATGCGCAAATGTTTTCATCCATTTTTAACTGTTACTTCAAATGTAATTAATTTTAAAATACATATTTATGTAAATGCATATATAAGTTTGAGCATTTAATTGAAATATTTCCACTCTTTTTCCATGATTAGATTTTGTACTTTAGGGTTAAGGTTGTTGGTATTTTAACTTCCCTTAGATATTTGATGTAAAGAAAGGATTTTTTTAATGACATTCCATTCAAAGATCTTATATTACAACATTAAAAATCCTTGCAAGCTTTTGAATGTAAAGTTTTTGTTGTTTTCCAGCCTTTAGAAGATGTGACATGTGTATCTTGGAATTGCCAAGTACAGCACATTCTAGCATCTACCTTCCCTGGACGCTGTGTTGTGTGGGATTTAAGGAAGAATGAACCCATCATTAAAGTTTCTGATTCATCTTCCAGAGTAAGTGATTTATGGATAGTTTTAATGAATGTTGGAAGTTTTACTAAAAAAATTTAAATTGTTTTTCTTAAATCAATCAAAAATCTTAAATCAATCAACTTTTATAACACTGCATTTTAATTAAAATATTTCATTCCATAAACAATTGTTAACCTGGTTAAATTATTGTTTCTTCTTTAAAAAAATAATATTTTCTGTTTTTGAATACCTAAATTTCAAGTTTCTATATGTGTTTAGCAATTTTCTGGACCACAGACTTATCATTAGAGCACCGGTCCTAGTCTAGTCTATATTACAAAGCCTTTAGCCCTGGTGTATATAGACTATAATTTAACCTAACATATTCTGACTAAATAATTAACTTAATAGCAGTAGCTGACTGAACTTTTAAAACTTAAACTGCCTCTATAAATACTTGTTCATAATGTTGATTTTTGATTGTTTTTAAGTGTTAAATGGGTTACAACTTCTCTAAATCAAGCTCTGGTTTTTTTTTTAAATTTCTATTCAAGGGATTTTGTTTGCTCTTAATTCATTAACTGACTCTTGTCTTTCAGTTGCGATGCAAAGTGGTGTGTTGGCATCCGGAAGTGGCCACACAGCTCTGTCTGGCTTCGGAAGATGATCACAGTCCAGTTATTCAACTGTGGGACTTGAGGTTTGCCACTTCACCTTTGAAGACCCTGGAGCATCATCAAAGGTTAGTTTAAATTGGTTTAGTAATAGTTCATTTTTTGTATTATCCTCCTGAAAGCTGGTATCAATTTAAATGGGTGTTTTGTTTTATGTTTCTTTTACTACAAATTGTACAAAAACAGTTTGAGCTTATTTGTACAATTTGGGTTTAAATTAAACAAGTCATTGGAAGCCAAACTTGTTAGAAATAACTACATAATCACAAAAGTAGACATTCAAAAGGGCAAGATTGATCACTTCTGTGGCTATTTGACTGAAACCAAATTGAGTTTTTACTCCTAAAACTAATTTTTCTTATCAAGTTAAATTGAGAACATAATTGTTTCACTTAAGAGTTTTGATTGTGACAATCACCTTAACATGACCAATATCAAAATACCTTTCCTCCAAAATACTTTCCTTTTACCAGGGTTCGCATGCGGCCTGGAAATCCTGGAAAAGCATGGAATTTCATTTTTGTATTTCAAGGCCTTGAATAGCCTGGAAAATTCACAGACAGCCTGGAAATTCCTGGAATTTCCCGTTTTTATTACGATTCAAAATTGAATCGAACTAGCTTAGCGGTGGACGAAACATCTCTGTTTTTCTGCGCATGTCCGAACCACCCCGCAGGTGTCAATCACTCGGGGTTCCCCCGTGTGGACGCGATCAGAACGTTGTGAAATTCTTACGGCTTTTGCTCAGGTTTAGGTTCTTGTGATCACTACTAACGGATCAAAAGAAAATATTCTGGTTATTCCGATTGGCCTGAACCGGAACTACAAAAGTAAACTTGCCTCTCTTCCTATCAGGCAGAGGCAAAAAAATGTCAATCATTAGGAGACAATGCAACCTTATCGGTGGTTGCCGTGAAAATTACTGGGCAGCAAAATAAGTAAATCAGGTAGCATTATTGGATTGCATACTTTTAGTCAGGTAAAGACGATCCTCTTCTAATAGGGGACCAATATTTGAAGATATCTTAGTGTAATCTTAATTCATCTTAAAATTTTAATTAAATTGTTTATCTTAATCATTAAATTTTTTTATTTAAACTTGTTTTTTATTGAAATTTAAGTTTAGTTTTCATTGATATGGACCGGGGGGGGAAGAAGAGAATGAAGGAAACGAGTTATGCAGTACAGTAGAACTCCCTCCAATTATCAAAGAAATTGGACCAAACTTGCAACATTCGTATAATCGGTAATTCGGATAATTGGAGTTTATCGGAGAAAAGGTATATTTTAATGAAATCAACCAATCCAAATTGTAAGATCATTTGGCAGTTTGGGTTATAGCTTTTTGTAATAGTTTTTTGCTATTCAACTTTTATTAGAATCTTGGTGTTACAAAAGTTTGTCTGCAACATATAGAGACAAACAGTAACCAATAGACTAAATGAAAAAAATATTTTTCACTTGGTCTATTTGTTACTGTTTGTCTCTGTTGGATGTCATGCCTAGTAATTTTTTGGTCGGTACAAAAAAATTACTATACTACGGGACAACCTAAGTAGGGTAAATAGAAATATGCTATGGAGAAGATCTTTCCGCGGATGTAAAGAGTTCCATAAATTATTTGCGAATCCATCCAGAAAACTTGTTTAAAACGTTAATTTCGTTTAAGGTCTAACATATTTGGATATTATTTGAGAAAATGTGGTAATTTTATTAGAATGAAAAGTGTATTTTGATGAAATTGTATTCAGATCATTTTGTATATAAATATTACCTTACAAGAGTTTCCAGCCAACGGATCATTGTTTCTTTTTCGCGTTCCAGGGTTGCCGATTCGATAGGATTTTGTTTTATTATGACAGCGGCAGATGTTTTTTTTCATTATATCATAATTCACTGTGTAATTGGCGATTGAAAATGAATTTCTGTTTAAGAAGAAGGTTAGGTTTGAATTATCGTCGCACTAGAGCTACACAAGGGCTATTGGCGACGGGCGTCGTATTTTAGAACCACAGTCAAGTGACGAGCCGACACCTGAATAGGCACCCAACGCAACCGTTAAGGGCGACATCGTACGCAGCGTTAGGACTTTGAAGGATATTTAACGTGCACTCCCTTACACGGTATTATTCGTCGGACATTTTGGGCTGCACGATCCGTTTATAGGTCGGCAGTTATTTTGACGATGCCCAGACCCGAACCTGGAACCTTTCACATGCTAGGCGAGTGCCTAACCGTCTGGGCTCCCAGCCCCTAAGAAAGAAGGCAATTTACAAATTTTTTTCCTTAAATTTAAAATAGAAGTTATCAAAAGCATTTGTCCAAATCTGGCTGAACAAAAGTAGATTTTAAAAATTTCAAAATTTTTGAAAAAAGTCGTTGGTAATTGTAGTCAAGTATTCAATAAATGTCATAAAGATTTTTTTTTTTATTTCCTTTGTTACTTTTGAGTCGTATTGTACGAAAAGTGAATACTTGTGATGTACATCATTAATTTTTTTTAGTTTTGTTAAAATAGTTTTATAGTTTCTCGGTTTTCAGAAATATTTTGTATGCTTTCTATAAAGGGCTAGAAAAAATCTCCAACTATTAATTCGATTTATTTTTTAACCTTTTGTAGTTTTTTTATATGGTTCTCAAGGTTTATCTTCGGTTATAATTGCAATAAAAGTTTGGAATTAACACTTTACAATACCGTAAAAACATTTGGCGTTTTTTGCGGTGTTACAATGGTTAAAATTTTGAATAAGAACATAAACTCTCCTGTTTATTATATGCTTGTTATGTATTATTATTTTTCGCTTAAAAATATTATCCTTCTACAGTTATAACACAAAAAAGTGCGTTTTTTTTGCAAAAATAATTATTACATTTGATTTTCATCCGCGGATTTAAATACTGCTCTGAATCCCAACTGCCTCATTTTTTTTAAATTATATTTTAGATGTGTGTTTATTTCTAGCTTAAAAATATTAACCCTTTTAAAATTACAATTAAACAATACATATAGTTTTTAAGTGTTTTGAAAAATATTTTTATATAAATTTCTCATAAAAATTTTAACTATTTTTCTAGTATTCTAAAAGCTTACAAATCAAAATTGTGTATTTTAATAAATTTACCCAACCCCTCACCATAATTTATAAATTAATTTATCAAAAAATATTAAATCAATACTGGGAGTGAAGAAAACAGGAAAAGATTAAACCTTTTTAGAATTAAGAATTTGAACAATTTAAATATTTTTTATTATTAACAGTTATATTTCTTTGTATTTGGCACCTTGCTTTAAAAAAAAAAGCGCCTTATTGCGCATCAAGAAATTTTTTTGTAATACCATTAATTTTAAATAGGCCAAATGAAGCTATGTCGGCGCCAAACTAGACGTCTGATTGAAACTTTTTTCTTGTTTCGTTTGAATCGGCGAGGTTGCGATGTGATTTATTGCCTTGTATCATAGCACCACGCTTTTCCCTCTGCCTTTTTACTATTTGTTGTTACCCAAGTTAGGTTGTCCCCGAGTGTAGGTATGACATTCAATTAGGACGAACAGTAGCAGGTAGGCCAGGTGGAATTTTTTTTATGACATTCGGATAATCGGCACCGTTTTCGGGTAATCGGAGTTCTACATCTACTGTAGCTATTGATGACTGTTTAAAAACATGGGGTTTTAAAATTATCATGAATTACGTGTTTAGCATTGAGAAAATTTTTAATATGATTCGATTTTGCAATAAATAGTACAGACTTTTTCCCCTATACTCAGATTTATTTTCAAGTATTTGGGCTTTAAGGGCTTGAAAGTGTGAGCAGCTTTTTCATTCGAAACTTTTCAAGGAGTGTACGAACCATGTTATAAAGCTATTCTCTGATCAGGTGGTTCCTCTAACCTTATTCCGATTTTTGGAAATCTGGAAAAGTTAGGTATGCTAACCCATGATGTATAATTTCAGAAATTAGTTTGATGTTTCTGCTCTGGGTTAAGGCAATATGGTTGCTAATAAAATCATTTAGCTCAATATATAGTTCTGTAACGTACAGTAATTTTACATTCAAATTTTAATTCAACCAGTTAATCTTAATAAATCTTAAGTAAGTTGATTTTGAGTTATTAAAGTTTCATCTCGCTGTGTAGCATGGTAGCCTGGAAAATCATTAAAAAGAAAATCATTTTTATTAATAATAAAGATATAATTATTTTTGTAAGGGTAACTGTTAACTTTATTTCTGCTAAGGGTTGTCAGAATTGGATGTTTTTATTTTAGTATTGGCTGCATAAAATTTCTAGTGTCTACTTCTGTTTCATATTAAATGTAATAATAAAAATATTTGTTTTCCCTTAGAGGAGTATTGTCCATTGCATGGTGTCAACAAGATCCAGACTTGCTACTGTCTTGTGGTAAAGACAATAAAATTTTATGTTGGAATCCAAACTCTGATGTAGAAGGTGGAGAGGTCAGTATAGTAAAACAACCAAAACAATATATTTTTTAATTTTCCTGTTATATTAAAAGCTTAAATTTATATTTTTACTGATCGACTTAAATTCTTTTTAGATACCCATCTTTTTTTTTACTTTCAATTACCTGATATGAAATAAATGATAATGAAAGTATTGTGATTTGGTAAAAAATCCTAAATGGAGATTTTGTGTTTTCTATATGTTTTGGAGGGTGCTGATACTAAAGTGGTTTTGAACATTGGTCTGTCTTACACTATTCTACAGCTTGAACTAAAAAAGCTATCGACTTCCAATTTGATATAAAAATTCCTAGTATCTGTCGGACGTCATAATAAGGTTTTTGAGAAAATCACACTTGCACAAATGGTAAAGGCCATAGAACTTTTAAACTTTATAGGGTATATAATTATCCTTAAAATGTTTTGATTTGCTGAGTGGTTATTGAAAGTAGTGTAGTGTAACATTCCTTGTTTCAAAAGGCTTTAACTTAATTATATATTTAATTTTATTATAATTCACAGGTATTATGTGAGCTTCCAACCGGTAACCAATGGAGTTTTGATGTGGCTTGGTGCCCCAGAAATCCTGCTGTCATCGCCAATTCCTCATGTGATGGACATGTCAGTGTATTTTCTCTTATGGGAGGACAACAGCAAGTACAGTGCAGTTCTAAGGTAAGTTTTAAGCAAAGTATATGTAAATTAGTTTTAGGACACTGCTTGTTTGCATTGTTGGGGTCGATGTAAATTTTAAATTGAATCTCCTTGAGTAGAAAACTGTTCATTTTGTTTGATTTAAAAACTTCAGAACCCCAAAGTAGTTTTTGTGATAAGTAATTATTTTGGTTCTAGATTGCTGAATCATTTCCTGGCACCGAAACAATGATGCAATCTAATGTTGATTCCATTCACCGGCACATTTCTGTTCCTCTTCAAAAGCCACCAAAGTGGGTGCGGAAACCTGTTGGAGCTTCTTTTGGAGTAAGTAATGCTATTTGTGAATTTCATGATTGAAAATTGATGTTTTTATGTTTCTATTTTTATTGAAAAGAATAAGGAAATTCTTGAAAAAATATTACAATGATTGATAAATTTGTACTGCTTGTCTCAAAGGAGCTTGCAATCCATTGTTATTTTTAATGATGTGGATATTATCAAAAAGAATAGTGAAAAAAGGAGATTCTTGACAAAAATATAGTTTGATAAAGTTGTACTGCTTGTCTTAAAAGTATTTGCAATTTATTATTTTTATAATAGTACTGAATTAATTGGTTATCAATTATTAAAAATTTACAAACAACTTTTATAAAAGTAAACCTTACCTCCCTATTTACATAAACAATTGACTGACCCATTATAATTTTAGCTTCCACACTACGTTTATAACGTTAAAAGTGGAAGGTATTATAATCGTTCAGTCCGTCTGTCTGTCCGTCACCCACGTTCATAGCCCAAACTACAAATGCTACGGACAAGTGTGATTCGTCAAAAAATTCAGCGCATCAAAATTAGAATACATTGAAAATTTCAGAAAAAAAATCGAATTTGAAGTACTTCAATTATTTAAAAAACTGCAAAATTTAATGCTCATTTAAAAAGCATAGGAAGCCAATTTTATTAGAATTAAATCACCATTGCCATCGCAACAATCGCTCGAGAAACTTTAATTCTTTTAGAAAATAAATTAAAATAAATTTATTTTTGTGACATCGATCAGTTTGAAATGACGTTAAATATATTTCACGACGAGATTCTTTGTACGTTGATATGAAATGTTTTCGTTCTATTTAAAAGCGAGGAATATTACATATTTATTCTTTGAAATAAATTAATTTTTGCAAACGATAAGTAATAATTATTGAATTTTTGAAATAAAATAAATGAAACAAGCCAAATTTAGCATGTAAATGTTTAATATAGAATTAATGCTGTGTTTGGCACATTTTTACCTGTTAAACACAACTGTTGTGGGGAAGCAGGTTAAGTGACAGATTCTGTTACAAACCTACCTGGTTTTTTTCAGTTTGGTGGAAAACTTGTCTCATTTGTCAACGACACAACCAGTTCTTCCCAATCAGGAGAAAGCCCTCCTCCCAAGATGGTTCATATTACCCAAGTTGTCACTGAACCTGAGCTCTTGAAAAGAGCAGAAAGGTTGGAGTCATCTCTTGCAAATGGGAATCTGTACGAGTTTTGTCAGAATAAGATTGACAATAGTCAAACGGAAGAAGAAAGAATGTCATGGAGTTTTCTGCAGGTTAGTTGGTTTTGTATGCTGTAGAGATATTTGCTTCAAGTTTTTTTTTAATGGTATGTACAAAACCCTTTGTGTTATTAACAAAAGTTTAAAAAAGCAATGTCATCAAATGCAAATAAGATTATATGTCTTAAAACGCATACAGCCGTTTCGGGACTTAAACAATCCTCAGTGCATAAAAAACAGATGAATGAAAGACAGAATTTGCTAACTTGTAACTTTAAAACAAAATGTGAATTTGTTTTACAGTTGCACATTAGCATTTTCTGGGTGGGGTGGGGGGTGTTTCATTTATTTATCGTGTTTTATTCACTGAAGACGGAACTTTTTTTAAGTCCCGAAATGGCTGTATGCTTTTTATGAACTTTTATATCTTTTGCATTTAAATACCTTGATTTTAAAACTCTAATTCAAGTTTTTATTTGAAAAATCCATAATCTTTAGCTTATCAAGATGTCCTTTAAATGTTTTCATTGCATTTAATTTGAATTTAAGTTCATTTTAAGCTAATTTTGATTCATTTTAATTTTTTTCAATGTTCTTAGGTCACATTTAACTCTGCTCCTAGAGGCTCCATGTTATCTTTACTTGGATACAGTTATGACCAGGTCAAAACTGAGGTAAGTTTCTTATTCAAAGTTTTTTTTAATAAATTTGTCATGATTATAACATTGAAATTAAGTTGTTTTTTTTTTGTCACAGATAAGCCAAATATTGAAAGAAAAAGGGCTTAATATTGACCAACCGGAATTGGATGAATTTGCTAACCTTACTGTTGTAAGTATTTTATTTTTGATTAATTGCATGAATTTTATGTTTATTAAGTACAAAATTCAGAAAAAATAGTTTAACGTTTTACAATATTAAACATTGACTATCTTTCAAATAAAGCTCAAAATGACCCTTAACAATATTTCACTTACATGATAAAATATAAATGTTTAATGTATATTATTGTGTTTATTTCAGTCTGAAAATGGAGATGGTTGTGATGCTTTTGATAATATTGCCACAAAAACGAAAGATGAATTGAATGAAGAACCATTATTTATTGGAACTGATCCTCGTAAGTAACTGGTACTTATGTGTTTGAAAGTCCTTTTTATTGTGTCTAAATGTCAAAAGTTAAGTATAGATAGATACTTATTATTGTTTAGGTAATTTACCTAGAGTTAAACTAATATTTTTTCCCCCGGATCTTCTATGCATAAAATTGGCTGATTTGAAATTTGTGAAATTGTATAAGAAGCTATTTCTTTGACCTATAAGAATATAATCAAACTTTTGTCATTGATTCTTTTTCAATCGTTATATTATGTCTCATTTCAGCTTTAAATATTGAATCTCCAACTCGTAAGTATTGTATGTTGTACCCTAAGTTATGTTCAGTTAAGTTTAAAAAGTTGATTTTTTTTCCTTGTAAAGTATTGTTTTATCAAACTGTCTAAAGTAACCAATTTTAAATTTAAAATGAGCATTTTTTTCTAAAATTTTGACATAATTATGACAAAATTTAGTGATATCGCTTTTTATTGTAATATTTTTTAGTCCTAATATAAAAGAACTTGCTTATTTTTATTAAATAAGTAATAGTACTAGCATGAAGGTTATTTTGTTACTTTATAATTCCAATTATCAGCACTATCTAATTGCATTCATGTGTTTAATTTTTAAAACCTAAAATTTCTACAATAGTTACTTTTTAACAGCTGGTAAGCATATTTAATGTCTTTATTAATTAAAATGTTATTATCTTTAACTTTAATCTATAGATATATTTTTATCAATTAAAAATATTAATTTTTCTGTTTACATAACTATCTTATTCATTAAATATAGCTAACTTATTAATGTTTGAATAAAAAATAATCTATCATCAATTGAAGTAAATAGAACAAAAGATTTGTTAAGGCTTTCTAATAAGTTATAATAATGTTCTATGTTTGCCATTTAACAGAATTTTTTTAATATATTTTTCACTCGAGTGTGCTCAAAATAATATAAACAGTAAATAATGTTTTACATTATTTTGTCAATGTAATTTGTATTCTCTCTGCATAAATTTAAAATGTATCTTGATTACCTTTGAAGGCAGATTGCTATAAATTCGAATTTTGTTAGTTGCTGTAGAAGCAGGCAACTATTTTGCACAATTGTATTATTTGGGATTTTTTTTTCTAATGCTAGTTTTTATTTCTTCTGCTAATTTTCTAGTTTTATGCTTCTAATTGCATTTGATTAAAATGGACAATATGGTTTAAATTTTAGGAGAAATTCATATTCGTACATAGTTTTTATTACCAGCTCAACTTTAAAAACACATTTACAAAATGTGGTTTTCTTGTTTATTTTCATATATTATATTTTTATGGTTTGTTTATTCAGTATTTTTTTCTTATTCACAATAATATCTAAATATTCTTTCACAATATTTTAAATTAAAAAAAAAAATTAGTCTTTTTAGTCATTGCTTGAAAATGCTGTAACCATGTCTTGAAGGCACAAAATCTTACCAATACACCTCCAAGATCATTGAGAGAAATGATGAGTAATAGCTAATTTTATACCGACGTTGCACGGGTAGAGGTGGAAAAATATTTAACTGTTTTTTTGCTTCCCTTTTGTTACATAAGATATGAAGATTACCAGTAATTTTCCATTTAATTACCCAACTTGGATATAATAATGATTAATATTAATTTCAAAAATACCTTTGATAAGAAGCTCAAATTAAAAAGAATACATATTTAAAATTTAAATCTCACTTTAAACTGATCACTCTTGATCTGCGTGCAGAAAATAAAATATTCTTAATGAAAGCGAATTACATGATCTAATTGTTTGGATGTTATAAAGTTACTCCAGCAAACAGCAAACGATTTGCATTTTTATATTTGTATTTTTTTAACTGTGATAAAGATACTAAAGCAAACGATTTTTATTTTTAATATTAAATATTTTTCTAACTGCTAAAAAGCTAGCAAACGATTTTTGTTTTAGATGTTTATTTCTAATTTTTTTAGCTGCAATTAAAATAAATATACTTAAAAATCGTTTTTAAAAACATGTGTAAAATAAAACTAAATAAACAATGCGTGAAAACGTGCTGTTGAAGGAGCAATAAACCTTTAAGGTCTTCAATGCATTGAATGGGAAACATAAAAATGTTCGAAAACGATAGAAGGAATGATCTGATTCGAAAAATTCTTAGCCTATGTTTGTTCCGGAGATTAGATGAATTTTTGTGCCAAATTTCGTGACGAACTGTTGCGTGGTTCTTTTGATCTCGTGTCTTATACAGACAAACGGAAGTTGCCTTTTATGGATATAGATTATTGATAGTGCACTACCTCAAAAAGATACTGATAGTTTATTGACCCATAACTTAAAAATAGCGTTACTAATTTAATATTAGCTACGACCTTCTTACAAGATTCGAAAAGCCTTTATAAAAGCTTGCTCATTCTGTCTGCCGTTATATTTTAGGTTTATTTTATAGATTATTATATTTTGTTACCTGTTGATGTCTTTCTATGATATTCTAAACCTCTAGGAAATATTAACAAATTTGTCACAATTTATATTTTATTTTCATTCACAGATGATCTGGATGGTTTAATTTCCCAAGCTCTTTTGACTGGAAACATCAAGGATGCTGTAAACATCTGCATTCAAGATAAAAGGTGGACTGATGCTATAATTTTAGCTCAAGCAGGAGGAGCAGAAGTTTTAGATAGGACACGAAAGTTGTATTTCAAATCTGTTAACACAAATGCTTCCAAAGTGAGTAGTGAAAAACTTTTTTTTGGTGCTTTTTTTGTCTATCTTAATGGTTTTCAAATTAGCTTTTGGTTAAAATTTATTTTTAAATAATTTTTTTTAGTATTGTTAGTTCCAAATAAAATGTCTAAATGTATGTAAATTCATATGATCTGTCTTCACCTACAAGAAAAAAGAATACAAATAGCTTATTGAATATTTGCATGCTGATTTTTGCATGTTTGAATTAGTATTGTAATAAGGATCATTTAAAAAAAAAAACAGCTCCCTCAGTCAAACTAACTTAGTCTTGTGCCTATGGAAGTAATAGTTTCCTGAGAACTTATTGTCATGTGTGGAAAGTAATAAAATGTGTGTGAAATGTATAAATATAGGTTAAGGCTGATTTTTTTAAAAAAAAGTATTTAAAATTTTGCAATTGTTATTTTTATGTTTTGTATTTATATTTAATTAACTTTCGCAATACCTGTATTATTGTATGCTTAGTATTTTTTATAACTGCTATAAATTAACTTGTAATATTTAAATGCATAACTTTATTATTTTATTTCCAGTTAATATCTGCTGTGGTCAGTTCCGATTGGCTTTCCATGGTTAAAACATGCAATATTAATTGCTGGAAAGAAATTTTAGCAGCAATTCTAACCTATTCTAAGCCAGAAGATATTGTATCTTTATGTGGTAATTATTACCTTTTTTTTTTCATTTCTAATGCTTGAAAAATGTGTTATAATCTCCTTCTGACTTAAAAACTATAATAATCAGTTTTATTATTAAGACAATTTTTCAAAAAATAATAACAATACTTATTTCTACATCCTTGAGCTTGTTTCTAATCTAATTACATACACTAAAGTAGTTTTAATTTAAAAGAATATTTTAGATTTTTCCATTTTCTGCTCATTAGTTGAGTGGGTTAAAACCTTCTGAACTGCCTAGAAATTAAGCAAATATGTATTGTTTTTTCTGCTAAAATTTTAATTTATTTTATTTATTACATATTTATTTAGAAAATCATAATTCAGCTTATTTTTGAAGAGGTGATTTTAAAATCATTTCCAAATGAAAAATTTAAATATTAATAAAAATGTATTATTAAATTTTAAAATTTATCGTTATTGCTGGAAAAACTAGTGACAAATTACTGAAAAGTTTAACTTTCAAGCTGGTATTTTCAATATCTAAATCATACCAATTTAAATAAAATTGCCAGAATAGGATACTAAAAATTATTGTGCCTTTGTAGAAATTCTTGGTAATCGTCTTGAAAATGAGCCAAAGCTGCAGCAAAATGCACCACTGTGTTACATTAGTGCTGGAAATGTAGAGCTGCTTGCCCGATCTTGGCTCAAAATACATGGAAATGAAAATGGAACTTCTTTGCAGGTATGTTTAGTGTACTTTTAAATAAAAACTAACTTGATTTTCAACAAATCATATTTGTTCTTCATAATTGTTTGCAATTAATTTAAATCATATTTGTTCTTCATAATTGTTTGCAATTTAATTTTATGACAGTTATTTTATTTCAAAAATTATATGATGAAAGCTTTTTAGCCTTCAGTATCAATTAATTGCAATTGTGTCATTTTCTCAATCTTGTTAGATGGAAATCAACTATTAAATTTTTATTTTTATAAATCAACTAATATCATTTTTTATTTCTTTAAGATATGTAGTTTATAATTTATCAGTTGCTATGAATGAGTCATAATGCTACTTAAAATAGTACTTAATTATCAACTAATTATTAACAATTTTATTCAATCTTCTGAACAGCCTGGAAATGGGAAAAAAAAATTTAAGTTATTTCCACTGTAAAAAACATATATTTTTAAAGAGATGACTTCAAAATCATTTCCAATTATAAAAGTAGAATATCAATACAATTTATTATTTATAAAATTCTAAAATTTATATTGTTAGAAAATCTGGTGCATAAAATACGGAAAAAGCCAACTCGAACACACAGAAAGTTAAGAACTATTTGATGATACTTAATTATTCAAGTGAAATTAAGTGATAATAATTAGCAATTATTTAGTATATACTGACAATTATATAGCAAATAATGATAATCAATTAAGAAATCTAACTAATAAAAAAAACTAGGCTCATTAAAAGTTGTTGTTTTTTTACCTTTTATTTCATTCTCATTTTCTCTTGGGTATGCTACATCCAACTGTTCAATTTTAGAGTTTGATTGAACAAGTGATGATCCTTCGACGTGCTGTGGAAGAGCTATCAGGTTCCCAGCCTCTTGAAAATGGAGTTCTTCCAACACTTCTTGGGCAATATGCAGAATTGTTAGCTACACAGGGAAGCTTAGCCAGTGCTGTTACGTATTTAGTAGATCCCAATGAAGTAAGTACATTCAAGATGGTTCCTCTCCTGAAAAACTCCTGAATTTCATGTCTAAAGACCTTATAACTCTGAAAATTATATGAAAAACCCTGATTTTAAGTTTTTTCCTCCTGGAAAAATTATCTACTTATAATAGAAAGAGTTAATACATTTGTGTTTAGTTTGTTACCTCCTGAATTTGTGATACCATACCACCTAAAATAAGTCCTTAAAACTCTTGAATTTCACTATTAAAATACAGCATGAACCCTGTACATTGTATATTCATAAAAATAGTGAAATTATGTTAGTGGAAAAGGCCTTATGTTGAAGGAAGACAAAAGATTTCCTTATACACTTTTTCTATGTCCTCATATATGATACCATTGTACTCTTCTTTTTTGGCTTTGTGTTGGCATTAAATGTGTGTGGTTTTATTTTAATTCTTGCAATGAGCATGTTTCACGTTTTGAGTTGCAACAGTTGCACATTAATAAAAATAAGGTCTCGATTGGTTAATAAATGAAGTGGGCATAGCTTACTGTGTCATACGGCTAAGAAAGCCAGGATTAAATCTACGTCAATGAAGCAAGCCAATCTAAAAAGTCTTAGAAAAAGTCTGAAAACTTTTTAGTCTAAATCTTTGAGACAATTAAGTTTGTAAGTCTGTACAAGGAATTTGGGTTTCATTTTAAACGTATCATTAAATGTAGTGCTATTAAACATTTTGTGCTGCATAAACAATCATATAGTCTTGAAATTAATACGAAAATGAACAAAAGGGACTTCCATACCATAATATATTTTTTAATACTTTGTATTTTCATCAATACTTCTTTTTTTCTATAGTAATTAGTTAGCTTCTCATAATCTCTTCACGCTCTTAATTTTAAAATATTTTGTTAAATACAAAAATTGGTATAGCCAATCCTTATCAAGAACATTTATTTCTGCTTACTTAAATGCATTTACCTTTGCAGCCTACATTAGCAATACTAAGAGACAGAATCTATCAATCCTTGGGGCACCCGTCTCCACGCTTTCCCTTCCAAAAAATTGAAGTTCGCCGTTCTGGTTCTATATCTCAGAATCGGCAACAATACCCGCAGCAGGAACAGACAACTCAACTCCAAGATCGCAGACGATCGTCAGCTCATTCGACTTCGCATCTGCCAACTCAACCTCAAGTATGTTCGCCATTGCATTTTTAGTTTGATATTTTTGTAAATGTCATTCATTTATTTGAAAGTTTTCCCAAACTTTAAAGTGGAGCATTTCTTTAAATTATAGCTAAGCTAATGTAACCTCATTTTAGCTTCTACTTTAAGTTACATCATAAAAGTGAAAGGTTCTATAAAGGCTGGGTTTTTTTTTGTCACCCACTTTTAGAACCCAAATCAGAAGTTATTTCTATGATGCACATCAATTTTACTAAATCAGATTAGCAATTATTCCAAAACTTATCCTGAAATAACACAAGATAAAAAAGCATATTATATTAAAGTCTATTTATAAATGTACAAAACAGTAGGGTCAGCTTACCTCTTGACCCTCTATGGATTCGTCTCTTCTTGTACCATTTAATGCTTTCTTCTGCGCACACCACTTCTAGCTTACTTTTTTTTAATTCGAAAGAATTATTAAAAATGGAAAAGTAGGTGTCGACTTGCTGAAGATGTGTTTGTCTGTTTGTTTGTCCCCCCTCCCCTCCAAATTTGGTTCTATGCATCTGATGTTAAAAAGTATTTGTTAGGAAGGTATGACATCAGAGACCTTGTATACTTTTTATCTAACTATTTGTAAGTCTGGAAGGATATATAAGAGTGTGATAAGTGCTTGCCTACCTGTCTGATGGTTGTCTTCAAATTTGAATAGCATTAAAATCAAAATTTTATTCATTTAAATCAGTGATACCTATGCGGTCCTACCTATTGGTCCACCTCTGCCACCATCATTGCCTTATCATATATTGCATGTATTTATTCTAATGTGTATAAATCGTGTGTGGAAAATGTTCTGTAATAGTTCCTTTTACAAACCAACTTTTTTTATAACAATTTCGGTGAGTATCAAAGTAGGCTGTTTTAGTTTTTATTATTAAACCAAATTATCTCTTTCCCAGTACTCCTATGGAGGACCCACCCAGCCAACTCAAACCGGCTTTGGCTACCAACCAACTTCAGTTCCACATTACCAACCACTGCCACCTATGGTGTCTTTGCCCCCTACGAACCTAATGGGTCCCATGACACCACCTATGCCACCATCAGTGATGCAGCCAGCTCCACCAGCACAAGTTCCCTTGCCACCGACAGCTGAAACTGTCACAAAAAGCAGGAAAAGTAAGTCGAAAACTATTAAAAAAGCAAAGTCAAGTTTATAGCTTATTGTATATTGTTTGCTTTGGTGATATGTTTAAAACAGTGATTGTTAATTTGCTTTGCATTATATTTAAAAAGACGCATTTTTAATATTTTTAATGTGCCAAAATGCTTTTGGGGGAGGGGGATAATTTAATTAGCTAAAAGGTAATGAAATCTTAACTGGTTCAAAGCATGCAAAATTGTAGCAATAGTTTAAAGATATCAGTGAAGTTTTTACATGGGTTTTAATTATATACATGTCACGCATGAGAGTACAAGCTACCTGATCGAAAATGCTGAACTCTGATTTAAAAAAATATTGCACTATTGACGTCACAGCGTTCAAGCCAATTTAAAAATTTAGTTATATTAGTTTCTATGGAATACCCACAAAGAAAATGCATTGATCTCAGAAACAGCTAAAAGGATCTTAAAAAAAGGCTGAAAACTTTCATGACTGACATGTAAATTTTTTATACATAAGAATTAAAAATTAAAAAACTAAAAAATTTAGTTGCATTAGTTTCTATGAAATGCCCACGTATGTTAGTTGATCAATCAGAAAAACAGTGAAAAGTATATTGAAAGAGGCAATAAACTTATACCTGACGCATACATTTTTTTTTGTATACATAAGAATTAAACTTGCTATGACTTGAAATATTTATTTTATTCCCAGATTCTGGTGGCTCCCTCATATCCCAGAGATATCCCAGACATCTCCACGATCCAAGTGTGTACAATGAAAATAGTTTCCAGCCTTCTCAGCCCTACTATCAACAGCAGACATTTCCATCGTCTCAGCCGATAAATAGCTATTCTCCCCAACCAAATGTCTACTCTCCCCAGGATACAAAGTAAGTACTACTCTATAATGATTGCTTTTATTGTTCTTTGCCTGACATTAGTCACGACTCAGTCAATAAACCATCTGTAGATATTGAAGTTTATTTTTACTTCATTAATTTGGTCTTGGGTGTGCTTTATTAAGTTAAAAAGTAATTTACTTTAAATTACATTTTAAAATATTGGTGAATTGATACTACTACTTTTAGAGATTCAAATAAATGAAGTAACTATTTATTAATTTTGAAGCAATTACTTTTTACTATATCCTCCTTTTGGTATTCCAGTGTGTCATCAATGATCTAACATATATTTCCGCTATTTTAGTGTTCCAGGAAATTTCCCGTATGCGCCAGTTAACAACACAGGGCCTGCATTTCCACCAAATTCATACGATCCTTACCCACCAGGTAATTTAAAAATATTTAACATGTAAATAATGTAATAGCGTTGATTTTTAATAATTGGGAAGAAAAATTCAATCTAAATATAGTACAAACAAAATATAGTTTTACCTGTTACTATAAGTTCATTTATACTCATTATTAAAAGAAAACAAATTTATAATACTTGATGAAATAATACCAACTCCCTTAATCATCAAAAGTTTTATTAATTTGAATTGTATGCATTCCTGTCCACATCTAAAATTTTATTATTTTTATACAATATTTAATGTTAACTATTTTCATTAGTTCAAAATTTTGTGTGACAAGCTATTCTATCGATGCTGATAAAATATTATAACCCTTCCAACTGCAACGCAAGCTTCAAAAACATTTTCTTCCCCCACTCCCTTGTGGGGTTATCCAGGAAACGGTGTGAGCATCGCTGTTCTAAGCCTAACTTGTTTGAGGCTTTGCTGTGAGGTTAATTACATTCATTATCAAATTCATTGTACAATAATAAAATATTATATGCAAATTTCAATGTTTATTTAAACCCAAATACAGACCCCAGTTTGTTTCCTAGTTCTTTGCACGCATAAGCATGAACCTGTTGATAGTTGTTTTGTTAATAACGTATATATGTAACTAAATATTCAAAGTTTCTATTCATCAATGCCTGATCACTACTTAGCAAAACAAAAACCACACCAACATAAGTAGATTTGTCACAACTTCTGCATAGTTTTGAATGCCTGATTTTCTTCACCTCAAGTAACTATGAAATCTGCTTCAATTTCATGAAGCTTGTGTTGTAATCAGAAGGACTTTAATCCAAACCAACCAAATTAATAGTTTTGAGTATTACCAAATTAATAGTCCAACCAAATTAATATTTCATGAAGCTTGTTTTCTTGCAGCTTCCCAGTCTGTGCTGAACCCCTCAGCCCACCAGCCTCCCCCAGCTCCCCCCGCCCCCTTACCCAGCTGCTACAGCGAAACTGCCCACATGCAGTCTGGATGGAATGACCCACCGCCCCTGAAGCAGCAGCCTGCCAAGGTAGGCTCAGATAATTTTAAATATCTTGTTTCGCATCATGTAGCTCGCTTCATATTATGCGTTAGGGACATTTCCCAGACAATTATTTTCCATGCTTTTTCGTTGAATTGCAAACAATAAAAAATATTCATTTAATTAGCAAAAAAATTAATTGAAAATAGCTAATTTTGTCTTTCTTTTAAAAGTTTAAATTACAAACAAATGATTTTAAATTACAAGTCAATGACTGTCAATTTTTTTTCTAAAGGCGTATAAATCTTGGCTGAAAGCAGTTGTAGGGGACAAACATACTTGGTTTCTTTTTATAAGAATATCAGTGAGTACTTAAGTAACAAGAAAGTAGGCTATTTTACAATAGTATTATAAGTATGATATATAAGTGTTTATATGTAAATAAGGGTGAGGGGGGAAAGAAAAAACATGCGAGTTTTCATTGAAGCAACAATGAGATTTATGGGATTGAGAATAACCAATATAGGCTATAAGATATTTTCAATCATTGCTTCCGGAGCATGCTTTTCAAACGTTTTTTTTATTTAATTGAACAGAAAAAATTTAATTGCATATGTATTTTTTTACTGATTAATTCTTTTCTACAGGCCGCAGTTCCTGTTTTTGATACCCCAGCCCCTATCACCCGGCCTTTCCCAGACATGCCCGCAATGGAACCTCAAATGCCTCCTCAGAATGCAGGAGGCTACTTTGTGCCTTCCTATCCTCAGCAACCACCAACTGGATTTGGGAACCAGCAGACGTCCAGTGATGTACAAGAAGCAGCTAATGCTGTAAGTATATTTTTTAGCTTCCACACTATGTTTATAACAAAAAGTGGAAGATATTATAATCGTCCAGTCCGTCTGTCGCCCACTTTCATAGCCCAAACTACAAATAGTACAGGTAAGTGTGATACGTCCAAAAAATTCAACGCATCGAAAGTAGAAGACATTGAACATCTCAGAAAAAAATTTGAATTCGATGTACTTCAATTATTAAAAAAACCCTGCAAGTTTAATGCTCATTTAAAAAGCATTAGAAGTCATTTTTTATTAGTATTAAATCACCGTTGCCGTTCACAAGAATCGTTGAGAAACTTTATTTCTTTTAAATAATAAATTAAAGAAATTTATTTTTGCAACATGAATCAGTTTGAAATGACATCAAATATTTTTCACAAAGAGATTCTTTGTTGATATGAAATGCTTTGGTTCTATTTAAAAGCGAGGAATATTATATAATATTTGATTGCATAATATTGAAATATAAATTAATTCAGCAAACAATAAGAAATAATTATTGAATTTTCGAAACAAAATAAATAAAAATAGCCAAATTTGGTGTGTAAATGTTTAATATAAAATTAATACTGTGTTTGGCGCCTTTTCTTCTGTTGAACGCTAATGTTGTGTGGAAGCGGGCTAGTTGACAGATTCTGTTACAAACCTACTTGTTTTGTTGTGAGATATGGGTTTCATGAGGATCCTAGAAGCCAAGGACATGCTCAGGTTTTTTTTTTTGCGTTGAAGTTAAGTGCAATAAGTAGTTGCTGTGGAGTCAAATATTGTTGGGTGGTAAAGGAATACAAATTGAATCACTCTATGGTGCTGATTTCAACAAATGGTATAAGTACAACATGCAATGTCAGCTACTTCTCTGATACCCTTCTAACCTTGTTTTTCTCATTATAAATGTGTAGTGACTTGTACCCCTTGGCTTCCAAACACCTAATGTGTTCTTTTAACTTTTTGTGTATGAAATGTTATGTGGTGTAATTTTCTTTACGAAAAGCAACATAAGCATAAAACAGTGCAACTTATTTTTAAATTATTCAATAGATCAAGTACATCTTTAATTTAGTGTAAAGTAAAAGGTAATGTAAACTATAGTTGTAATTTGTATAAATGTTGTTTATAGTACTGACCATTAGTGAAAGTCTTTTATTATATTGCTTTTAAATTGCATGTTTTTAGCCATTGATTGGGTATAAAAAAACTGAGTATAAAGCTTTCAAAGTTACCTTTACTTCTGTATTAATGTACTTTACCAGCTTATTAAAAGTGTAGAGTAGATTTTAGTCTATATATCAATTTTTGTCACATTATTTAATTCCAAAGATTATTTTTCTGTAATAAATATTGTCTCTTAAAAATGATTCCTTGATACTTTAAATTTAAAAAAAAAACAAATTACAGAAGTTTTAGGGATAAAGGAATTTGTTTTTAAAAAAAATGCTAACTATTCTAGGACGTATATATTTTATATCTCTCGAATTGTTAAGAGTTTTACTTATCTCTAAATAACTCAATTTAATGATTAAAATATTCCATTTAAATTTCCTCAAAGGTTCCCCGGCCTGCTCCAGAACCAGTTAAAGAAAAAGGCCCAATCCCTCCTGAGCACCAGGTTTTGCAAGACACTTTTGAAGACCTCCGGAGACAGTGCCAACAGGTCGCTACCAACCCTGTAAGTAGCCCACTTGGTAGGGCTTTGGCTTTCAGACCTTGTGATCCCAGGAGACATGGGTTTAAATAGGGTTCTCAACACTGACACCCTAGTTTGATTGTGCAGTTAAAAATCCTACTAAAATACTACATGTATGTTTAATATGTTTTGCTCCAATGACTACCTAGGCTAGTGAACTTATATCATCCATGAGTTTGCATTCAGTGAATTAGTGTAGATGTTGTGCCTGTGCACTGCTTGAAACTTATTTTTGCCAAATATTTTAGTGGCAGAAGCAATTAATTTGAAACCTTGCTCCTGGATCTTTTCCTTGGTACTATGTTGATTAAAGCTGGTTTTATGTTCCTTCGTTTTGTTACTTATAATCATGCTAACCACTTCTAGGCACTTTAATCCACTGCAAACATTTTCATTTGGGTGGTTTTAGGTGTACATTAAATACATAATGTTAGGTCTAAATCTAAAAGGGATGAGGAAAAAATATTTCAGTAAGTTTACATGTATTATTCAATTTGATTTTATAGATTCGTTTTCTTTCCACTAGTCTAATCTCTTGCATTTTAAAACCCTTTTAACTAAGTTTTTTTAGTTTTAATGATAGCAGATTGATTTACTTAACCGTGTTGTTAATAGAAAGTATTATTGATTTTAGCAAACTCGAAGGAAGTTGGATGATGTTGCTAAGAAGTTAGAAAATCTGTATGACAAATTGCGAGATAATACAGTAAGGGCCTCTTTTTTTTAATGTTATACCTTGTATTTTTTTATGCTGCAGACTGAATAATGTGGGGACAAAAAGTTTAAATTTTATATTATGTTATTTTCTGTATTAGATTTAATTATTATAAAAATTTTATTTATTGAAATGTAGCTTAAAAACATCGTAAGTGAAGTTGATGGTAACCCCTAGACAAACCAAACTTGCAGTCAAGACATTAAATTTTTAAAAAAATTATGATTATATTATTTGAGAATTTTACAATATTGCCTTTATTTGGAAATAAATAACCCTTGACAATTTTAGTAATATTTAATTATATTTTACACTTGCTGATTACTGTTACTTAATCTAGACAACTCTAACAAGGCTAATTTTGAAGATTTTTACACTGATTTATGTTTTAATTTGGCTGATCATCAACTGATATCAGAGATGCTGTGACAGGAGTTCTCTTACGCAAAATAAAAATTATTTAAAAAAAACCACCCTGTTCACAAATGAAGAACTTAGCGGAAGAACGTGCTATGTGGCAAAAAGGTGAAAATTAGCTTTGAAGTTTTTTAGTTAGCACAGATCCTTTAAAAGCGGTTCTTGCTAATGGCAAAATAATATAGTTAACGTTAAGTTTACAAAAAAAGTGGAAACATCTTTAAGAAGATATGTTCATTAACACACAAAATCTTAATTTTTTCAAAAATGTCCCATAGCACATTCTTTCACTATGCTATTTTCTTTACGTTAAAAGTATTGCTCATTTCCAATACCACATATTGTTTCCTGCAGCTTTCCAATGCCCTTACCCATGGCCTCCACCAAATAGTCCAGTCAATCATGCAGGGAGATTACCAATCAGCATTAGCTACCCATGGACAACTTGTGGCCACTGGTAACTTCAGCGAAATCAGCGGCTTCATGCCCAGTCTGAAAGTGCTATTGCAGTCGGCCGCCCAACTGAACGTTTTTCTACGCTGAAATATATGGAATGAACTGTAATTCAGTTGGATGTAAATTTCGAAGGATTTATTTAAATGGTGGTACGATTGCAATTTTTAAAAAATACTCATACTTTTTATGCTTTTACAATTCCTTTATTTGTGGTATTTGGTTTGTTCAAAAATGATGCAGTGAAATTAGATGAAGACATCAAAATATGTTTTAAAAACTGGTTACAAATATTGAAAACTCATTTTAGAGTGGTTGTGGTGAACCATTCTAAGAACTCTTCTGTCTATATCTCTAGATAACAATCTGCAATCTGCTGAGTATAAAACCATTCCATAACACATATCCAAAATCACAAATACAGGTACTGAAATAATAATAGGGTTTTTTTTATGTAAACTAATTTATA
The DNA here is from genome assembly GCA_019343175.1 of Oedothorax gibbosus. NCBI lineage: Eukaryota > Metazoa > Arthropoda > Arachnida > Araneae > Linyphiidae > Oedothorax > Oedothorax gibbosus. The sequence continues at coordinate 253,912 of JAFNEN010000250.1, forward strand.
AAATTACTCTTAGATTTGTGTGAATCTTTTTTTTTTTTTAAATCTAAAGGCAAATCTCAAGATTATAATTTCAAGTCCTGTCCCAAAATCCCATTTTTTAACTCTACAGTTGGGGGGAAAAGTTATTTAGCTAGTTTGACTTGGCAGTCGAATATTCTTTTCCTGTGGTAACATTAAAAGAAAGAAAAAAAATCATATAAACATTAAGGGACACAACACTTGTTAAACCCGAGTTTTGTGTCTTGTATAAGGACTTTGATCTTGTAGGTATGTCTAAATCTTTAATAAAATCTTAAAAATACTGTATCAAAATTAAATGTCTAATAACGTACCACTGTTAAATAATCCTTAAATATCACTATGAATTGTCCACATGTTTGGTCATGTGTCTATTTTGAACAGATTTTAATGTATATTATATATAAAAAATGTTTAGTGTTGATTGTGAATTGAATTGTTTCACTTGGTTTTGTCGACGAAATCAAAAACTTTATTATTTCTTTTCTTTATCAATTGGTTTTGATTTTTGTTCAAGTATTATTACATTTAGTACTTTTGAATACTTTGCTTTTTGGGTTATTTTCTTTTCTATTTACAAAAATGTACATTCAATTGGTTGTATGCATTTGTTAATTTATTATCACAAAAGGATATGTGAAGCATTTAGACAGTTAAAAAAAAACTTAGTGTTATATAAGAAAGATTTGTTATTTTAAGAGTCCTATTTAACAACTAAGTATGCATGTGTTAAAATTTAGCTTTTATTGAAGAAATGTTGTTGAGATTTCACTGAATCCAAAGACAAATTATCACTTTGTAATTTTATCTTGTACTAAAAATGTATATTCAGATTCTGTTGTAACAAAATAAAAAATGTTATAAAAGTTTCCAAAAGGTTTTTTTTGTTTCTGTTATTAAAAAGAAACATTTTATTACTCTTTGTGCTTACCTTAACTTATTTTAAATTTGCATTTTTTTTTTCGACCTTTTATTTAGAAGTTTGTGTATTATATTAAAACAAATTGCCTGTTTCAACCTCATGCCTCAAAGACATCAATCTTAAAATAAAAAGTACATGTTTTTTGTAATTATAAATGTAGAATCTTATTTGGTGTATTTAGCCACCAAAATAATTTATAAAACTCATTGTAGAAATTTTTTGAGGAAGTATAAATGTTTGTTTATTATTATTTTTTTTTTTGGGGGGGGGGTGATAAGGGGTGTTTGAGGAGTGAACCAACCAGAAATTTACATCTATTTTCTGACATGAAGCCATTTAACGGATCAAATGCTCAGCGTTTGCAGAAGATTCCATATTTTTATTGAATTTTATTAAACAGTTTGGGTGGTTTTCTGCAAATATTTTGAACTAAATTTGTGTTGGGTAATCACCCACTTAATAATCAGATAGAACTAAGAATTATATGACAAAATTTCTTTTTAAATTAAAATATAAAAATCTTAATTTATCGATTGGTGCAAATGTTACTCAACCATTTAGGCTTCTTGATTCCACAGAGGTGTCGGCTTGTCACTAGCCCTCGTACAGCTCTAGTGCGACGATAATTCAAACCTACCTACCTTGATTCCACGGTCCCTGTTCGTGCGGACACTGGCATTCGTTAATAAGTTGTTAATCTTTAAACTCCTCTATATAGTACGATGATAATTCAACTCAACCCAATTAAGGTATGTCAGAAATTATTAGCAAATGTGCCGTAAAAACATGCAGTGTGGAAGTATGGAGCTGAAAAATGATATTAAGTTTGTAAATTATTTTTTAGCCTATAACTGCATAAATTGTCATTTTTAGTCATAATTTCCAGCCGTCTCTAAAAGGATTAAAATTCCCGACGCCGCTATACGATGTAGTTATAAAGGTTGGGACCATTTCCATTACTCATATACTAATTTTTCAAATTAGTGTCTTTCAAGACACCGTGTAAAATCGATTATATATATTTAAAAAAAAAAGTTACATTCGCTTCGTCACTATATATATTCTCGATTTATGCAAACACATTTTCCCCAGACACCCCAAATAACCTGCGCGACCTATAAAGAGTCTATGCAGAAAAAAAATCGTACGAATAGCCCATGTAGAGGGAGAGCACGTTAAATATGTTTCAAAGTCCCGACGCCGTTTACGATGTCGCTCTTAAAATTTGGCGTTAGGTGCCTACTCAGGTGTCAACTCACCACTTGACTGTAGTTTAAAATTATAACGCTCGTCGCCAATAGTCCTCGTGTAGCTCTAGTGCGAGTGTAATTCAACCTAACCCACAAAAAAGACAATCCCCCCATATACCGGGCTCCGTTCAAAAATCTGGACCCATAATAAAAAAAAAACCTCCACACCCAGACCAAGAAAGAACTGCCAAGAATCCCGCAAGATAAGTAAGAGTAGCAAAAAAAAGTCCGGTTGGACCCAAAGACGTAACGGCTCGTCACTTGACTGTTTCTAAATGACGTCGCCTTCGCCTATAGCCCTCCTTTAGCTCTAGTGCGACGATTGTTCAACCCACAAAACAAAAGCAACGGCCACTAAAAAGACAATCCCCCCATATACCGGGCCCCGTGGACCCACAATAAAGAAAAAATCCTCCACACCCAGACCACGAAAGACCTGCAAAGAATCCCGCAAGAGAAGTGAGAGTAGGAAAAAAAGTCCGGTCGCGGACCAAAGACGTAACTTTCCCACGCAGGTGTGTAAGCAGCATTCCACAGGTGTGCCCCCTCGGGTCACATGTGGAGAGGGGGGGGGGGGGTCAAACTCCCCCGAAATCATCTTCAGGTCTTGCATACCGACCACCGAGGTGCTAGGTGTGGCGAGGATTCGTGGCATTGGCTGGTTTTTAATGTAGTGTTAGTGTGCGGATACTACTTGATAAACTAGGGGTGTGTAACACTTCAAGACTTTCAATTACCACTCAATAGATCAAAAAATATTTAGAAGTAACTTTAGAAGAACTTTCAAGAGTCATCCAAAACGTCTTGAAAGAACAAAATATCCATTTCGGATTTTCGACCATACTTTCATCGCCTTATATTTCATATCAGGTTACTGGAAGTAAAAATTACAGCCACATATACTGATATACAGCCACACAGACTTGTACTATACAGCCACACAGACTTGTACTATACAGCCACACAGACTTGTACTGATAGGTACAAAGTCTCGTCGCTAACGGGTAGTGTTGGCCAACACTTCCATTCACCACGCGAGGCAATCCATTTACCAACAAAGGCGGTTGAATTTCCTCTAGACCATTAGCCGTCCACCATGCGTTCACCATTATAATGTTCTTGATTAACGCGTGTTGCCACGACTATGTCTACGTTTAGTAGAGGCGGTAATGTGTGTGTGTGTGTGTGTCCAAGAGGAAATCAGTCGAATATGTATTTTTTAAAACCAAACATCGTCAATGCATCGTTAAAAAAACTCACAATGACATAAATATTAACCTAAATATATCTTTTTGTGCCATAAATGTATAGGTGATAAAAATTAGATGTCAAACTTATTACTTCTAAATGCCTTTAAAATAATTTGTTGTCAGAATATTTTTTAGACCGCAGCTAAGTTTTGATGCCTAACCTTCTATTACGACTTCTTAAAAAGTTCTGTAAAAGTTGGACTTAAATACCAATGAAATTTTAAGAATAAATACATTTCTAACTAAATTTTAAAAAGTATGTGAAGTATGTTGCTCTTTTTATCCTTATCTATAAACAAATATAAAACATATTCTATTATTTAAATGATTTTTAAATCAACGGAAATGCTTTGTTCACCTATTTTTCTATGAAGTGCTTTTTTACTAGATGAGCAGTAATATCCTAATTTCAAAAAAATTCCTATTACAATATTTTTACATTGAAATTTTAATTACAGAATAAAAAAAACTGCTTTCAATATAAGTAAGTAGCATTATTGTTATAACTTTTATTGGGCTACAATTTGTTACCTGGCGACTTTGTACAGCAGTCAGCACATTACTTGGCAACCCTAGTCTAACATATGAGTTCGGTTGCTCACTTTTATCCTGTCTTCAAGGACTCGAACCGTCTGGGGGGGGGGGGGCTAGTAGACACACGCCGAAATTATTAATCATAGGATGTCACCGGCGCTCTTTTTAGTGTACAGTCCACTGGTTAGGTTACTTAGAAAATTGATGAAATATGAGATCTTTTTTTTTTACCATTGTATTGCTTCTATAGTTGTCTTTGACTGGTTTTACACATACTTTATTTCGGCTGTTTCTGATATTTAATTATTTATTTAAACAAATATGGTATAAATAAGAGCTTATAATGAAGCATACCTTTAAAATATGAAAAAGTGCTTTAAACAAGAAGTTCATAAAGAACTAAAATACCCTACTTTCCTGTTACTTAAATACTTACTGAAGTTCTAATCGAGAAAAAACTAGGTTTCTAACAGTAAATATCATCAACAGCCGTTTCTACACTAGATTTATACATATTAGAAAAAAAATCGAAACACAGCATCCAGCTAATAATTTAAACTTCTAAAAGCCAAAATCAACTATTTTCCTTAATATTATTTCGCAAATTAATTAAATATTATTTATCGTCTGCTCGCGATTTATTTGTAGTTCGAGGAATAATTAAATATTTATTAATAACAAAAGTAATGAAACTCCAAACTGCATTAAAAAAATAAGAAATGTAAATTAAAACTAAGCATAATTGTATGCAAAAGTATGCCTTGCCGCTTTCTTGTTAGATAATTAATGAATAATCAAAGAATCAAATTGTGCTACATTTTATGACGTCATTCCAAACTGATTCACGAAAATATTATTTTGCTTCAAATTTGTTTAAATAAATAAAGTTTCTCATGCCATTGTTGATTTGGCAACAGTGATTTAAATGACTCAAAATTGAATTTCAATGCTAATTCAATGGGAAATTCGCCGACAGATAGTAGATTTATGTCCGTCCGGACGTACAGACAGACGGACAAAAAGTATGAAAGTTGGGTATCTGAGGTCATAGCTTTCTAACAAAAAAAGAATTTTTAAGATCCGATGGATAGAACCGATTTTGGAAGGGGGGTACGGACAGACAGACAGACAGACGGACAGACGGAAAGACAGACCGACATACGAACAGACAGACAGATGGACATCAACCGCATTTCAATACCTACAGTGATTTAAATGACTCAAAATTGAATATCAATGCTAATTCAATGGGAAATTCGCCGACAGATAGTAGATTTATGTCCGTCCGGACGTACAGACAGACGGACAAAAAGTATGAAAGTTGGGTATCTGAGGTCATAGCTTTCTAACAAAAAAAGAATTTTTAAGATCCGATGATTAGAACCGATTTTGGAAGGGGGGTACAGACAGACAGACAAACGGACAGACAGGCGGACAGACAGACGGACAGACATACGAACAGACAGACAGATGGACAGACAGACAGTTGGACATCAACCGCATTTCAATACCTAGAGTGATTTAAATGACTCAAAATTGAATTTCAATGCTAATTCAATGGGAAATTCGCCGACAGATAATAGATTTATGTCCGTCCGGACGTACAGACAGACGGACAAAAAGTATGAAAGTTGGGTATCTGAGGTTATAGCTTTCTAACAAAAAAAGAATTTTTAAGATCCGTTGATTAGAACCGATTTTGGAAGGGGGGTACGGACGGACAGACGGACATCGACCGCATGTCAATACCTACTTTTTCATTTTTTTAATTCTTTCGAATTAAAAAAAGAAAAGTAGGCTAAAAAAGGGTGCATTTCAATTGCGATTCAAGGTTAAAGTGACAATAATTATAATTACGCCATCATTGCCAAAAGGGTAAATTCGTCTAGCCAGACAAATTTTATAAAACTAGCAATTAAATGTGTACCTCACGACTAACTCATACATAATTACTACCTCAAATCTTTTTTAAAGTAAAATATTACCCAATCCTATTCCCCCAACATTCCACGTACTGAAAAGTGGAAACTTCTTCTATTCTATACCATCTTGTCCTATTCGTTTGAATCATTCAATAATGACTGATGAAGAAATTATGGCTTATTGTAAAATATAATCTTAGTACAGATCTAATTTTATTGCGAATAGACATCTTAACTTCGATATAAATATGTAAACAGGAAACGTGTTCGTTCATTTATTTATTGAAATTAAATAATACTGTGGTAATTCTTTAATTTTTAAAAATCGAAATGAAAAACAATTCTTGAACAAGAATGAGAGAAAATCTAGAATGGTTAATTTCAGCACTACGGCTATCAAAATGCGTTTGCGATTTTATTATTATTGTTGTTATATTTATTTTGCATGACAATTCCTTAACCAATACCAACAACAAACAATCGCCCAACCCACCAAATTCTCAAATAAAAAAACTAAAATTACATTCTTAACCCATCGAAATTAATCCCCGTCTAAGTCCGTTCATTATTACAGTCTCAACTACAGTCCCTGGACAAATTATTAGACGCACTGCAAGATTTCATGTAACATATTTATTACCGGGTGATATTGTACCTACATATTTGTATAAATACAAATATGTAGTCTACAACAATTCTTTTAAATAAAAATCAATAATATTGTAGTAAATATACCACTATTGCATAAAAACTCATAATGAAACATAAAATTACTAAAAAATACAGTGCGTCTAATAATTTGTCCAGGGACTGTAGATATCATTGCTCGTTATCCTTTTTTCAAACTAAATACCATCTTAGTACTACATAAGAACCTGTGGAAAAATATGCCTAATTTGATTAATCCTTCGTGATCAATTCGGCTGTTGCTTTATGGTGCAACTCACGATATTTCGTATTGGCTACAGCCAAGCAGTAGTATTTAAAAATATATATTTTGGAGAATGTGTGAAAAATTCTCTAAATGGATATTGGAGTTGGTGCATTCTATAATATCGTGAGAAAAGCAACCGTCCTTAATGGACCTACAATTGGGAAATCGATCTTTGAGAAGTGATACAATATTCAATATATTATTAATACAACATTGTTGAGGACTCTATAATTGTTTATACAATATTGTTGAGGACTATAATTGTCGAAACAATATTGTTGGGTACTATAATTGTTGCTGCAATATTATTGAGGACTATAATTGTTGCTACAATATTGTTGAGGACTGTAATTGTTGCTACAATATTGTTGAGGATTATAATTGTTACTACAATATTGATGAGGACTATAATTGTTGCTACAATATTTTTGAGGACTATAATTGTTGCTACAATATTGTTGAGGACTATAATTGTTGATACAATATTGTTGAGGACTATAATTGTTGATACAATATATTGTTGATACAATATATTGTTGATCCAATAATGTTGGTTCCTTGTAACTTGATGACAGTTTTGATGTATTTATTATGTTTAAGGTGACCAGACACTGCATTTCGCAGTGCAGCTCAGTTTGTTATTCAACTATTTTGCAATAAAAAATACCAAAACAGATATCTATTTTAATATTTAAAGTTTTCATGAAAGAAAACAACGTAAATTAAGTATGATTTATGATTTTTTTGGTGATTTCATAGTTTAAAAATACAATCACTGAAACGAAGGCATCATTTTAGGCATATTTGTGGGAAGACAATTAAATTATTTCAGGATTCAAGAACTCATCAAGCCATGACTTTAATTTTAGGTATAGACACTCCATATAAACTCTATAATTCTTAAATAACTACACATTTAAAAAACAAAATTTAATGTTAAAGCCGATTCGAAGGAACTGCCCATATATTCTTACGCCCAAGCATTGTAACTGATAGGCCAGGTATACATACTTTAGTTATGAATACAGAGCTCCATCATACTCACTACAATAGTTGATCACAACTTTTTGATATATTCGCTTTGTGCAAGTTTGGGTGTGCTGACAACCTTGCTTGTTGTTATTTGAAGTTTAAACTATTCAAATGCAAATTATTAGTGCAAGATCATTGGCGAAGAATCTGATACTGTAAAACCCTTTTACTCATTATTTTCTTTGCTGGATAATAATCAGTTTGAACAATGGAATCAAAACAATACGCTGAACAATAACTAATTAAAAAAAATAATGAATGATTTGAATGAACCATTATCATTTAGTATTGCTATTATTTTTACAGGTTGAGTCAAATAAGTTAAACTATTGATATTAGCTTACTTTAACTTATAGATGTTTTCCGACGCACTTTAAATCACTATTAAGGAAAAATTATACTTAATGAAAATTTGAACTCGTTAATGTAAAATGTTATATTTATTAAAGAATGGTAGAGCCGAATTTAAAAGTCTTCCCTCTCTCAAATATAAGTATTCAATTTTCAGTGGGAGTTGAATTTTTTTATTTATTTTTAATCAAAATTTATTTCTATTTAAAATAATTTACAATTAAAAATTTTTATATCACAATTATCTTTAAAATTAAAATTGCTTTCCATTTAAACTACGATTTAATTTAAATTCTGCTTTAATTTAAATAGTTTCAAATTAAATTGTTTTTTTAATATAATTTTCCATGGCAAATAGTTTTTTACTATTTCTTCAATTATGAACCTTAATTAGTTTTCATTTTACATAACTTATGTGCGTATTATGAAGCCCGGACTTACAGTAAGTCCGGCTTTATGGACTTATTCGGTGGTCTAACCCGGGAATTATTTAGTATCAGATTTTCAATCCATCACAAAGCGCAATATGGGTCCGACCCCTCTTGACCTTCCTAAATGAGGGAGACATAGGTAGATAGGTGATCCACAGGTGTGCATGTCTTGGGTTCATACACACGACTCATTGCGAATGCCCGCCTCATCTCTTACCTTTCTTTTCATTTCTTCCTGGCCTTGGAAAGATGTTCTTTTTTTTATTATTGTCCATTTTTATCGTGATTTTATTTATTAACTTTGATAGCCGAACGTGCACGCCCACAATGAAGTACACTTCAAAGGTGGCTTTTTTGTGTCTTTATTGGTGGGGCTGTTGCTTTTTTGCAATATAAATAGTTTTAATGTTACTGGTGAGATTGTTGAGGATATTCCTTGATTTAAGAATATAACTTGTTGTGGGTACATTTTTTAGAATCCGTACACCTCCGCTTTAATTTTACTAAGCACGGCAATGATTTGGTTGGTGTCGTGTCCATGGGGAGAACTACAGATGTCCATGAGTGTGCAAGACACAGCCGGCAATGTTCTTGATGTTGTCCAGGCCCCGGACATCAGAACTGGACGTGTCGGCTGCCCGGAAATGACTTAAAAAGTAAAATAATATATATATATATTTTTAATTTTAGAATGAAGAAAAAAATCTCAATTTCTTTTATACTAAAAACATAATCTAAACATTTCCCATTTGCCAAAGATCTCCCATTTCGGTCGTGTCAAAATGTAAATAACAGAACACTTAAAGATAGCTAATTGATCAATTATTTATAGTTTCTTATTGAATGCAAAGACATTTTATAGGCTTTATTTTTAAATAATACATCATAAAGGCATCCAAAAAAAATTATATTCGCAAAGATTGTACAAGATAATCATCCTTTTTCTTAGCGGCTTCAGTCCACAGAATATAGCTAATCAACTTTAACTTATAGTGCTATGTTTACAAGTTTTATCATACAACAACTTATAAAAACTCACTGAAAATATCGTATGTTCTAAACCAATTCTTGGTAAAGAAAAACATTCTAACTTTTATTCGATTCTCCTAAAATTCTTCTATTCCTTTTGCGTCTGGGTGTCAAGTTGTCATCTTTTCACCGAAAAGAGCCATTTTCCCTTCCACAAAAGAAGTTTAGCCGCGGCGTCCAATGTCCTTTTCTTACATTCTAGGAACTGTAGAATTGCCAACACACCTGGAAAACCTTTATTTAAAAAATCGTTTGCTAAAAATCGAGTTTGTACTGGTGAACAATTGATAGCCACCGAGAGTGATTCTTTCTTTTTTATATATATAAAATATATTAAGATGATTGTTCCGAATTAAAAAAAATTATTAAATGTTGTTAAAGTATTTTATAGTATTTGTTTAACATTTATAATTCAAATATGAAAATAAACTTATTTCAGTTCGGAATAGTTTGAATTAAACCAATATATAATTTTATGAACTAAAGAAGTCATTTATAATTTTTTTCACATTTATTCTTTGAGAAATATAGAAGGAGACTAACCTAAAATGCGTATTTCATACGGTAAGTACTAAATACATTGTAAAACATTTTTCACGTTATTTTTTTTTTAAAGAAAACGCATTTCGAAATGAAAATTTTGTATTTATTAAGTTCTAATTAGTGATTTAATTGTTTCAAAAAAAAGCTTGATACCAAATTGAGGAAAATGCTTGTTAATTGTATATTAACAACCGTTACAACTGCTAGGAACTATATTTTTGATGAAACCATAACAATATTTTAACAGTACATCACAAGTTTACTAAGAAGTCAAGTTTAAAATAAGAAACAAGTTTTTTAAAAAAAACACGAACAAGCCTCGTGGAAATGAACAAGGAATCGCCATCGATTAAAATACGTCGAACACGCAGCTATGCAAATAACCCTTCACCTGGACACCCGAAGGAAGAAAAAAAAGAAAGAAAAGATAGGTCGCACCTGTGAAAGTGGTTGAGGCGAGCAAGTGTGGTGAGCAATATTGACGTGGTAAAGAGAAGAAAAAAACATCAACAAAATAACAATAATGATAATCCGCAAACAGCACGATTTTATTTTTCTTTGGTCTACGTAAGCTTCTCGATCGTGTGTCAGGTGTGCCCCCCCCCCCCCTCGAACGTTCGAATACGTGTTCGTCGACACCTGGGCCCATAGAACCGGATGGGATGTTTGGTACCCCCTTCCCCCGCTTTTGGTATCCTTTTTAATATTGGTAGTTTAATTGATCTTCTTCAGACCAGATAAGAAACGTTGCAATGACGTAAAAAAGACGTCATTATGGCACGTTTAAAAACACAACGACGCAAATAATGTCATAGTTGACGACTAAATAATTACTTTGGAATTGTGACGGCTAATATGTTATTTCGATGTTCTATTGCTTGGTTCATAACTGATAACCATTGAGAAAAATAGTATTAATAATTTTATAAGTTGGTTTCCCAGCAAGAACAAAATTCTTACCAACTAATACAATTAACCAGTATTTTCCTCAATTGGGAATTAAGCATTTCACCACACAGCCGTTGCAGATACTGGGAACCTTTAGTATGGTGAAACCAAGTACAGAACTTTTAACAGTTCTGTGCTTCACCATAGTAATAGTTCCTACTTTTAACAGTGTAGCTGCATTTCTTGTTTATATCACTTGTGGATTTACATTACATTTGTTTAAATATAATTTAATTTTTTAATTTAATTCTATGTTTCAATACTTTTAGCTTCCACACTACGTTTATAACGTAAAAAGTGGAAGGTTTTATAATCGTTCAGTCCGTCTGTCTGTCTGTCCGTCTGTCTGTCCGTCTGTCACCCACTTTCACAGAAAGAACCACAAGTCCCACAGACAAGTGGGATACGTCATTTTAAAGCAAAAAATCAGATTAGGCTACATTCCAAATTTCATTAAAAAATTTAAATAAGAAATTTATTTAAAATTTAAATAACTAAAAATTTTTTATCTACATTGAAATAACATGCAAATTCTATTTTTATTCATATTTTCACTGTTGTCATCCACAAGTCCCACAGACAAGTGGGAAACGTCATTTTGAAGCAAAAAATCAGATTAGACTACATGCCAAATTTCATTAAAAAATTTAAACTAGAAGCTTATTTAAAATTTAAATAACTAAAAATTTAATCTACATTGAAATAACATGCAAATTCCATTTTTATTCAATATTTTTACTGTTGCCATTTCGTTAAACGTACGAGAAACTTTTGTTAAAATAAAAATACACTTTTGAAAAAATATTTATTTATGTGATATAATTCGGTTTGGATTGTTGTATTCTCACAATAGAGTTCTTTTAATGGTTCTATATATATGTATGTAGAAAGATGCATAGAGAATTCTAACTTGGCATAAAAAAATATGCTAAGTTTCGCTTTTATTTTTAAAGCATCAATTGTACAAATTATAAATTTTTTGAACTGTAAATTAATTTAACAAACTATAAATAAGTGAATTTTCGAAAGAAATGTAAATGGGAAATTGTGGCGACAAAAATATTTATTAAAAAAGATTACATCATTATTCTTCGAACTTCAAACAAATTTAGCAAACGATAAAGTCTAATTATTAAATCTGAGAAAGAAGATTAATGAAAATAGTTAATTTTGGCGTTTAAAACTTTGAATTACAAATAGCTAAAGGCCCTGTTTTTATTAGAATTAAATCACATTTGCCATTCGCAACAATCGCTCGAGAAACTTTAATTCTTTTAGACAATAAATTAAAATAAATTTATTTTTGCGACATCGATCAGTTTGAAATGACGTCAAATATATTTCACTACGGAATCCTTGTATGTTAATATGAAATGTTTTCATCCTATTTAAAAGCGAGGAATATGACATATTTATTCTTTAAAATATAAATTAATTTTTACAAACGATAAGTAATAATTATTGAATTTTCGAAATAAAATAAATGAAACTAGCCAAATTTAGCTTGTAAATGTTAAATATAGAATTAATGTTGTGTTTGGCGCGTTTTTTCCTGTTAAACACAAATATGTGGAAGCGAGTTAAGTGACAGATTGTGTTACAAACCTACTTGTTTTAATTTATGAATCCAATATTCGATTCCCCGGACCCTCCTGGATTTCATAATAAAATATTTGTAAAACAAAATAATATGACCTCTAAACTTAAAATCCTTTCACCCAATACCTATGAATCCAGCTTGTTTGTCACAAAATAATTAGAAACAACATAATTATTGATTGCATCTTTAGTGTCATCTCCAATATGACTTACGACACTAACACAATAAAAACTCTATACCCCCATAAAAAAAATTCATATAAATTACAACTACAGACCACACACAACCTTATTTAAAACTAAAGCTATTGACAAATATAGTCACGAAAGGACTTTACAGCGTGACGACATCCAATCCCATCTGAAGCAATATCTTAAAATAAAATACAAAATTCCCTGAGCAATCTTTTCTTCTTAATTAGGTGGGTTTATAAAAAAAAGTCGCCAACAGCAACCCTGCAACAGCATTCCAAATCACCTGTCCGGTCGAGACGTGATTTCACCTGGGCACAGGTGGTAAGCCCCAAGGCTCCATCTTGTGTCCATACCTTTTGCGTTGCTTCTTCCCGATTCGATTAACCCCAAGGGTCTCAAAGGGGGAAAGAATGGTAAAGGAGTTGATTTGTTTAGATTGTTTGTAATTAACAATTATTTTTTGTTTATGTTGTTATGGGGTTGTTTCACGTCTTTGATGGCAACAGCTCCAACGGTTTGTAGTCATTTGTTTACTGGAATTACTTTTGTTTTGGTATTCGAAAATGTGTTTTATAAGAATATTTTAATTATTAAAATTTTTAAATGCCGACTTCTTGCTGTGCTGTTAGTTGTTCAAAACATTTCTTAAAGAAAGCTTGCATAGAAAGAAAAAATTATTTTAATCTATGTCGGTTATTTTGAGAGTGAAACCGAAGTAACCAATGAAATCGCTGATCGCAGTGCGTGAAGCCGAAGCAACCAATGAAATCCAGTATGGCTACAAATGAAAACAAGAGCGTTATATCATCTGAAACATTCCTACTGCTAAATATGTTCTTTGAAATCTTTTTTTCTTGTTATTGTTGTGAATCAGCATCCCACTTTCTTTCTATAAAACAACACGCGAACAGATATTATTAGATAATTAATTTTTATAAAATATAATTTTTATCGTCCGCGAGAAACTTAGTTTTCGCTACCTGGCAACTGTGTAACGAAGTTTGTGTTCGTGTTCTTTTTGCTGAAATAAAAGTTTCTGCTTTCTCTTGTCAAAAATGGTTGTTAATTTTTGTCTCGTTAAAATATTTTAGCTACACTGTTCCTTATAAATAAGTTTTAAATATTTTTGACAGGTATTGTTAAATTTGTTGCTTCTTTCCGTTCCATCCAAGCATTAGTTAAAGATATTTCCGTAATAAGAACAACAGCCTTTCTATCAATAAGCAAAAATTTGAAAATTTTAGAAATAATGATTTTTTATTTTACATATACTACTTTTTCATCACTAATTTTTACAAATGTTTTAAAGATCATCTATTCACAAAAATAAACCAAATACGATTTTGTTTTTCAACAAACATGTTATTTAAAATCATAATTTAAAAAAAAAAAGTATATGCAGGGGAAAAAAACCTTACACATTTGCTCATTTTCAAGCCAGTAGAAAGAGCACTTTATTTCCATGAAATTAGTGTCACTCAATATCGCCTTGTACTAATACGTAAACAAGAGTAACGACAAACCGAAGTTCTGGTGAGTGACCGATGCAATTTCTAGCTAATTTAGGGCCGCCTAATACAAAATCGATTGGCCGTCTGTCACCAGAAAAATGACAAATATTGGTGAACAGGGATTGCCATATCGCAAGGTTTTCACGACTCTGTCTAAATGAATATCTAGTTATTCTAATATACCGATGCCGGAGATTATTAGACTAAATGATAACCTTTGTACAATGTACTTGAATTGAATTGGCCAAAGCAGAAGATGATTAGCAATGCATTGCTCTTAGTGACTTTTACTGCGCGATAACTACTATAAAGGAAAAACAGTTTTTACAGAATATTTAGAGTTTTTTTAGATTTATAATGAATTAATAAATTGGAAATTCCCAGGGATTGGAAAGTTACTTTTAAAAAGTAACTCTGTTACAGTTACAGTTACTTCATATGAAAAGTAACGCGTTACAGTTACTTTTAAAAAAAGTAACGAATCACAGTTACTTTTCGAAATTTCAAGTTATAAGAAAAATTGAAATTTAGCCATCTTACCATTTTTCAAAGAGAGCCACGATAAACGAAACATAAGCTCAAACAAAACACTGAAATTACAATTAATAAACATTTTTTTTTATATTTAATTTTAATCCTTTACCCTGATACGAGTCCATCTGTAAACACTCGGGTAGGTACTGACAGAAACAGGGGTATCCCTGAAGGTATACAGAAGGTATGAATGTGAAATCTCTGTCTCCTCCCTCCCCACCCCTCTTCGAGGGGAAGGACTTTGTCATTGTTGTAGAACCCATTCAGGCAGAGGGACACAAAGGGGTTTGGACTGAGGGATCCAACCTGCTTGGCAGTTAGCGTGATTTATTTGAAAACCCTTCTTTTCCGTAGATGCCTGTAATTGTGCGGGGCTTATAATGTGATACTTAGAAAGGTAAACAGACAAGGAAAAACATTCGTACTGTTACAATTCTGTCTGAAAGCCGCCGTCACGCTTTAGCAGCCAAAGTGGACAATTATATTATATTCTTTACTTTTACCATTCCAAGAAAAGCTCTTATTTCGGGAATGCGAAATGTTTCATTCTCTCTCTCTTAGGAGTGGAATTTTAAAATTGGCATCAGACAGCCTTCGTAAAGTAACGGAAAAGTAACGACATTTTTCGTTACTTCGTTACCGCTAAAAGTAACTAAGTTACAGTTACAGTTACTTTCTGAAAAATATAACGGCGTTACACGGCGTTACCCAAAAAAAGTAACTGTTACAAGTAACGGCGTTACAAGTAACGCGTTACTCCAATCCTTGGAAATTCCTATAACTTATCGTGTATTTCGTGTAAAACTCCTATGGAATCCAGCTTTAGACAGTTTAATTTATTATTGTTGTTGAAGGAGAAAGGGATAGATGGTCACTTTCTGTATAATAGGGTACTTGACTCTATCGCTAAAATACCTTCCAATATTAAATTAATTATAGTTTGAACCCAAAATAACAAACGCATATATTTTTTTGCAAAATAAATCTTTAAATAATTAATAAAAATCATTTTAAAATGACTTATTTTTCATCGGTGCGTCACGTGTTCACAAACACGTCGATTTGGCTGACGTCACTCGTATATATAAACAAACCGGTGTGATGTTTTTTTGCTTGCAATTAAACTGGATTTAATCTAATTTACTATTAAAATAAGAATTATATAGATAATGGAAGGAGGTTTTACAGAAGCGGATAGTTCAGATTTGCTTAAAGTAAATTCCAAAATTGTGTTTCAAAGTTTGTTTATAGTTACTAGTGACGTCAAGATACCACGTGACAGCCACTTAGCGTTTTCGGGCTTAATTTTTCGTCCAAATTTTAAAATTCATTTTTCTCCCTTTTTATGGGGTATTTGAAAAAAAGAAAAAATACGGGTCTAATATTTTTGGCATAAGAATATTTTAAGCCAATAAAATTTTTTTTAGTCAAATACCCTATTATCAACTGCACGTCGACTCGACTGTACTGCATTGAAATCGGAAAAATCTGTGTTTAATCACATGTTCAAAGGAGCCAAAACTTCGCTAAACTTCAGTAGACAGGTAAACTGCAATATCTAGACTAATGACTTGAACCGTTGTTGTAAACACTCAATATAAGTTTAACCTATAACATATAAGAAAGTATATTAAAAGACTGATTATTTCAGAGCAAAATGGTTCAATTCATTGTTGTGGTTACTGCAATTTAGCCGAACATGGCAGTAAACCTCTCATTACCCTAAAACGAGCTTGTTACACAAACTGTGGTAGAATTGTTTTCGATGAGTTACTTATTACAGATTGAATTTTTCATAATAATAGATGATTTCTTATATGAAACACATACTAAAAATAAAAATTTTAAATGATGGGTTTTTAAGGGAGAAAAGATTAATTTTTCAAAAACTGAATAAAAAATTTCGAAATTACTGTTCATCTTGATAATAAACAACAAGTAACAAACAATAATACTTTATTACGTTTTTAACATCCCTAACAAGCACGCCACGTAAATTAAAAACAAAAAAAATCACAATAAAAGTAAAAAAAGGAGAGATAACAACAAAAACCAAAACTTGCCGTTGCAGCATCAGTTAACAATTTCGGTCGTTGTTTTTGCGAAGTTGTTAGGTGGGTGATTTCGCAAGTGAAGGTGCATCCAAGTGATGGGGGGGAGGGGGGAATGTTGGAATGTCACATGGGCTAGAAGGATGGGCGAGATGTTTCTTGTAGTTGATAATATATGAACGTTTTGTGTAATGCCCTGGTCCAAAACTATTATAATCTTTGCCCGCTGATGCATATCACCTAATTGCAATACAGACATTATTTATACCCGAAAATTTGTGCCAAAATACATGCTACAAGTCATCAGAATGTTACAGATTTTAAGTAGATTTTTATAAACGCGAAAAAATTTTTTAAAAAAATGCACTTTATTTATACATTGTTTTTTCCCAGGAGGTTAAGGCCGAAAATTTTCAGAGCCTTGCTGCTGAGGAACAGTATTCTACTTGGCAAAAATGAAAGCATACAATTCTTCAACGTTTTATCAATAGAACGCTACATTTTATTTAAAATTCTTGAAAATAAGTCCTCTAAGGTAATTTAAAGATAAGTTCTAAATATAGGACATCAGGGCCGTAGGTGCTATAGTTCTATTTCTGTAAATTTAGTTTTCATTAAACTCCAAGTAAAAAAATCATCTACTTTATATACATCCATAAATAAAGCAATTAAAAATCATGAATAAAGTTTCAAAAGAAAAAAAAGAAAGAAAATCCCTTACCTTTCTTAATTTTAACAATAATTGCATATATTCAAATGAAATTCAAAAAGTAAAAAAATTCATATTCATTATTCATCCAGGAACAAAATGATTACAATTCATGAATAAAGTTCTAAAAAACAAACAAAAATAAACTTTCACGTCTGAGTTTTAACAATAATTGTTTAAACTTATTCAAAAACATCTTCATATGATGTATCAAAACAAATTCAAAGCTCGCTAAAAGAAATTTCTTAGTATCTAAACTATATCTATTATCTTTTCTTTTTTAAAAACTATGCTTACAACAAAAATCATTAGCTAAAAAAAAAGTTACAATACAGTTTAATCCAATTCAAAGTGAACGAATACAAGAATTTAAAAACACCTACAGAAACTATTCTAAAGAGAAATTAAATACCCTCTTTTCTATAACTTATTAGCATGCATGAGCATTTGGGAGAAACCAATTTACGAATGCAAATAAGGATCGAAAATTCTCTCAGAAGTCGAAATGCTTTTCGTGGGGTTGGAAGTGGAGCATTCGAAAACGTGACGGAAAATTCAAAGTTAGAACGTGGGATTGGAAATGGAATATTATCTATTTCTGTGTTTACTCGTGTTGTATTTGAAGAATCTTGTAATTCTTGGGGGGTATTATGTCGCTTATGGTGTAAAAACATGTAAAAATATATATTTGAGAACATATTCAAAATAAATTTTCCCCGTGGGTTCGATATTACTATAGTTGGTTTAAGGATCTTTTTTAAAGATTAGATTTTTGTCTTATTTCTCACGCTGAACATTTTTGTAAATATTTTATAAAGCGTCTCAAGCGATAAAGTTTGAATTACCAATGTACAAATAACATGTTTTGCTTGATGGTTTTTCCCCATCCGAAAATAAATATTAAAAAAAAAAGAAATATCATGTACGAGCAATGCAATAAAAGGTTTAATTTAAAGCAGTTAATTACTGACAACTCTGGTATAAATTAACCAGCAATCTTCAATCAAATTTCTATAAAAAAAAATATGTTAATATTAAAAGCAATAGGTAATGTTAAAATAAACACCAAACAAACATAATTCTTTGAAAAATATTCTTTTTTTTAATAACAATCATGTTATAAATAAAAAGTTTCTAATTAACACCAAACCATAAGTAACTGTAATTAATAATGTGTATAATTAAACAATTAACATCAAATAATTAAGATCCCATGCCATCTCTACTTTCTAACTCTGATAAAGTGTATGCTTTTATGTCTTAATAACTCCCATAATAAATTCCTCTCTACGGTCTTAATTTCTTGGTATTCTTAATCCCCAGCAATTTTACATTAAAACATCAAAAGATCGTGACGAAATTAAACTAGATACGAAGCGGAAAGTGAAAACAATGATTTTTAGAAAGCGGGTGTATATGAAAGGGGGGGGGGGAGAGAATTAAGTAAATTCCATTACGAAAACTGTCATTAATTAACCATTGGTCTTCAATTAATTAGATATCAGGAAAATTTCAAGATTAAAAGAGGGGCTAATACTATTTTTTTTTAATATATTCCGGCTTTTGTAGCTACCCAGTTAAGAAAAGCAGCAAAAAACCTTAAAAAAAAATTAAAGGAAAACTGCAGGTATTTGGAACCAAAAACCTTCATCAAAAAACATTTATTTTCCCTTCATTCGAAAACCTGCAGGAAAAGTGAAGGTTTTAGGTTCCAAATACCTCCATTTTTCCTTCACCAAAAAACCTTTATATTTCCTTCATTAAAAAACCTTTATAAAAACTGCAGGATAAGTGAAGTTTTAGGTACCAAGTTCCTTTACTTTTCCTTCATCAAAAGTCTCCATTTTCTCTTCATCAAAAAACCTTAATATTTCCTTCATTGGAAAAACATTAAAAAAAACTGCAGGATAAGTGAAGATTTTGAAATTAAGTTCTATTTAACCCAAGTAGGAAGGAAGGAGCACGCGATTTGATCTGGGGGTATTCGTGTAGCTGTTCAGCGCGCTACCAACTGCGCTATTGGAGCTTGCAAATTGGAGCGCGTTTTAAAAATAGGAATGGTATATCTTATAATTAGAACATACAAAATTACACACTCCATGGATTCGATTATAGTCAATAAATTTGATTCATGATTTTGCGTACAATTTGTCTATGATTTTTATTTAAAAATATTTAAATTAGATTTAATTAATCGTTCTAAGGTGGTAATAAATAAATTGGATGCAAATTTTGTGAGTTAGAAATAAAATATATCTTAAGAATTCCTTTAAGATTAATTCATTTTTAAATTTTCTATAAAAAGGTGAGAGCAAAGCTATTGAGCAAACTGAAATATTAAGCAAATAATTTAAAAATTTTACTGTCTCTTTACATAGGTGGCATTATTTTCTTCTCTTTTGCAAAATCAAATCAAAAACGTCTATGGAAATTGGAAAAAAAAGAATTTGAATCGCCAATTATAGCTTTGATATCGTTTCTGAATTTTTAGAAGTTACAGATTAACAAAATCTAGATCTGCGATTTGAACACATTAAGCTAATTTGCTGCAAAATTTGCTAATAATCTGCAAATGTTTACATTAAAAATTAAATGTTTTTCCGCGAAAAATTCCAACAATTTTTAGTTGGGATACAATGTGTAAAGTATCAAAACTAATTTCAAAAATAAAGAGCAATTTTAAGATAAAGATTCACTACAAAAAAAATTACAGTATTTTTGGGGTTAACGCACACATTTTTAAAAAATAACTTCAAATAACTCACAACTGGTCAACCCATTTGATACTTATTTTCAATGACGCTTCATTAGAGTCGTAAAAAAAAAGTTTACACTGGTATGATAATGCAGCACCATGGAAGTTATTGGTTTGTAATTTTCCTTGAGCAGCAACCCACTTGTCGACATTGTTGCAGAAAACGATTTTGGCCCCTGCAGGCTTTATGTGTAACTCTATGCTATAAAGAATTATGCACATGTTGTATTAATTCTCTGCAGAAAGTTTTTTAGACAAAATACTTTGCTTGAAATATTGTCCTTATTTTCTCAGAAAGTTTAGATAATTTTTTGCATAAAATTGCACATTAAGTGCTATTGAAATGTGAGTTTAAAGATAAAACAGTATTTTAAGTGTACTTTAAAATATAGGTTAAAAAAATAAACTCTAAAGAAAGGTAATAAAAAGTATAAGGTTAAATAAAGGTATTTCTCAGCATAAAATTTTAAGAGAAATTGCTGTTTTCATGTAGAACTGAAACGGCTAATTTTTTGTTCTTTTAGGATGAATCCTTCAGAAAAATGGCAGTTTTCTTTAAGAATAAAAAAAATCACCTTAAAAAAGTTTTACAAACATGCAGTTCTCCAGCTGAAACTCAGTTGCTGAATTTCTCAGTACTATACCTTTAAAAAAACATTTTCCCTGCATAAAACCTTCATCTCTCTTTAAAAGCATTGTTTTTTTGCTGAAATTTAGTTGCTGAATTTTTCATCACAATACCCTTAAAAGTACTGCAAGTTTAATTCTGAAAACATTTCCCTGCATTAAATCTTTATCTCTCGTCCGAAAGAAGCAGTTTTTGTGTTGAAATTTAGTTGCTGAATTTTTCATCACATTACCCTTAAAAGTACTGCAAGTTTAATGCTGAAAACATTTCCCTGCATTAAATCTTTATCTCTCGTCCGAAAGAAGCAGTTTTTGTGTTGAAATTTAGTTGCTGAATTTTTCATCACAATACCCTTAAAAGTACTGCAAGTTTAATGCTGAAAACATTTCCCTGCATTAAATCTTTATCTCTCGTCCGAAAGAAGCAGTTTTTGTGTTGAAATTTAGTTGCTGAATTTTTCATCATAATACCTGTAAAAGTACTGCAGGTTTTATGCTGAAAACATTTTCCTGCATAAAAGCTTTATCTCTCATCCAAAACATGCAGTTTTCCTGCTGAAATTTATTTGCTGAATTTTTCAGCACCGTACCCATATAAATACTGCAGGTTAAATGCTGAAAACATTTCCCTTCATAAAACCTTCATTTCTCTTCAAAAAAACCTGCATTTCTGCATTTTCCATGCAGGTTTTTTGCTGATTTTTTTAGCTGGGTATTACTATAATAACTACCAAATAATTGAAATTCTTTTTTTTTTAAATATTATTTATAACAACAATCATCAATGTTATAAAGAAAATTTCGAATTACAACCAAACCATAAATAACAATAACTAATAATGTATATAATTAATATCCGAACAATTAACATCAAATAATTAAGATCGCATTTCCATTCCCATTCCCCAATTCCCCACAATAGATTTCTAGCTACAGTCTTAATTTCTTGGTATTCTTAATCCGCAGAAATTTTACATTAAAACATCAAAAGATCGTGACGAAATTAAACTAGATAAGAAGCAGAAAGTGAAAACAATGCTTCCTTAAAAGCAGGTGTATATTGGGGGGGGGGGGGGGACTTCAGAAAGTGAAGGTCTATTAAGAAAAGTTATAGGTAACAGTCTCTAAGTAAGGGTGCAGCTGAAAAAGAGCAGGTGATTTTTAAACACTTAATTCTGTAGAATAGTGAGAATTAAGTTTTGGTGAAAGAAGTAATGAAGTGTATAATTGCAATTAAATGTCTAAATTATGCCATTATGTAAAATAGTCAAGTCATTTATAGTTCGTTTATGTATGAAAAGAGTAGTATTTTTTTATTTACAACAGTAGTTATTTGTAGCAGTTATGTAATATGTTTTTCTGAAAAATTATTGCATGTATGAGAAATGAATAAATTGTAAGCGAAATATAGTACTTAATATAGCGATGCAGTCAACTTTTTGTAAAAAGGGTATCTTGATTTTTTTTTTTTTGGGGGGGGGGGCTTTTTTTGTTAGCCAATGTTTAAAGAAGATTACAACAAATGAATGATGGTGTCGAAGCCAGTAAATTAGAAATCAGCTCCCAGATGTGAACATTGTTTATTTAGCAATTCTTTTAAACACAAGTTTAAAAAAACAGCAGCAAATAGGTTATAATTTAACAACAAAAAGAACGCCAACAGCGGCACGGCTGCATGGCAACCATTAAACAGTTAGTGCATTCACTTCAGTTGCAATAAAGGAGTCACAAGTCAAGTTGGGTTGTCATTTCATAAGTGTAAGAACTACCACGGCGAAAACAGATGGTGAGATAATAAGATATTATGATGTGAAAATAACTATGATGACATTGATAATATGTAATAATGGCAATAATCTCAATAGATCTTTCTGAAACTGCAATCATAATAGGCTCAAAATTTATAGCCTAATCATCATTCAGAAATCATATTATTATTTTATCTATCATATTAATTTTCGTAATGAAAATATGTATTGGTAAGTATTTTAAGAGAAGAATAAATATGTACATTTTAATTTCAGTTACCTAATATGAAATATAAAGTAATAAAAGTATTGCGATTGGGTCGAAAATGGAGATTTTGTGTTTTCTACTCGTTTTGGAGGATGTTGATTCTAAAAAAGTGGTTTTCGAACATTTTTATGTCAGTCAGTCTGTCTGAAACTACTCTACAGCTCGAAAAACGAGCTACTGACTTCAAATTTGGCACACGAATTCCTAATACCTGTAAGATGTTATAACAATGTTTTTGAGAAAATCGCGCATGAGCAAGCTATTGAAATTACCTTGTAGGATATATACCTTTAAATGTGTGTATTGATTTATTGAGTAGTAATTGAAAGTCATGTAGTGTTACACACCCATAGTTTTTTTTTAAATATATCTGTAAACAATTGTAAATTTTTTTAAAACGTAGCTAAAATTAACCAAAAGAAAAACCACATATTTGTATACTTTTATTTCTAAACAACTAACAAAGCATTATTACTGTAAAAAATAAATAACAATAGCTATTCCACCTAACTGCTAAAACAGAAAAAAATTAAAACAACCTTCTCATTGACCCTAAAAACTTTATCCCCTATCTCTTTCCATATCTCCTAATATGACACAAAAAAACAAAGTCACAATAAAGGCCGCCATAACGTTTAAAAAAGCCCCCCATCTCCCCAATTAACTACAACCGTCTCCTATTCCATGTTTTTTTACAAGATTTTTCACAAATTAGAATGAATGAGCCGGGTGAAACAAGTGCCCGAAATTAAATCCTCTAATTGTGCGCCTGTACTGTTCGCTTCTGCGCCGAGCGGCCATTAAAATAGCAAGAAAAATGATGTTAGGGAAAAGAATGTGTGGTTGTTTTTTGGTTGTCCTTTATGGTGGTCTAAGGTTCAGTTACACTAAACATGTTCTTTTGAGATTTAAGGGCGAATGAGCCCGGTGGGTCTCCAAACCAAAGTGAATCAGTGTTAATCCAATTGAGAAAAAAAATATTTTCTAAGCATTTCTGCGGCTGTATTTAATATTTTTACAAACGGTTTTTTTATGTGATAAATGTAGCTGATTTGCAGGTCCCGACAATCCCACTTTTTGAAATTGGTTGGAATATTTTTTTTTTATTTTCAATAAGTAATTTAACACAAAATATCCCAAGCAAATTCAAAATGTGGGATTATAAAGACCTGCAAGTCACTTACATTTAGCATTTAAAAAAAACACTTGTAAAATGTTCAATGCAGCCGGAGAAATGTGTCTTAGAAAATAATCTTTTCGCTATTGGATTAACACTGAGGACCAAATGTATTCGAATGGACATTCATTTAAATTTGTCGCACATTACAATGGCAACTCATTATTATAGTAAGTAAACTCATGATTATAGAAAGTAAACTCCTTATCGAATAAAATGGAGAGTACTTAAAAAAAAAACAGTGTTCACTGTTGTAACTATCAAGGTTAATGTGTAGAGAATCGTCATGAATGCAGACATATACTATGCAAATGTTTGATCACTGTAATGGGTATGTAGACCCCTTTGTTTTTACTTGTACTTTTCGCTTGTACTAATGCACGAAACACGCCTGCTTTATATAAAATATTTAGTAGTAATTTTTAATTTAAATTTTAAACTAATGTTATATATCTAATCTATAAATGACGACAAATATATATCTTTTTTAAAAAAATTTAATGTGTAAAATTCTTTCAATAAATTTATCTACAAATGTTAACTTATAAAAATACTTATTAAAAAAATATAAAACAACTATTTTTTAAATACAAACGGCAAATTAGTTATTAAAAAACTACTTTAAACCATGAATATCCTCACCTGGATGTGTGAACATTTAAAAAACTAACCTAAATATTAAAATATACCATTCAACTATCCCAATGACATTGATCCAAACCACAACACTTATAAAAACAATCACACCCCCTTTCCCCTACAAAAAAAACCACCCTCCTACCTCCACCCCAACTGTTCCGCCACAAATAACCCAAAACCATCCCTCCAAAAATCCCCCTCGAAATCCCCACCGACTCCTCCGTTTTTCCCTGGGAATCGGGAATAATGGGGCCTCCCCCGCCTCCCTCGTCAGCTGGTTGCGAGGTGCACATCTGGTCACCCGGCTGTCCCCCGTTGCCATGGCGACCCGCATCCAGTTGGGGGAGGGTTGCCGGGGTTGGCGAAGGTAGCGCGTATTGGCGAGTTGACATTTAGCGGAGGTTTTGGGTAAAAGATCAATGAATCTGTGTGTGGGTGGTTCGTGTGTTTTGTTTGGAATATTACAGTGAGATGGTGTAGGAATGAATTTATGTTTAATACAGGTGATTAATTGTATTTTTTTTAATATTTTATTATTTCAGTTTTTTATAACCATAACACTAATATTGATTTTAAATATTGTATAATGTTAATTTTATTGCTATAATTTGTAAATATATCAATTTTTAATTGTTAACTATAAAATTTAAATCGAGACATTTCTTTTTTAAAAAGATATATGAGGGCTTAATTGTTTTCTAATATTCTGTTGAGTGTTGATATTTAATTTTATAATTAATATACAGTGTTTTAGACCTGATCTTAAGCAACTTCATGCTAATTCTTTAGATTGTATTCTGAAGATTTAAATGGTAGAATTGCAAAATAGTAGGGGAGAGTGGGGGCTAATGGGACGCAGCGCTAATGGGACAAGGGGACAAAAGCAGAGAAATATATACTTTTTTACAAATATTTCTACAGTACAACATTGTAACAGTTAGACTTATCATTTTAACAACCAAAAATCAGCCATTAAAAGCATGTGTTAGAGTGGAGAGAAGAATTGTTGTTTTGGAGAATCCAAAGTAAGTTAAAAGTGTACCTTTTATTACACTTTTAAAGTATTAAATAAAAACTTTTCATGAATTAAACTATAGTTTTAGTTAGAAGACATCATATATTAAGATATTATATGTCAAAAAATTTGTGGAAATACACGTGCTTCTGTGCTGGATCATTTATAAATAATAACAATGTGGGGTCTAATGGGACAGAAACTGTGGTGTTAAATAGGACACGAAAAAACCTAGCTTTGTATGCTTATCTTGAAGAATCTATATAAATCTCTAATATCTTATTCACTCAACTTGCTAAAACTTTTAAAACCTTTAATTTTAAACTTTTTGAACAATTTTCGCCGTATAATAAGTGAAAGTTGTAGTTGTATTGATGTAGCTGTATCGAAGACATATTTTTCCAACTGTTATTTCATTAATTACATATGATCAGAGCTTGGTGAAGATAAATTATTTGTTCTTGGTAAAATTTGAAAGAAAGCAAACTAATCTTTATTACTTTGAAAATTGATTTCTAAAATAGAAAGCGATAAACTCCGGGTAAGCTATTTGAAGATAAAGACGGTCTTTTTAAATTCGCGTACACTGAAACACAGGACAACTTTGGAATAAATTTTAGAAGATTTAGTTACAAAACTGCCCTTTCCAGCGATTCAACAAAAATTATGGGTACATCTTCGATTTTGAGTTTTAACTTTGATATTTCACTTTTCAATTGGAAATAATTGTTTAAAAAAATATAATGTCATTATGTATACATTATTAAGTGGTGTTTTCTTTAAAATTTTATTTTCAGGTGATTTTCTGATTCCTTTTCTGATTCTTTGAAATTTTAATTAAGGCAACATTTATTATTAAGGCTCATGTCCCGTTAGCCCTGCACCCTGTCCCATTAGACCCCACATATGGGGGCTAATGGGACATTTACAAGTTTGTTTAAAATGCTCAGTAACTAAAATATGGTAATGTTTTACCATCTGTCAAATGACTCTTTAAGTAAACGAATGCTCGGTTCATGAGCTCGTAAAAAAATAAAAGTCTTATATATTTGCTGAAATACAGAGGTTAAAAAATTATCCCATTAGCCCCCACTCTCCCCTACATAATATGTAATATTTTTTTAGGAACTAATTTACAACCAATAAATATGGGATTAAATATTATTAACTCCGAGAATTTTAACGTTTCTAAAGCCTCACACCAAACAACTAAAAATTCTCAAATCAACAGTTCATAAAAAAAAATCTAATAAAGATTGAGTTTCGAGTTCTCAAGCAACTAAAAATTCCTAAACCAACAACTCTTAAAAGAACCGATTGAAAATCGAATTGTGAGTTCTCAAGCAACTAAAAACTCTCAAATTAACAGCTCATAAAAATATCTAATAAAGATTGAGTTTCGATTTCTCAAGCAACTAAAAGTTCCTAAACAAACAATTCATAAAGAATCAAATGAAAATCGAGTTGTGAGTTCTCAAAGTATTAATACCTCTCAAATGAACAGCTCATAAAGAATCAAATGAAAATCGAGTTGCGAGTTCTCAAGCAACTAAAAACTCTCAAATTAACAACTTAACATAAATAATCAAATGAACATAGAGTTGTGAGTTTTAAAAACTTAACAAGCACAAAAACACCTTGGAGTTAATCGACAACCGTGTATCTCGATCAATTAAAACGGTATGATATAATAAACAGGAACACACGCATAAAAACAAACTTTCATTTCCAGGTAGTCTCCTTGTTTATCCTTCGGGCGTAACATCAATTATCCGAAGTATGCGTTGTTTTTCTTTAAGGAACTAATCTCACAATTAGTGGATTTTTGTTCTAATTAATGAACTGCTACTAACGGATAGATTATTTTATCCCAATTTATACTTACTGCTTAGTTCTGTATGTGCTTTCATTTTTACAAAAGAATTATAATTGATTTTTCTCATAGTTTTCTATATCCTTCTTTTATGTAACAAATCCTTCTTTTATGTAACAATCTTGTCTTGGATTGCAAAAAAAATCGCTGGTCAATAACTGATATGAAGACAATATTAACGAATTCATAATATAATATTACTATAATCATATTTTATATATAATAACATACATGATAATCTAATGATATATATGTACATAGATAATATGGATAATAACTTAGTTCTTTTCTGAGATTTACTAAATGTCACTTTATTACATTTGCTCACTTAAAAATACAACTAAAAACAATTGTTAATTAGCAATATTCATTTTCTTAGACATTCAATGTGGCTATTATATTAAGTCACCATGCTTTAAATCTATAACAAAAAACATTCGCAAGAATCGCTATTGTTCTAAAGGCATGTAAATTGCTCAAAACTACATCTGACAGTGAAAAAAAACATTCACCATCTTTTCAAAACTAAGCATTTTCGTGAGTTTTATAACTATTATATTAAGTATTAGTAGTTCAAGTCTAATAAAACCAAATCGCCATTCCACTCCGCGCAGGTGGTAATAAGTGAAGCGATCATTATGTCATTTGTCAAACGACACTTCGAGGCAGGTGAATTTACCTCTTGAGGTACTCCCGAGAAATGGCCAGGGAGATTTCTGTCACCTGTGAAACAAATGGGAGTTGTTTTTGAAAAACGGCACTTGCGGTTGATGAAATGGATGTGGATAGAATGGGCTGAGGTGTAGTTAAAGACAGTTATTGGAGTAACTCGTTACTTGTAACAGTTACATTTTTTAAGGTAACGCCGAGATTTTTCAGAAAGTGTCTGTAACTTAGTTACTTTTAGCGGTAACGAAGTAACGAAATATTTCGTTACTTTAACATTACTTTTCGGCAGTTCTGCGTTCGAGTTAAATTAAATAATTTAAAATTTAACCTTTGACAACAGTGAAGTTTTGTTCTTAACTTTTTTCCGCTTGTCTCTATTTCTTTAATCTTGGTTCTCTTTGAAAGACGGTAAGTATGGCTAAATTTAAATTTTTCTTATAACTTGAAATTTCTAAAAGTAACTGCAATTAGTAACTTTCGCATTAAGTAACTGTTACTAGATATATTTTAATTAAGTAACTGTAACTGTAGGTATCTGGGGGAGTTGAGTAGTAAGTCCTGTTTGATAAAACACATTGGATAAGGATTTTTTTGTTGGGGGGGGGGGGGGATTTAAATGTATGTAAATTAATCAGCATGTTCTATTGATTTAGCCTTACGTACATTTTTGTGGTTATAAGCATAAATAAGTTTAATATGAACATTTTATTAAATAAAAAAACATCGTTGCAAGATAAAAATCAAATGTATTTGTTACAAAATTAGTCAGTATACTTTGAAGACATAGGATGCTCATGTGCTGCATTATGTTCATGTACTAATATTCGAAAAATTTTAAACGTTTTGGTCTCTTTTTTTAATTTAAAAATTTAAGTATACTAATTCAGACATTGTTTAGTGAGTTAAGGTTAAGTAAGTTATGCTTTAGTTTAAAAAAATAACAAATTGATTTTTTCTTATCTGCGTTTCATTAATGAATACATTGATTTGCAAAAGCAACCCTATTAGTTAAAAAAACATTGGTATACAAAAATTGATCTACAACAAAGTTTTCTTTCGTAATCTTATTAACTATCTATGTAAATGATTTTTATCTTATCTAATAGTCTTCATTGAAATCGGAATAAATCCGATTAAACAAACCACATACCTAACATCAACCATAAAATATAAGAGAGATAAAGAAGGAGGCTGGAAAAAGAAAAATTGACTTTCCGCACTTTGGCGCAGTCCGGCGATTGGCGACGGCAGGCCGAGAGCACTTGTTCTGGTAACCCCGGGTCATGATGGCGGAGAAAATTCGCCCGGCCGCTGTTCGACGAGATGCTGCTCTTCGGAACTGCAGGCCGCTTCACGAGATATCGGAGATCCACCAAAGTGCTAATGGTGGTGGATAATTGAATTCGCGCGCATCTTGTGCACCTGCGCTTCTACACGCCTACGTCGTGACAATACTGTGCTGTAGGTACACGGATATAGAGACGGATTTTTTTTGTATAAATATGTGTTTTTGCAACGAATTTATTTATAGAGAAATGAAAAATTATTTTTATCATTGGATTTAAATTTCACATGGATGTTTTTTGTTGTTGGTGAGATTTCATGGTCTGTGATGTGGTTTGAATATTGGTGTTGGTAGGATTTGATCTCTTGACTTGAGATCATCATCTCAAAGAACAATGGCTAGCTCGCCTTCCTGTTCATCCACTAGTCCTTCTACCTCGACGGCCACCGCCGCGACCGATCTCCAAGAAACAGACGCTTTCAGCGACGACAGCGGTGTAGATGTGAAACCTCAGTGCAAGAAACCCCACGAAAGATTATTAAAATTCTCACACGAAACAGACATGGTCACCGAATCCAGCAACAAACGTAACAAGAGGAAATCTTCGGAACCCAAAAAGAGGAAAGACGTCCTCCTGATGAAGCGATTCAGATGGGAAACCGATGAAGAAGACAACGCGGACGATGTATTCGAAGCCATCGAAAGAGAGAGACCCAGCAGCGGGGACAGCGGCTGTCAAATTGAATCTGAAACGAATTTGTCCAAGAAACCTCCAGAAGAAAAGAAGAAGAAGCCCCCTCGCCAGTGGAGGAAGCAGCCCAAAGTCGAGATAGATCTGCATACTCCGGTCATCAAGCAAGAACACAGCTTGCCAACCACCTTCAGACAGTCTGTGATACGAAAACACGAAGCAACAAGCTCTTCGGACATCCCCAGTCGTCCTTCGTCAACGAAAAATTTCTCAAGTTTGCCGGGATGTTCTTCGGGGGCCAGTTCCTCAGCAGCTGGTCAAACGTTCGTGCCACCCATTGCCCAACCAGGCGATTTCGATTGCGAAGAAATCGAAGTCCAAGACGATATAGGCGAAGGTAGTTCTGGTAGGACTAGTCGATCAGTTGGAAGACCCAGGAACTACAAGGGCATGACCAGACAAAGAAGAATCGAAGCCAATGCGCGTGAAAGAACCAGGGTCCACACCATCAGTGCTGCATTTGAGAACTTGAGAAGAGCTGTGCCAGCCTACGCGCACAACCAGAAGTTGTCAAAGCTGGCAATCCTGAGAATCGCCAGTGCTTATATTGTGGCACTCGCCTGTCTCAGTGAACAGGATTACAATAGTCAAGACACGAGGCAGTCCACTTTGGCCAGTTGTGTGGAACAATGCACAAGGACTATACAGGCCGAGGGCAAATCCAGACGAAGAACATCGAAGGTGAGCTCAAACCTTTACATTTAGTTTTAAATGTATAAGTTATTTAATTATTTAAAAAATATATATTTAAAATTACTTACGACATCAAACTTTATATACGATTTTTAAATCTTAATACTTCAACTTCAGTTGTTTTCGTCACCTATGTTGTCATTTAAAACATTATCTTCTCTACAAAAAATTACACATTTCATATCATATGAAAACCTTCTTTAGTAAGGACAGTTTTGGAGATAAAATGTAATTATGCGACAGTTTAATTTCAATTTGTCAAAACACCCCAAACAATAACATTGTAAATGGACAACGGGAATGACCACTCCTGCCGTGAAGTTACAGCTAGGTTGTCTTAAACTCTATAAACAAACCACCCGGCAGCTAATTCGTCTTAAGTAGAACGGACAGCCGTATGGTGGCGTCACAGCACACAAAAATTGTCTTATATCCCACGAACAAACCACTTCGAATCGTCCATTCAATTACTAAGTAGTTCCTAGGCTTTTCACTAAAGTAGGTTTCTTAAAAAATAAACTATCTGTAAAAAAATGCATTTAATTTCTCTATTCAGAGATAAACCAAGAAGATGAATTGGTTTTAGATAAGACTACACTTTTTTACAGCTCAAATTTAATCCGCCAATAACAAAACACCTACTAGTATATCCTATAACTCAAACTAATCCATTTGAACAGAGAAAAAATATCTGTGTTATTTCTTCGCGGTAGAAAAATAACTGTTTATGGGGGGAGCTGGGACAGATAACAAGGTGAAAAACGATCGTCGGAAGACGTGAGGGAAAGTTTATGATACAACAGCCACTTGCCGAAAAATGTGGATCTGGGAAGGGGGATTTTGGGGTGACAAATAGAGGGATGGGAAAGCAGGTTGTTTCTGGGAAAACTTCATTGGGCATGAGAAAAAAAAAAACTACCATCTCAATCCAACGGAAAAAATAAGGGTATTTTTTTATCAACATTAAATGTACTATTTTCTTCATTTGGATTTATCCAACGAAATATATTTTCTTTTAATAAATTAATGAACAACATTTTATAAATCTAAATTTATCTGAATTATACTCGGTATTGAACTGCGTAAAATGTGTAAAGTTTCTTCGATTGGATTTATTCTTGGAGTAGTTTTTATCACAAACTTTGTACGAAATAGCAAGTAAACTTGTTTAAACACTTTTTTTAGCGCATTTCTTGTGAGATAATAAGCAATTGTAGTAAATTTAATGAGCGTTCCTTAATTTTCAATAGATTTTCTGTCGGCTGCCTCGTTGGGATTGAGATGGTATTTTCCACAAGGGCCGGGCCTAGGGCCCCCAAATTTTAGGTGACCCTAAATTTAGATTTCTTTTATGCTACATTTTGGGTACCTCCATCTTTCAGTAAACTTCATAATTTTTGAGGCCTCACTTTTTTTTTAGCTTTACTAGACTTAGAAATTGACCTAACAAAATTTGTTTGATCGATATGATAAGGAAGATGATAGAATGGTAGGGAAAATATTATACATCAGCCAACTAGCACTATCATTAAAACCGATCATAAACACAAAATTTTTCGTAAGGGACCCCAAAATATATTGAGCTTATGCTATTATTTTTCTAAATCAGGTCCTGCCTACACCGATATTATTATTTTATGTGAATAGTACTGTTTTAAGAATTGATAAAGTGTTTTTATAATGATAATAATATAATTTCGCAATATGAGCGCCGCGGCTCTTTGATAGAGGTGCCGTTATATTTTAATGTTTACCTTAAACTTTAAAAAAGAAAAAACTTCAATTAAAAACTTTCTTTGAAACTTTTAAATTCTTTGAAACTTAACAATTATTTACCTAACAACTTAACTAATATAAAAAATTTACTACTTTTAAAATCGATTTGAGTTTGTATTGAATATTGACGACTTGGGAATATTTTTCCTCACTTTAATTCGAAGCATGGTAACTTTTCCATTTTTGCCAATTTTTGGCCATTTTATACTGCGGTTGTTTCTAATTTGTGTTCCTTTCTTGCTAATTTATATAAGTGTAGCTTTGTTCGCTTGAACAGGAATTTTTCCTCTTGGCTCATATTTATTCTGAAATGCTTTTCTTCTTTTCGTTTCTTATTGACTAATAAGGTTTGGAAAATGTAAAATAATAATTTAAATAACTATTGATATTTTTGGGGGAAAATAAATTTTATAGACTATTTGAGTGCGATTTTCGGGTAAAAGAAGTTTTTAAATTTATATAATTTATGTGGGAAGAGATGTGGAATGATATAGATTTAAAAAAAAGGAAATGGAAGTCAAAAAAACAATTTAACATCATAAAGTTTCATAAAAGAATATTTGTCGGTGCTATTATTATAACTTTTGTACGTTGGTTATTTTTAATGTGCGAACTGCATTTGTGGTTTTATTTAAAGTTTAGGAGTCTCCTGTAGTGTAGTCCTGTATCATTGTTGTAATAAATACATTATAACAAACACAATAAAGTAAAATATTATTATTATTATTTACCTCCAAAGTTGACCAAATGCATGTTTGATGCTGTATGTTAAGTAATCCGATAAAGTGAAGTCCAAATATTCCGATACTGTTCAATATTTGTGTTCATTGACAGCTAAAAGCCTAAATTTTGAAAGAAAAAAAGACAAGCATTAAAGGTTATCGTTTTACAACTAAATAAATACCTTTAACTACCTTTTACCTCATTCTACTTTATCGGAACATATTAATTTGAATAGAAGTCCTTTTGTTCCATTTAAAATTTGTTAATTTTTCTTGTCTCTTCTCTATTTCGCCCCCCCCCCCCCTTGTTTCATATTTTTGTTATGTTAATTATAGCTTGTTTCAAGTATTTCCTTCCAGCTTTTATTCCTAACCTCCTACGATCAGTGTTCTGATTTTTGCTCTGTTTCCACATGATATTGATTCACCGATCCAGGCTCCAGACATAAATTATTTTCAACCAGCATTTCTGTTGCCACTTAAGCATTGAAACCTGTCCATGTCTTCTCATTAAACATTCCAGATAGAGTTTATCCCTAACATTTATATTCAGTTTGAAAATAAAAGCAGGGAAGGAGATGGTATTATTCAGGGATCGGAGTAACGCGTTACTTGTAATAGTTACTATTTAAAGTAATGCCGTTAGATTTTTCAGAAAGTAACTGTAACTTAATAACTTTTAGCGGTAAGAGCAACAAAAAACTTTACCGTTACTTCTCATGCCGCTCTTCACGGATAATTTTGGCCAGTTCGGCGTTTGGCTTAAATTTAATTATTTGATATTTAACTTTTAACAACGCTGAATTTTCGTTCTTAACTTTTTCGAATTGTCCCTATTTATTTTGTTTTGGTTCTCTTTGAAAAACTGTAAGATGGATAAATTTAAATTTTTCTTATGACTTGAAATTTCTAAAAGGAACTGTGATTAATTACTTTTCGTATTAAATAACTGTAATTGTAAGAGAGTTACTTTTTTTATTAAGTGACTGTAACAGAGTTACTTTTTAAAAGTTACTTTCCAATCCCTTGTATTATTCCTTAAAAAAAGATTGCTATCTTTTAAAAAAATCTAAAACATTCGACATTGAAAGTTCAAATCAGCATCCACTATCCTAGATCAACCTCATCACTGGAAACGGTCCACACAGCCCGAAACCCATCCCAGTCCAATTATCTCGCAACGTGTTAATTCGAATGGATCACCGTGGGGCAAAGCATGGCAAAAGTGGATGCCGACACCTGTTTTCGAGCAAAACTACGTGCCCAGAGTGTGGAAGTGGGTGTGTTGCGCCCAGTAAAAAAAACAATAAAAAGTAACCGCAATCCTGTTCTGAACAGGTGAAACTCTTGACATGGAGGAAGGGTTCAGAACCTATGGGTCTGCTGTATTCGCTGGCGCCGTGCTGGATAGGTTGGGATCGTGAGGAATTAACTTTTTTTTGGTTTTAGACCTGTTGAGACTGGTGGACACTACAACTTAGTATGCATTGAATTTAGAATATATTGAATTGTTTACGGAATGTTAAATTTAAGTTAATCGTAAGCTTTAAATGTACAAGTTGTTTATTAGGTTTTTTTTCATTCCACGCGAAAAATTCTTTTTTCGGTAAATTAAATTTCCATTCTTACAATTCTAGATTCCTGCTTCCCACATCGAGCATTAATTCTTAGACTGATGGATCTTATAACCTATAATATTGCTACTTACTGAATGTTGAATTTAGTAGAAAGTTTTAAACTTACAAATTGATCATTAGGTTTTTTTTTTAATGAAGACAATAATTCGGCCTTGGTAAATTAAATTTCCTTTTTTACAATCCTTTATTTCCCTACTTACTGACATCAAGTATTCATACTTAGTTTAACTATTCATGTATTTATTTCATCTTATCTAAGAAAATGTAATGATCGTTTTAATTTCGGTGAGAATTTTTTTTTATGTTAATAAAATAAATCAGAAACTCTGCTTACGGTTTCCATAAAACAATAAAATGACGTTATAAAGTTTAAAACCATTCTTTTTTATTCATAATCTCATACTTTTTATGCCCAAAGATTGGGGCAAGTCTATGTTTTTTAATTGCACAAATTTTATGAAATAATAATAATGTACTCAAAAGTATACAATGTTTGAAATTCCTATTTCAAGGAATAAATATGCTGTATTGCTATGTCGGATAGCAAATGCAGAAACAAGTTTACACCCTGAACATTTTACTTTTAATGATTAT
Organism: Oedothorax gibbosus; assembly: GCA_019343175.1. NCBI lineage: Eukaryota > Metazoa > Arthropoda > Arachnida > Araneae > Linyphiidae > Oedothorax > Oedothorax gibbosus. Next base: position 289,904 of record JAFNEN010000250.1, read on the forward strand.
TATTCTAATTTCATCATAAAATTATTTGGACCATTGTAATCTACAAATTAATACTATCTAAGTACCTTTTAAAATAACCAATAGTGACACAACGAGAGAAAAAAAACATCTAAATAAATATAAACTATGTTCCAAAAAAGATCTTAACACCACATCCTTTTTGCTTGATCTCTTTTTAACCCTCTGTGGCACCAAGTCGGAATGGGAATAAGAAATAAAACAACCTCCTAATCGGGGATATGAGGCAACATCTCAAAAAAGGGGAAAGAATACAGAGATAAAAAAAAACTTTACAGGCTTTGTTCATGCTAAAAGTTATGTACTTGTTGCAATACCAGTTATTTGATTGAAACTTCTTGGGGCCAGGTTTCTTCTTTTCTGGACAAATAGGGTTGTTAACCGTGATAAAGGAAATATTTTTAACATATCAAAATTTTTAATGTGTGTCGGATAGCAAATGCACCTGGTGGGTTAATTGAAAAGTGGAAAACCAAAAACGGTGTGATCCGTTTTTATCAAAAATGAGTTTTTAACATCATTTTATAGTTTAGTTAGGTGATTTGTACGTTTTTAGGCTGTCTCTTTCTAGCCTCAATGCAAAGTAAGTATATATGGTTGTCAAAGTTTATAGGTTTTTAATAAATATATAAAGAGATATATATATTTTTAAAATTTAACTCAATCACGAAGCGTTCGCATGATTTTTAAAGACTTTTTTTCATGATTGCAAGATATTAAAAACAGATTCGCATACGTATTTATTATGATTGGATAAGTAACAGGGCCGATAGATTTCTCGAGATTTTTCGGTGACAGAAAGAAAAATTAAACTAGAAGTTTTTGTAAACCCTTTAATATAATTCGATAACGTTTGTAATAGTAAAATGTCTCACCGAAAACTGCACCTATTACGAAATAATGGCGCCCAAGAAAACAGTTCACATCTGGGATAGACAACACAAGACATAAAATAATAACAGTAAAAACTAAACATGGCCCCATATTATCAATTTATCGTCAGCAATCATGTGTCGATCTGGGCGTGTAAAAGTGGTGTATCATCATATCACCTACTTAACAAATAATTTTTCAGAAGAGAAAGTTTAACTTTCATTTCATTATAGAAATATAAAGGATCTGTCCATCATTGTATCCAGGACCTGATCTAGAAAAACACAAACTGTAGGCACAATACATTTTCGGAAAAAAAAATGTGGGGAAAAATTTGTCTATGATTGCATATGGTGTAAAATTCTGTTCTACCACCTTATATCAGCATTCTAACATAGCACCAATCAAACTAATCAAGTTAGATCAATGTCAAAGTTAAGTTAAAAACGATATGAGGCTTCAAAAACTATAAAATATACTGACATTTTGGAGGTCTACCAACATTTAGCATAAAATCCTTTGAAATTTAGGGGCCTCTACAATACGAGGCCCTAGGCCCGGGCCTTATGGAAGATCACTGTATCTGAACTATTATGCTAATCAATCTAAGAGATTTTCTTCGAATATTTTCGTAATTTTAAATCGTAAATTCATATGTGTCCTATACGCCATTTTTCCACTCACAGTGCGACAGTCCTCTCTTAAAAAGACACCGCACTTTTTAGTAACGGCAACAAACCGAAGTCAACGTTTGAGATTTCATCCTCTACCTAATCGAAAAGCGGGCTTATATCAAATGGCTATAGCATGGGACAACTGCCTTTTTTGAGTTAGCATTCTTTTGGCGATATTTTTTTTATTTTTTCCCTTAGGACCTCTAGAATGGGTGCGGCGAGATATCTGTCACGGCGGCGCCAAATACCCGCTGGGATCTTGTTCCATACTTGTTCCGACGGCGAATTTTTGATTGGCGATGCACAAAAAAAAAGGAAAACAATCATCGAGACACAAAGTTGCAGTGGCGTGAAATGTGCAGAGTAATCTTGATTCTCTGTGTTGTCTTGTTGATAAACGGGACGGTTTGGGATTAGATGTTTCATCTTGGGAAAATGTAAGATGATATGATCATTGAAGCAGTGAGAATGCCAAATCTAGACAATGACAAATAATATAATTAAAAAGGCATGATGGGTAGGAATCATCAAGGTCCATTTGTGCCTAAAATAAGTGTCTATTTAAAATCAAGTCTCTATCTATAACAATGTACTACTTTCTAGTTTAATCATGTAGAAAAAGTATACGATTAGATTTTACTAATTATTAAATTTATCGATTTACTTTGAGAACAAATTTTTATAGAAAGACAAATTAATATCTTTATTCTTCCTTATAATTAAGTTTTGACATATTTTTTTTAAATATTTATGAAATTAAAAAATTATGCAAAACTCTAAAACATTGTCTACTGTATAATATTTTCGTGCATTGTACGCATAAAATTATTCTTATTAAATTAAAAATTATAGTAATTACAATAAAAAATTATCACAGTATAATTTCCCTTTCGTCACACCAATAGACTAACTTTCAAAATAACTCCACTGTTTCAGTACCCGTAATGACTCCAACAAACAAACCACCTGCTCGGTGTAAATTTCAAACACCACCCGTAAAAGCTATTGATACTTCCGTTTCCGCTCAAAAATACTGTTTGGTTTACACACACTTTCTGTATTCGGTTCGGCAACCCCTTTTCGGGGGGTCTCACGCCTCGCTGCTTCCTGTTTGTTCTTTTACACACCACAAACAAATGATTCCTCCCCCACTTTTATTCCCCCGGTTTGTTTTTCCGCTAGTTTGGGCTCAGGGCGGAATAAGAAAGCCAACTTAGCTGTGTAAGGAAATAGGATGGAGGATAGGATGATCTCTCTTTAATGTTTCAATCAATATATTGTGTTGATATAAATGGGAATTCTACCAATCCAATATCTATGGGTATTCTATCAATATCATAGGGGATTTTATGGATACTGGTGAAAGTTCTATCAATATTACAAAGATTATATCGACGTCAGTGGAATTTCCAGTAAAATCAATGGAGATTCTATCAATATGAAGATTATATTAATGGAAATTATAACAATTTTTGGGATTCTAACAATGGAATTTATAACAATATCAAATAAGACTGATGTAACTTATCGTTTTTTATGTTGAGAAATGTACTTTCATCTATTAAGCCATTTTAGTTTATTTTTGGGAGACAAAAAACACCTATTTTATACTGTAATAGTTAAAAAAAATCATGTAACTTATTTAGCATTATATTATTTTAACACAGTTTTAGATCTTAATATTAGTTATGACTCTCTCTCTCTCTCTCTGATAAAAAAAATTAATTTCTAAATTTAACATCTATTTCTAAATTTTAATTAAATTAGGGAAATATTGTTTTAAAAAATACATCTTTCCCACATCCACTCATTTAGAGAATGCACTCAGTGTCATTCCTTCGATTTGATTGAAACATTAAGAAACGAAATCCTTCGAAACGAGAAAATTCTTTGTCCAAGCTAATAATTAGCAATCATTCCACACCACAAAAAAACAAACACAAAATTCGCCCTAATCTGCCACCAGAGGGCGACCTCCACCGGGTCAAGACAGAATGTGGGTGGGCCCCCCTCAACCACCAAAGACACCTGTGAAGGAACTCGGTTCTCACGAGATACCACGTGCAAAGCCTCTGGGTTAGGGGGATTACCACGAGATCAGCGGGTTCTTTTTTATGTGTTGTCTTGAGAGGGGCGAGAACTGTGTGTTCTTGGGTTAGGTGGTCAAGTGGATGGAAGTGTAAAAGATGTTGTGAAAGTTTTGGATATGACTAGGGGGTGACCAGACGTACTGCATTTCGCAGTGCAGTACTAACTCTACTTTCGAATGTCATTTTTGGCCCGTTTCAATAAGCTCTAAAATACTTAAAATATCCTTGTTTTTATGCAAGTCCTGAAAAATGTGCTGCATTTCAAGCACAGATAAATGTATAGTAAAACAGACATTTAAGAAATATACAGTAATATCCCAAATCTATTAAATTCATACATATAATACAAGATACACAAACAAATTTACCCTTTTAGATAGAAACTTTTAATTTAGATGAGTAAATTTGCATTTTATAGACGACTATGAGGGGAGGGGGGGGGGGGGGAAGAGATTTTTTTTGTGGCCGTACTACATTTGCATTTAAAAATTTCTAGTCACCCTAGCTATGATTTAAGTCTTTAGTTTCAATCTAAAATATAAAATATGGCTCTTGCATAAAAATTATAGTATCGGCTCAAAACAATTGAAATCTGATTTTTCCAAACTTATAAAAAGTCCTACTTTACACACAACTATCAACACCAATATTTTTTTCTTTTCTAAACTAACTGCTCTAATTTTCTTTAAAACAGAAATTAAATTGAAACATAAACAGAGACAACCACTTCTCTCAAAACCCTCTAAAAAAATTCTCTCTGTAGCCATCTGGCTGACTCCAAAAAACACATCACTCCTACGCCCGACACTGGAATGCCTTACATTTTTTTGTAACGTCGTTAACGTCAACAACCCGACAACACGGCCTTTTCATGGACGCGCGTCCACTTGTTGTATGATAAATGAACCGCTAATGCAACTAAAACCCAAAGTCCTTAGGTGAATTTCCCAGTACGGTTCTTCCCTTACAATTTTATTGGAAGGAGATGGAAATAAGGGAATCTTTCTGTTGACTTAATCCGTTTTTACATTTGATGATCGCGATGAAACTCCCCCTCGTGTTACATTGCAGAGTTAACGAACCAGCTGTGTGCAATGATGGAACGTGATCTTGGTTTTTCTTTTGTGGAATATGTGTCCTCCGACGTTTGGGCGTCGTTTTCATGATATAAGTGGTTTTTTATTTTGTTAAGATGGGTTTTGTGGTATTTTTTCGGGGAACTTCTAATGGAGATATTATGTTTTCAGTGGGTGTGTTGTTGTAGGACATCTGGTGATACATTTTTACACATTGGAAGGGTGAAGATAATATTAAGCTATGGTGTTGGATATCCATAGAGGGTTCCGACTTTTGACTTTTGAAGTGTGCAGATACAGTATGGAGTTAAATATCCATAGGGTTCCGACTTATGGCTTTTTGAAATGTGCACACATGGACATGATAAAAAACTGAATTGTTTAATCAAGTTACTGCAGTTCAAAATCATTATTTAACAATTGTATAATTGAAAAGTAACTAAGAGAGAGTAATCGTAGAGTAATCAAAATGGAAAATAACTTCAAGTCGCCATAGCTCTAAGTCTACACCTGAGAAATACATAAAAAACAAGTTTTCTTGTTATTTTAGTAATGAAGACTAAATAATCACTATAATATAAAGCCTTTTATTGCCTTTATAAAGCCTTTAAATTAAATCTGTATTCGTCTAATTCATCATTTAATATAATAGTTAATTTTTATTAAAACACACAATCACATAGACTATAAAATTTCAAACCATATTCTTCTATGAAAACTTTCTATGAATTTACTTAATAACGATATTTCAATGTCTTTCTATATTTCTTAATTTGATCGCAGATGTAAACCATCAGACATCACAAGGTCCCGTGCATAAACTGCAATACGTCTCACTGAAATGTCATCTGCTATTTCTTTAACCTTTTCCCTTCATTTCTGCTACAATCCCAATTTCTTTTTAATGTCTAATAACTAAAAAAGACTCGTACAATACTTTTCTGACACATTTCTCTACATTTACTCAATACTTCAATGCCTTTTCAACTTTCCTCATATGATCCCAGATATAAACCATCAGACATCACAAGGTCCCATACACAAACTGAAATACGTCTAACTGAAATGTCATCTGCTATTTCTTCAGCAACCCCAATTTCTTTTTAACGTCTTATAACTAAAAATACTTTTGTGACGCTTTTCTCTAAATTTATTCAATACTTACTAACGATATTTTAATGTCTTTTTAATTTCCCTCATTTGATCACATATATAAACTATCAGCCATCACAAGGACCCATACATAAACTGAAATGTCATCTGCTATTTCTTTTACAACCCCACTTTCTTTTTTACGTCTAATAACTAAAAATACTCGTACAATACTTTTCTGACACATTTACTCAATACTTCAATGCCTTTTTAACTTTCCTCATGTGAACCCAGATCTAAACCATCAGACATCACAAGGTCCCGTACATAAACTGCAATACATCTCACTGAAATGTCATATCCCAGCAAAAAAGTCAGCATAAAAACTTCAAAAAATCACAAAGATGCAGATTTTATGCTGACAAATGAAGTTTTTTTGCAGACGAGATTATCAATGTAGGTTTCATGCTGATAGTTTGCAGTTTTTGTAAAAATTTATTGCTGACGAAATCTTCATATTAAATTTCGAAGGAAAACTGCTGCTTTTTTGAAGGTTTACTGCAGCTTAAGTTTAGGAAGATATAACTTGCATAAATCAACGATCTATGAAGATTTTATGCTGATATTTTGCAGTTTTTGTAAAGGTTTTTTGAAGATTAAATCATTATATTAAATTTTGAAGAATAATTGCTGCTTCTGTAAATGTTTATTGCAGCCCAGTTTTAGAAAAATATAACTTGCATAAATCAACGATCTATGAAGGTTTTTATGCTGATATTTTGCAGTTTTTGTAAAGTTTTTTTGAAGATTAAATCATTATATTAAATTTTGAAGAATAACTGCTGCTTTTGTAAAGGTTTATTGCAGCTCAGTTTCAGAAAAATATAACTTACTAAATCAACGATCTATGAAGGTTTTATGCTGATATTTTACAGTTTTTGTAAAGGTTTTTTTTGGATTAAATCATTATATTAAACTTTGAAGAATAACTGCTGCTTTTGTAAAGGTTTATTGCAGCTTAGTTTTAGAAAGACTAACTTGCATAAAATCAACGATCTATGAAGGTTTTATGCTGATATTTTACAGTTTCAATGCTTTTTTTTTGGAAATCATTATAACTGAAGAATAAACTCGCTACTATTTTATGAAATGCATATGCTATTTCTTCTACAACCCAATTCTTTTTAACATCTTATAACAAAAAATGCTTGTAGTCGAATAAATACTTTTATGATACCTTTCTTTAAATTGATTCAATACTTAATAACAATACTTCATTGTCTTTTTTTTAACTTCCCTTATTTAATCCCATATTTTTTTTAACCAAATACATTTCTGACGCCTTTTTATAAATTTATTCCATACTTAAAAACGGTACTTTAAAGTCTTTTTAACTTTCCTCATTTGATCCCAGATATAAGCCATCAGATATAACAAGGTCCCATACATAAACTGAAACGCGCCTCACTGAAATGTCATCTGCTATTACTTCCAATTTATTTCTTCTACAATCACAATTTCTTTTTAACGTCTAATAACTAAAAATACTCATACAATACTTTTCTGACACATTCCTCTACATTTACTCAATACTTCAACGCCTTTCTAACTTTCCTCATTTGATCCCAGATATAAACCATCAGACATCACAAAGTCCCATACATAAACTGCAATACATCTCACTGAAATGTCATATGCTATTTCTTCTACAACCCCAATTTCTTTTTAACATCTTATAACAAAAAATGCTTGTAGTCGAATAAATACTTTTATGATACCTTTCTTTAAATTGATTCAATACTTAATAACAATACTTCATTGTCTTTTTTAACTTCCCTTATTTAATCCCAGATTTTTTTTAACCAAATAAAATTCTGACGCCTTTTTATAAATTTATTCCATACTTAATAACGGTACTTTAAAGTCTTTTTAACTTTCCTCATTTGATCCCAGATATAAGCCATGTTTGATCCCAGATATAAACATCAGACATCACAAGTCCCATACATAAACTGCAATACGTCTCGCTGAAATGTCATATGCTATTTCCTCTACAACCCCAATTTCTTTTTAACGTCTTATAACGGGAATCCTCCGTCTGAGAGGGTGTGTTGTTATAGAACAGCTGGTGTGGTAGAGTAATACCACTTGTGCCTGTGTCATGACATTTGATGGCATGCATGAAGGGTAAGTCATATTAGCACATACGAAAGGCTTCAGGCTTGTGACGTTCAGACGGGATTGAAGGTTTGGGGTGAAAGTATTATGGCATTCGTCTGTGTAGGGATGGTGTTGATGCTTAGTCGTGATGTTGGGAATATAGTTGGTTTGAATATGATTTTTTTTTTCCGTTTAGAAAAAAGTACTTTGTATAGCAATGTGTTATACTTTTAAACAAATAAAACACTGTTAAAAATTTGACGCTTGGTTTCACCAAAAATGCAATCCATAGTAGCTGCAACGACTGTGTGGTGAAATGTTTCACGATATTTTCAGTATTTGGTTAAACCATTTCTCAGATTTTTGTTTCCAAAACCTGAAAAATGGTTCATCCGAACAAAATAATCCGAATACAGAAAATATGGTGAAATATTTCACCACATAGCCGTTGCAGCTGCTAGGAACCATTATTATGGTGAAACCAAGCACAAATTTTTTAACAGTGAAGCATGTAATGCAAACTTTAAACTTTATACATTTTACTTATTTCTCAGTCAGGTATTAAATTTATTTTGTGAAATTATCTGCAAAAAATATCATTAAATTTATTTCTATAAACAAAAACGATTTTTTTTTTGTATTTGTTCTTGCGTTGTGCCAAAGGTATAATTAAAAAAAAGCCTTATCCTAAAAATTTAGACCTTGTTGAATTTTCCTTGAACTAGCTTTTAGAAAACACTAATATTATTAAGCATATACACTAAAATGTATAACATAATAATTTAGTGATTCATATAATTAAAAGTTAATGCAATAAATGTGTTAGCTACAATGCTATTCAAGAAAAATCGTACAGCTCTGATCACAAAATACTTTAATCCATTTATGTTTATTGTTTTAAATATTTAATCGCTAAATATTTTATATCAATTTAATGTAAGATATCTAGAAATATACTCCAATTATTTTAATATATATTTTCTGTTTTATTAGTATAACATTCACCATTCGTTTTCTCTCAAAACCGTTTCTGTATACTTGAAATCCCAATTCCAAATGACAAGCGAAGCCCACCCCAATTTATGACATGTCCAATTAATCCTGCAGCTATACCATCCGGGAAGTCTTGCGGAGCCTGGTTCTCGAATGCCAGCCACGTCCGTGTTATCACTTCACCTTTGCGACCTGAGGATTAAGCCAAAACTATATTTTTTTCTTCTGAAAATAGAAAAAAATGCTGTCTTTTTGTTTCCAATTCTAGTGGTGGTTTCATTAAAACTTGTTTGCTGTCAAATCGATGTTTCTTTGGCGTGACAATGCTGTTAGTGACATTCTGTGCAACTATGATTTGGCTTAGGAGTTTTTGGCAATAAACAATTTCCGCTAAAAGTATAGTTTAATGGATAATTGAATCGGTTTTAATACAAAATGTAGTAAATAGATTATACAATCAGAAAATTGACCCCAAACGTTTTTGCTTGTCACTTCTAAATAATAAAACTCGTTTTTGACAAAATGTCAGCTACATGTTTTCTTACACCCAAACTTTAAGAGAATCGCCAATAAAAACAATATTTAAAAATAAGGATATTTTGTGGAAAAAATTCAACATTACATTTTCCGGAAAACTCATATATCAGTAAAATTGAACCCAGACGTTTTTCGCCTGTCACCTTTGAATAATAAAACCCTTTTTTAACATAAAGTATAAGTTGCACGTCTTTTACACCAAAATAGTGAAATACCGATAGTTTTTCACGGTTTCTTCCCCTAATAACCTTTTATGCTGTGGCCGAACTGAGTCACATCTGTGGAAATCTGTCGAAATAAGTCCTTACTTGTTGTTTCGCCCTGAACCCTAAAGTTCAAGGAATTTCTATTGACTACAACAAACGCTCTGCCAATAGTTAGAATTGGTAAAAATTAATAATTAAACGTGACGAAACACCTTATGATTTTCAATAATAAATGAAAATATTAAATTGTTTTTTTCTGAACTCTAACGTTTTTACTCTTCACCTGTATTATTTATCTAAAAATAGTTTCCATTTAAATATAAATTTAAAGAATATGTTTTACAAGAATTTTTTTTAAAAAACATCGTTTAATATTTGCTGAGGATCATAACAATTTAATAGAATTTGAAGTTGGTTGGTTGGTTGGTTGGTTGATAGACATATGTATTCAGGTTTGTGTGCTTGGTCAGCGACCCGCTTATAAACCTTCGTCAAGATAAGACATGACACAAGATAACCACACCATAAGTGGATCACTAATTTTTGAGACAGAGGCCAATAGAGGATCCCCAGAATTGCTTGTCACGCCAAGGATTGATTTGTATGGGAACTTAAGGACTGGACCAACAGTATTTAACGAGCACGTACTCCGCTATACTCGGTAGTCTTCAGTTACCGGATCGATCGCAACCTTCGATCCGAGACCGAGATGTCTGAACAGGCCTCTAGGCCCTATTTGAATATTAAGATCCACAAATGTGTTTTGCTGCTTTCTGTCACTGCACAAATAAGCTCTGCCCAAGATTTAACCTGATATATATGTTTAACCCACGTTAATGCAAAATTTGTGATAAATTTACGGCTGTGTTTTGCCAATACCTTCGAAATTGTGCTTGACCCTCGTCTCATGTCATTTTATACAAATATACTAATACTTGTCAGCGGCTTCGATATTGGTAGTTTTTAGTAGCCGTCACATTATCGTTTATATTAGAGAAGTTAGTAGCACGAAACACTGTAAAATAAAGTTGTGAAGTGAATTCGACAAAAAGTCCACGTATGTGAACCTCTGGAGTAAAGAGACTAAACAAAAAAATCCCCTGCAACAAGAAATAAAATTGTGAAATTTGGAAAGGGTTCAGTTATTTATTTTTCTTAAAGTTTGTTAACTTTTTCCTTTTATATTAAAACATTGCAATACATCTTTCTTTGCGATTGTTACACTCAAACAACTATTACATTTTTTTATGTTAATATTTTTTTAACTATCCAGTTTTAAATGTCAACTTATTTTTTTACTGTAAATAATATTCTACTCATAAAATAAAATCCTTTTTACTGATTGGTATCGAGGGTTATTTTAGTTTTACTTCTTAATTTTAATGTTCCTTTATATTTTTTGAGCCTACAATCATCTAAGAACCTTGAGGTACCTTGATTCCGTTGACTAAGTTCAAGGTCTCAAAAGAAGACCTACGCTTTCCTCAAAGACAGCAACAGTTCATTCCTTTATAAAATATACCGTCTTTTATTATTGAAATTATATTTTTTTTACATTCATAGTGACTTAGGTGTGTTTTTTATTTGTATAAAAAAAAAGGTTTTATTTCACGCAATCTATTTTAAAGAAACTTCCCATTTCAATTAATAACAAAATATCAATTACTAATAGGTTATTTAATCATTGAAATAACTTATGAATTATTTTAATCTTAAATTGAAAGTTTTATAATGTATATATTTTATATTTAAAAAGCAATACTTCCTGTTCAGACAATGTATTTTAATTACAAAACATATACTCATCATGTCAATACCAAAAATAAAAGCAATTCATTCCACTAATGCAGCGCTTTAGAGAATGTTTTTTATCAATTCTGAAATAAAACATAATTAATGTTACTAATTACATTACAAACTTCGGTCAAATAAATTTATAAGAAAGCTTCGTTTTACAAAACTTCACCTTAATTGAACATTACGCCTAGGGAGAAAATTCACCGCTTGATGTTGCTAATTTTAGTAAAACTTCGAATTTATTTTTCACTGCTGGATAACAACCCCCGCAGGGAAAGTGGTTTGCGGTGTTCGAATAAATAAATAATTCGAATAAGGCATGCTAAAAGTGTTGATGTTAAAAATAAGAGAGAATTGATCGTGGTTGTTAATGGTTATATTATTTTTCATTGATTCTGTTTTATATAACTAATAACATTTTCAAGATAGTATTTATCGTTTGTAATTTATTGAGATTTTCCGAATATTTTAAATATTTTAATGATGTTAGTAGATGGTGCAAATTTTACTTAGGTTTTTAAGATAAGTAATATTTTCATTTCCCCTAAGAAATTCTAGATGTATTATGGAAAATTAATGGAATATTTAAAATTACGTTTACAAAATATTTATCATTTGATTATAGTGAATAATATATTGTTGGGAAAGTTTAGGTATGTAGGAAAATTAATGAAATGATCCAATTTAGGCTTTTAAAAAATTTAAATGACACCTAAATGCTATGTTCGGCAATTTTTTAAGGTGCATATCTTGTGTGGAAGCGGTTCTACTTGACAGTTACTGTTACAAACTTTCATGTTTTCGTGGGAAAATTGAAGGAAAGTGGACTATTTTAATTCTTTTAGAACTTCTTGTTATTCAATGCAGAGGTTGGGCCTAGGAACAAAAGCTACAATTCTATATTGTACCTAGGACCAATTAATTTTTTTAATGTTTTGTATTTCACCATATTTTTTAAGTGTATAAAATAGTTCCAATAGGAAGTTATTTGTTCAATGATCCCTATCCAAAAGTTATGAACTTTAAATCAGCCCAATCTAAAAAAAAATACAACCCTAGGTACACACATCTCCCCTACTCGTAAAATAAACAAATTGCATTAGCACCTGAAACTTATAACTTTAAAAAAAAACTTCTGCAGCTAATAGTATTAGCAAAGAGACAAAACTATCCCACAAAAACGAAATACGCCATTTTGTCCTCCCTTCAATTTGACTTCTGTCAACGAAAGAATTGGTGACCAGATGAGCCACTGTTTTGATTTCTCGAAAGTGGAGCCTGTACACAGAACACCAGATGCTATCGTGTCTCGTTTTTCCATTATTTTCTTTTTACTTGTGTCTTTCGGTGTTCAAAATAATTTTTTTTATATTTTGAAATGGCATTACAAATTTCAATCTGTGACTGTAGTGGTAAATTTCGTCAGCTTTGACTGTAAAACATTGTAAATTTTTATTAAGCCATTTTTTTTAAGATTTACGGTGTGTGATGGGTGACAATTTTGGTTATAACTTTTTCACTTTGTTTATAATTAAATATAAATAATGTTATATACGGAAGTACATTCAGCTAAATTTTTTAAGAATTAATTTTAAGAATTTTTTAATAAATTTTCCATAAAAAGTCCATAAAGACATGAAGTATTACTTCAATGACGAAAACCTAATAATTCTTTAAATATATTAAACATTTCTATTTTATCAAAATTAAATGAATTGTAAGTTATATTCTTTATTTCCAGATATCTTTTAAAATTAAAATAAGGAAATAGTTTTCAAATATTATAAACTAAATATCATTTACTTAATTTACATCGAATTTCATTAAAAACAACCCCCTCTTAAAAATTAGTTTTAACATCTTTTTGTAGAATAAATTCTGTTATTTCATCCATATTATAAAATTTCACTATAAAATAATATTAATACAAAATAAATTTATACGAAGTAACTTAATTATATTAAGCCAAACTCCGTACGAATAAACTATGTTCATTGTCATTTCCTTTAAACTACATCCACTTTTCGTCTTAACTTAAACGAATCACACAACAAAACAAAGAAACCCAGCTTCTTTGAATTAAACTTACAACTACTCCCATCTGTATCAACTTCCCCACAAAATCGCCATCGATTTTCGCGTGTTTTCCGCGCCAAAAAACTTCTCCGCCTTCAATGAGATTTATAAAACAGGTTGTTCCCCCTTATCGCTTCCACGGCGACAAAAAATATCACAAAAAAAAGCTACTCGAAAACCAAAAAAAGAAAAATTAGTTTTGACAAAAGAAACGCCATGAAAACTGGCAAATAGCCCCCCGAATCCTCTCTGCCAAAGAATTCTTTTCCCACCCACGCCGCGCCAAATAAGGTTGCCGGAATTAGGTTATTCCTGGTGAACTCCCGTTTTCAATTATAGATATTTTTTTTATCACCTTTTAATATCAATAACTTTTCACTTTATTTTGCTTTCCCTTGGATACTAGTTCATTGTTAACTTATGCCTGATTATAAATTACTAAGTTTAAAATTAATTTAGCGCTTTTCTTCTATTAATATACCTCTGTTGATTGACCTATTCAAATGCTTTTATTTGAATAGTTTACCGTGTGAATGTGTGATGATCGGATGACCTGGAAACGGATTAAAGCTAGGTTCGAAAGAAGGTATTCTTTTGATTTGAGTTTATTCCAGAAAAATGTTCGTATTTAAAAATGTCTTTCTTTTGCTTATAATTTTCTAATTTTAATTTTAATTCTACCCTTTCCAAACTATTGTCATAGCCATTGAAAATAAGTGCAATTTCATTCTAAAAACATTTGAAATATTGATCTTATTTTAAAAAAAAGTGTCAAAAATTATTCTATATAGATTATTTTCAAGTAACAAAATATTTTGCTAAAACAACTGAATATAACCACCAAAGAATAATATCCAATTAAAATTGCTATCCACCTAAAACAACTAAATAATTTTAAACAGCAAACACACATAAAAAAAAACTATACTTTAGAACTACAAACACACAAAAAATAAAGAAGGGAAAAAGAAATATTTAGACCAACAAGCACACAAGAACAAAAACCAAAACCCAAATAACAACCATTTCTACTCCATACCAACCAACGAGTCAAAAAGACCCCCCAAATACTTCTTAACATCAAATCCCCCATCCCGCCGCCACACTCCCCTTCTAATTCCCAAAACATCTGGGAGCTCTCTCTCCTGCTGCTCCGGGAATAGGTTCTCAGAGGAAAACTGGTTTCAGGAAAATCGGGATTCATATCGATTGTTTGTTGGGAATAAGGATCGATATCGTTTTCTGATGCGGATTGCGTTAATAAGGGTTTTAGGATGTAGTTCATAATATTTTTGAAATATGGATTTGTAATTGTGTGAATTGTTTTTTTGGATTGTATCTGTGATTGGTTTGGAGTTATGATGTTTTTACATTATATTTGTGTACTATTTGTGTATATTTTGTATATTTGTGTATATTTTATTATTTTGTGAGTGGGGTATAAAAAAAATTAGCGTTTCCATTTTTAAGGGTAGTATGAATATCAGCTTAAAATGCCTTCATTTATCTATATAAAAAATATTGTTGTAGATAAATTATAATTTCATAATGATATATTAAATAGGAATTATTATGAAATTATAGTTTCAGAATAATAGATTATTAGCTTATTTTTGTAGTATTATTTTGTAAGTATTATTCTGGTTTTTTTTATTAATGTTGTTTGTTAAATCTTTTTTTTTTTGCCTTTATCAATTTATAGCATTTTTAGTATATTAATTATTCGGAAAAAAATAATTATCAATCGACACAATCTTAGAAAATTTCGGCTTTGAATTGTGCATGAATGAACAAAAATATTATTATTAATCTTTCATTGCTTTGAAAATTATAATATCTTACATTTATTTACTTACTACGGGGCACCAGTTTTTATTGCATAACAAATTAGAATAGCTTATATTATTTTACTTACTTCGGAGGCAACTTAGATGAGGGGTTAAAAATTAAAAATGCCTATATTAAATTTAAGAAAGTGAAACTTCACTTCCTAACAGAGTCATGAGAAAATTGAACGAAGCACAATATTAAATCGATGAAATATTTTAAACAAAAATTAAAAAATATTATTATCTATTGTATGGGTATTCGATGCCATAAAATATCGATACCATAGAATACTAATATTATTGTAATAATATGGGCATTCTATTGTATCGATGTTAAAAATTTCTTTAGGGTGCATTCTGGAATACTGTCTCCGTCAACCAACGAACGACCCTTCTTTACAGCTCCATAAACACCCCAAACTCACCCATCCCCGCTTTCATCTGGCCTCAAGAACAGATGACCCCCCCCCCCCCCTTTTAACTTACGCCACTTTCACCCTCACCCTCACCCGCCCCCCCCCTTTCCTTCGATCGGAGCCGGTTCATCTAAACCAGCTGACGCAATAATGAATCGACCATTCCTGCTGAGTCACCCGGTTGGTTCGAAAGCCGGCATTTTTTATCTTTCTGCTCTTCATTTCTTGCTTTTCATCCTTTTCCAGTTTTATTATTGCTTCTCCTCCAGATTTTGTTGGTTTTTTGTTTATTCTTCTTATCTTTTCCTGGTTTTGAGTTTTCTCCCGGGCGGAATGATACAGCTCCTCCTGTTCTGAGATTGCTGGAATATGTAAGGTTGTTTTTAATAGTGGTGCGATTCTGTTGGGCTAACGGTTAAACCCGATTGACGACACTGGCGTTAGATGAGCACCTTGCAATCTAACATTCAAAAATATCCCGTGCAGGTGGAAATTTCAATCCTTCTGCCTCTAATTATATATATTTGAATATTTCGGCCAAAAAACTTGTTCATTGTTAGGCTTATCATTCAAACAAGCAAAATATCGGATAATAAATAGCTGATTATGAAAATGAAATAGATTACATTTTTGAATGCCCATCCGTAAAATAAATCTGGAAAATATCAGGTGACAATTGCAAACTGCAATCTCTCTTGCATCTATTGAATATTTTGCCCTAAAAACTATTCTGGCAATTGTTACATTTGCCCCGGAAATCCAAAAAAATGGTTAAAAATCCGGTATTGCAGGGATAAATCTGGAGAGAGTTGTCAGGTCTGCCTATAACCATGTATGGTGATTTAATCGTTTCTTGCTGTCTATTTCTAGCTTCCTTTCCATATATGTGGGACTTTTGCTCTTTATATCTGTACGTGGTCCAAAGTTCTGACGCCAGCGAACGCTGTCTCTTCAAAGTTGCATTGTGGATCAACTCAGGTTTAAAGTTCGTAGAATAACCAACAGACGTGTTTTTTAATCGGCAAAATCTTCAGGTTGGTTTCAAATGAAGTCAATTTTGGAAAGTGAGATAATGGTATGTACACTCTTAAAACAAACGAGCGGTTTTAACTCAGTCTGAGTTAATTTCCAATCCTTTCCGGTGCCGAAAATGCACTTCCCCTATAGGAGTGGATTTCACTCTTTTGTTTTAAGAGTGTATTCTTTAGTCCAGTTGTTTGAGCTGTCCAAATCAATTTCCATTTAGAATATTCTCTAAATAATTAAAATGGCGCTGTACCACTGTTGAAATGAGGACTTATAAACGAATTGAAAAAAATGTTTTCGGTAGGATGGGTTTTACGGTATGAATTACCATCTTTAAATCTGATCTGTTTGAGGATGATGTATATGCTTTGCATTCACTTGATTAAATGTCTATAGAAGGATAGACATTTTTAATGGTCCAATATATTTGTAACAATGTTTGTCCTTAAATAATTGGAACAGAATTTCGTTAGAGATTTAATGGCAGAAATAAATCTTTTCAAATGCGGTTTTAGATCAGTTTTCGGAAGGATTTTTGTTTTTGTCCTGGTTTTGAAATGTTTTCTGGTTGAATGAAATTAAGAAAAATAGTGTCTACTAATTCTTTTTGATTCTATAATTTTTGATAACGGAAATATTCTTTAAAGATAAAATTTTTAAAAAAATCACTAGGAAAAGTTTTCTAACTGGCAAAAGGGAGATTTCTGGCTTTGATATACAAACATAAATTGTAAGTCTTGTTATTTCTGTAAAATTTCACATTTTTTTTGTATGCTTACAGTATTTTGTTTACTGTGTACAAAACTGTTTATTCATATTTTTGTAAAATATTTATTGGTAGTTTGCCTTCGCCGTATTTCAATTAAAAGAACGTAGGAAACAGGTGTGTTAAACTGGTAATACATTATGCGTTAGTGCTCAAATTTTAAATCCAGCACATAATTGAAGAGTTTAGTGGAAGTGGCAAAAAGGCGAAAACGAGAAATGATCTTCAAAGTTTTTTGTTTGCACTCAAGTCTGTTTAAAACGGTACTTGTAAACCGTAAAAAATGTGCTAGCGTTTAAGTTTATGGAAAAGGGGAAACGTGCTATCGTTAAATAAGTTAGTGATGTGTTCATTGACTCAAAAATTTCAATTTTTTCGAATTTGTTACTTAACACGTTCTTCCACTAAGCTCTTCAAACGTGGCTTAAAGTTAAGGAGCATTAACAAAATATATGTGGTAAAACGGCCAAACAGATTTTAATACACTTTATGTATAATCTAAATAAACCATCTAAAACCCTGTAAAAAATTTTATACACCTAAACACACATTTCAGTAGATTCCATCAAATTCAACCCCCCCCCCCCCAAAAAAAAAAAAACCATCCAACACCACCACATCCCCTTCCCACGCGTCATAAATTATAATTCCACACTACACCCCCCCCCCCCCCCCCCCCCCCCCAATCGAACGAAGCACAGCAGCACGCCACCGCTGCCCATCTGTATCACCCTCTCCCCATCCCTCCGAAAAGATGTAGAAGAGAAAAGGAAGCGCGGGAGCAAAGCAGAAAGAGAAGGGATGCTAGGGATCGATCATCGCTGTCTCTCTCATCTGCATCCTCTTCCCCCTTTCTATTGACAAGGGGGGGGGGGGGGAACACTCTCTCCCTGCCATCTGCATCGTTCGAAACACGTGCCTCGAAAGAATCCCCGCGTCATAAGTGAGAGGTGGATGGGTCACTGGGTTGGCGCGTTTGTCGCCTGTTTGGCGCTGGTTTGGAATTTTGGGGTTGTATTGTTTCTGTCGCTTTGGAGATAAAAAAGATTTTTAGGGGTTATTTATTATAATAAGTTATAAACTATCTCTTTATTTGTTGGTAGTAACAGTTGTATAACTGAAATAGGTGATTTTTTTTAATTTCTATATTTTTTTTAATCACTGTGACTCAAGTTCAGTTTCCCTGTGAATTGCACGTAGATCGATATTTAATTTTTCACTTTAATTAAAATTCGGTAAAAGTTAGTTTCGGGATTCTTTAGACATTTGAAATATTATTAAATCAATTCTTCTAACATCAATTGAAATAAACTTTCATCAAAATCAAAAAATTAAGTTTGTAGTTACAAACCTTAATCAAATTATTGAAACCGAGAAAAATATAGTATATAATATTTCAGTATATTTTACAATTTTCGAATAACATTAACATAACAACAAAAAAATCATAAATTAAATAATTAAAAATTGAAAAAAAAAACTTTTTTTTAAGAAACCGAAAGAATGAAATCAGCAACTCTATATACACTGAAAATATTTCAAACCAACGTTCCTAAATATATTTGTAGTTATTTGAGTTCTAATAAGAATAAATTTAAGTTAGCATTATAAAATAAAACTACTTTTATATGACTGTCACATTAATTTTTAGTATAAGTATGCACTAGTTAGTTAACTACATTTTTCTAAATTGCCATAAAAATCTATTTACTCCAAAAATACTTCACGTTTGTCCCTTCAAATTAGAATAAATTATCTTGATCACGGCTCAAAATTACGAGTCGTATGAAGCTGTTTTAAATATCTTAAATAAGCTAGAAATAGTCAGATGAAAGCACTACCAAATCAAAACAAAATTTTGTGTAATGAAGTCGATTTAAGAGGGATAGTCCCATAGAGCTAATGCATTAGTTTAGGAATCACAACTTCCTCAGAAGTATTGCTTTGCCATGTTAGCCCTTTTTCCACAGGTATGGGAATCAACATAACATCAAAATGAAACAAATTCGAACCGAAAATATTATGCAGTTATTTAATTCCATATTTTTAAAGTTTTAAAATGCTAAAAATGCCCAGCAAATGGCGACACTATTTTAAAACTTTATCAATTAATAATTAAATAACCGGATGTTATTTTTTTTTTCAATTTTGTTTTAAATTGATGTTATGATGATTCCCATACCTGGTGTAAATGGGATAACATGGCAAAGCCATTCTTTTGCAAAAGTTGTGATTTCAAAACTAATGCATTAGCTCTATGGGACTGACAGTCGCTCTTAAACGAAAACTGATTCAACGTCCCTCCTTCCAAATTCGAGTTAATTCTCTTGGTCGCGGCTCCAAATAACCAGTCGAATGCATCTGTGTAAAATATCTTAAATAAGTTAGAATTAAGCAAACGAAAGCACTACTAAATTAAAACAAAAGTTCGTATCAATGAATTTTGTATACTGCATTGCTTCAACCAAAACCAATCCTACACCATACAATAAAATCCTTCCTATCTTGGCGCCACTTTTCTCACCTTGGCCACCCCATTCAACCATCTCCCCAACCCTGGCAACCCCATCAGAGGATGGGGAGCCAGGGACTTCATCCCCATCCCACCTCCTCCTCTTCTTTTTCTCCAAGAAAAAGTAGTGCTCTTTGTGTGTTGCTTTTATTATTATGATCATCATCAAAAGGGGGAAAGTTTTCGGACAGTGGTTGGTCAGCGAGGAAGTAAATGTTCCAGGGGTCGACCGAAGCAATCAGTCGACTTGGTTTTTATTTTTATGTTGGGACTTTGATTTTTGTTGCGGACTCGTTGAATAGGGAATGGTGGTTTTTGTTTCGGAGAAAGATTTTATGTGGGTTTTGGTGTGATACAATGTAGAACGGGGTCGGGTTTTTTCTTTTTAAAAATGTTGTTTCTTTCGTTGATGAGTTGCAAACTTTGTTTTTTTTACTTATCCGCAGTATCATTTTTAACTCAAAATGTGTTTAATTTTAAAGGTAATTTGCTTGATTTTTATATATTTTTTTTAACAATATTAATATTTTTTATTTGAAATATTTTTTTTTTAATCTTCCATTTTTATGCAATTTATTTTGCAATTGAAACAGTTTAACATTAAAGATATACCATTTAGAATATTTGTTTATAATTTAATGTTAGTTTATTAGCTTATGCCCCAATGGGTTACTATATATATATTACTATAATTATATTAATAATTAAGTTTTGCCACAGCAGTTGGGCAACTATTACGTAAACGCCGCGCCGTTGCCTAAACGGTCGATTCTGTGTGCTTTAAAAGAATATACATAAATGGCTTTTGGGGGGTTTCGTCGCTGGTAGTACTTTCATTTTTATGGTGATTTGCTAGTTTTTGTTTTGAGTGTTCTAAAACTTTTATATGTTATGTAGTTTTTTCATACCTTTTACTGTTTTCGTATACTTGAATGTTATGGTTTTATATCTGTGCTCTAGTAGAAAACTGCCCAATGTCGTCCATAGGTGAGTTTTCTTAGGGGCATCATGCTGTACCTTTTCTTCAGATGTTACTCGGTTTGAGAACTGCCTAAGGATACTCTCCAATTGATTTGTTTGAGTTTTTTTTAAGGAACAGATAAATAAAACGGAAATATGTACGTGTATTTTTAATTAATTTTTATTATTCATTATGCACAGCATTGCCCCATTACCTACGCACAGAACTTCTTCGTGACGTCACGCTATCCGTCTGGATTATTGGGTTTTCCGAATAAACAGTACGAAACCTATTCGCGCACGGCCGACTATACTTTCCATGTTCCGAACAGGTTTCGTTCCTCTTTTTCGGAATAGCCGACAACCCTAACCGGACGGATAGTGTGACATCACAAAGAGCTTCTCTTTCCTTAAAATTGAGTAATCCATGGCAATACTGTGCATAATGAACAATAAAAAAATAATTATAAATCATCGTACATATTTACATTTTATTTATTAGTTATGTCGGCAATGGTATTACTCGAAATTCATTTAATTTTAAACACTAAAACGTTTCCAATAATCGTGCGAAAGTTATACAAATCCATTTCTATCTCAAATAAATCGAATATCAAAAACATTGCATTTATAGCCTTTGTGGATTAACTTTCCTATGACTGATATACACAAACCCTAAAATTATTATGTCCCCACACCACTTGATAAATTAACGATAATTTATTCCATTTATAATGATATTCAACTACGCAGACGATTTTAAAACAGAGCGTTCGATCTTATCGCCCAGGCGTAAATAAAAGCGGGGAGTTCCCGACGGGCGCAGATGTTCGCAGTTCGGTATTCTGAAACGAGGGGTAATTAATAAATGGTAATTAAAGCCCAGTGAATCGGTTTAAAATGCGATCGCTTGTCGGAACGGGGGAGTTTGTGGTGTTGGTAGGGAACAGGTGTGTGGTGGTTTTGTTATCTTTAGCACGTTGAGAGATAAAATTAAAATATAGTCATACTATGTGCAAAAGTGTTTTGGCAGTATAAGATTTATATTTTAGTTTTAAATTCGTTTATTTAATTAATTTAAATAAATTAATGTAAAAACATTTTTGAAAGTATGTGCATTGTCGAAAAACTAACAGTAATTGATGGATTTATAGGTTTTGGTTTATTGTATACCTCAGATGATTTTAAATCTGTTTTTTGGCTTCGTACGATTAGATTAATTTTTGACAAAGTGTTTTTAAGCAACGTTGATTTAAGCCAAAGAAACTTCGTATTAAAATTATTTAATTATATTTTTTTAAAATATGGTGCTGTTCCATTTCCAGGGCGCAAGAGATAAAGCCGCCAAAAATATTCAACCGCCGCCAAACGGAATATTTCCTAACAAACTTTACGTGACAATCTTTAACGCTACACCTTAAATAATAATAAAAAATAGACAGTATTGTAAAAATTACTCAATTATATTTGTAATTACTCAATCAATAAATCAATTTATATTATTAAATTATTCTCTCAATTTTGTTCTTTTCAAAAAACGAGTGAAACAAAATACGGCGTTAACTCTTGAACATCCTTTAGTCAATCGTGGAACTGGATGCGCCTCATTATAAAATAGGGAGATAAATAGCAAGAGGGTAATTTTGACACTTTCACTCTGTTATTCATAAAAAGTTTGTGTCAAAAGGGAAATTATCTAAATAAATAGTGGAATTTGTTTCGCCATCATTTATTGTGCCAATTTGTATTGAAATTGGCTACTTTGACTATGATGTTTTCAGCAAGGTTCAAGGTTCTTAAATCGGGAATGATGGAATAGATTATCTTGAGTTAATTGTTTTATTTACTAAGGTGAATTTTTTATGTTTTAGAATGAGGTTGAAGGACACTCACATGCATAATATTTGAATGTATTCGGCTAATATATATATTATAGTACCAATGTATTAAGAATTGATTATAGAAAAACTAAGCTCATGCTATTATTGTTTTGTTTCTTCCAAATATGTTTTTTTCGCATTTAAGTTTTTGTATATTACAAATTTATTAGTGCACACACAGAGAACAACTGGTATTACTGGTAATATTGTTGTTAAGTTTTTTAGTGTCCTTAAAGCTTGTGCCCTGATAGTATGATACTGAATTTTTCTGTTTTTTTTTTCGTTTTATTCTAAATTTATTAATTTACTTAAAGTATCAGACTATGGAAGTATTTTCCAATAATTTCTGAACACTTTTAAACTTTTGTGTGTGAAATCTTTTCTTACTAAAGATAAGTACTCAATTGATCTGTAGATGGCAGCACTAGAAATGGCAGCACATTTATTTATATTCTTGTGAATACAAATATTTTTTTAAAAATAATATACAACTTTTTTACAAACCCCAAAAAGAAGCTCAAAATTATCGTATTATTAGTTTTAACATTTGATTACTTGGGATAATGTTAACTATTTATTAATTATTTCTCAGCTATTAATTGTTTTTATTTACTACATTAATCATGCCATTGTTTGAAATTTGGGGAAGGAGGGTGTATAATATGAGAAATTGTCGGGAAAGGGACTAATGATTAAATGCCCTGATTTTCTGTTTTGAAAATATGATCACGTTACATTCATCGTCTATTAATTTAATTTACTAAGTAAGCCTGTTAGTTCAGGTTTCATTTGCTGATGAATTTATAATTGAATAAAAACCCTAGGGAAAAAATCGAAGATGTTCAAAATGGAAGTGATCGGTTATATGACCCGGCTAAGTTTTTCCTTCTCATAATAATCATATCCTACCACATCCGCCCTTTACCGTTATTTATACGCAGAAAAACACGCAAGATCTCAATGCGCTTTTACAGCTATTTCTAGAAAAGAAACACCAACCAAAGAGACCATCAGGTCCAAAACTTCCAGCTGGTTTGTGTGTGTAGTGCGGGACTCTAAAATAAAACTTCCCCGGGACCCTTTTAAAAAACATCTGCAGATGCATTTCAAAAAGGGGGCGGTTTGATTGCTTATTTAGCACTTGGTTGGTAACACAGGTGCAAAACGTTGCTTCTGGGGCCACCTAGCTGCGATGGTTTGTCGAGATTGTAACAGACATCTTTTCTACCGTCAAATGGGGCAGGGACAGATCTAGGATAATACGGACTACAGGCACAGCAAATTTGGGGGCCCCTTAAGTAAGCTTTTGTGTATGACTCTGCTCGTAAAATGATCAAAGTTTAAATCAAAATCAAAGGCTAGAACTTAAACAATTGAAAATAATTGTTAATATAAAACATTTCGCTGAAAATGTCTATTTTAATGCTTTATTTCTTAGCTTAAAAAAATAATGCAGAGCCACAAAACGACACATTTTTCAGGGGGCAACGCAATTTAGCATGAAAATCACTAAAATATGGGGCTCCTAATATTTGGGGGCCATAGGCTGTTGCATAGCCCCGGGCATAACGTGTCTTATGGAAATCAGGTCCTGGCAATGTGGTATTTCGCTCTTGATGGTAACTTTGGCCCAAGCATAAAATCTTAATACTAACTTTCTTCTTGATTATTTTTTACTGATGTCAAGGCGGAGTTGCCACTAATTGAAAAAGGCAAGTACACTTTTAAAGACTGCATGTAATGAGTAGTTATTAGCTTGAAAAAATTTGGCCAAAGTTACCCTATTCGAAGTTACTTATAGACTTTTATTAACTCTAGTTAATAAAAGTCTATAAGTAACTTCGAATAGGGTAACTTTGGCCAAACTCTACACTTGGACCTTGGACTCTATTCCAAGATATTAGCAGAGTCGTGAAAACCTTATCGATATGGAAACCCGCGTACTCACCAAGTTCCTTATTCTGGTGAACGCTCGGCAGATAGCTATTGGCTTAGAGTCAATTGGCTCTAAATTGTATAGGGTGGTGACAGGAAGCGTTTGTCAAATCGCAAAATTATTTAATCGTTGTGGCTTTTGTAGCATGTATCAGTACAAGCCTATATGGAATCTCTCTCTAACTCGAAATTTTTTTCCATTTGTTGTCTGCAGAAGATCATAAACACAGACGATCTTAACCTCATAACTTGTCCATTCCTACGTACAATTTCAATTCGTCGTTAAATTCTAAATTTTAATCAAACAAACAATTTTACTTTACAGGCAACTTGTGAATTTCAATATATGAGTTCAAAAACTGAAGAAAAAAAATTAAAATCATCATTTGCGGAGATGTACCTTTTTGAGATGATATATAGACTTTCATTAACGCTATATTTATAAGACATAATTTTATTTTCATTTCTCCATTTTAATTCTACTTCAAAAGCCTTTGTGTCTCGGTTACAGCTTCGTTTCTCCAACAAGGCAATGTGCACGTGTTAAAAAGGGTCCATCTGGAATATCCGTGTTTTCGGTTGTGTGTCCAAACGAAAATAATCCTTGCTTTTTGGAACTTCTTTTCATAACATCAAAAACATGACTCTTTTATTTAGATTGTTTAAGCACAAAATACATTGTAGAATAAGAACTTTATTAATTTAGTTCTACTAGCAAATCCCTCATCAGTGCATTGAGTATACACGGGAGTTCCCAAGTAATGCGCCGCACGAGTCACTTGTCACTCCTAATTGTAATAAGTGCACCGTGGGTTATAAAAAAAAAAATATTTTTTTTTACTAATTATGTATTCAAAATTATTAGCTATTTAGTAAACGTACTTGGTACAGACATTTAGTCATGTAGAAATTTCATAAGTGGGAAGGATATTCATTCAAAAAGGATACATTGAAATTGGTTGGAAAAACTAATTCCAACTATTTTTAAATGTTACTACCAAAATCAAATTAATCAAATTGTAGAAATAATTCTTTGATAAGAATATAGCATTATGTTGGTTGAAGAGGATTTTTTTTAAACCCTATACACATATATGATGGATATTTGTTCAAGAAAGACACATGAAATTAAAAAGTTCGACAAAACTTGTTCCAACTGTTTCCGTTGAATATTACTATACCTAAATCCAATTATGTATTCAAATTGAAGAAACAATTCATCACTAAAAATATAGCAACACGTTCGTTGAAAAAAACTATTTTAACACAATACTCTGCTGCATTCCCCATGCACCCTCAAAGCATCATAGTATAAGCAAGTATACAAAAACCCTTTCTGTCCATTTTAAAATATTTCTGACTACCTTCAAAGGCCCCTGATAGGTTTGAAAGCAGCCCTTTGTACAACTGTTGGGTACACACTCTTCGACACGTGGCAAATGCTAACAAAGCGGCAAGTGACATCTGCAGATCGCAGGAACTTGGGTCGTCATACGTCCCACGGGTGTTATATGGGATGGGGAATGATTGCATTGTGTGGGTGATTCAACTGATTCACCAATTCTATTTAACGATTTTTTTTTTAAATCGAATATTTGTACCCTTTGGCCATGTGCACTTGCATACATAATTTGACGTTTTACCATTCGCTTTTTTTTTCTCTTCCACTTGATTTTTTTTTTCGGTGACAAAGGAAAATTGCATGTTTTAAAAGTATTTGTATTATGGTGTCAATGGGTCAGGTGGTCTATGTATACTAAAAATATACTATAAAGGAAAAACGCTGTAAGAAATTAATGAATTAATAAAAAAACATAACTAAGAGTAACGGTTTATTGACCGAAGCTTAAAAAAACGAATATTATATAATATTATATGCACAGATGAAAAGAAGATGGTTCTTCAAATTTGAGTTTTACTGACAGTAATTATTTTAACATATAATTTGTGGAGGAGGGGGGGGGGGGCAAATGTGGAAACCCAATTGTTTTAAGGTTATGAAAAACAATCTATATTTTCCCCCCCCCCCCCCCTTTTCTACTATCTAATTAAAGGTGCTTCAAAAATATTTCTGGTGGCATTTTTCAAACTACTGAAAATAATAATGGAGTTGACAGCTCTATGTTAGTACTTTTAGAATTCAAATTGTCAGAATTGTCAATTAATACACCATACGTTACAATATTGATCTAAATTTAATCCTAAACATTTAAATGTTGTCGAATAAAAATATAAATCACTTGTAGAATGTTATAACATTACTTTTTTTTTTCTCTTTTCAGGACTGAAACGAGTCGCATATTTTATGGAGTGAGCTACTATGACCTCAGTGTTTTAGTGCTTTCATCTACGCCACATTTCCATTCAGTTATGAGCAATAAAACATGCATGTAGAAATGCCAAATAAACTTCTGATGCGTGGTATCGAACAAATGTATTTTCCTGTGAAATTTTTTTGTAGATATATAGCCTGTGCTTTTTATTTATATAGAGATAGTGAAAGTTGAACATCGAATTTACTGATAAAACTATGTGTTTTACTCAATTTAATAGTACAAAAAAACAATATTTTCGGCTCTATCTTTCGATCTATAGTTTCGACCGTCCGTGTTAAAAAAAATGTTTGAGTAGATTACATAGAAATCACCTTCTTAGAATGTTAATTCTTCAATAGTCCATAGCAAGACGAAACTAAATAGAGTATCAAGCCTCGACAACAAGCGTTTACGTGCCGACAGCGTTTGGACGGGACTACACCTTTGGAAGCGCCACTCGAGTGAAGAGGTGAAAATAGTTATCCAATGAGCGAAGTTTTTTGCAGTAGTAGTAACAATTTTCACCGCTTCACTCGAGTAGCGTTTGGTACGGTGAAGACCCGTCTATTCAAGTTCAGACCCGATGAAGTAATTTTCTAAACCGCTAGTTTGATTACAATGCTAACTTTTGGGATGTCCAGGCCTAATACTCGATTCAGTTTGGCCTTGCCCATAGCAAAGATTTGGGTGAAAATGTGTTGTATCCGGTTAAACTTTTTTTTTTTAATTTGTTACAATGATCTATTTTTAAAAACTGACTGTTGAACATTCAACTAAAATTTAGACCTGGTGAATCTATAAATAAAGCTACGATCAAAACTATACCCATTTTATTGCTATTAATTTCACCTAAAGATTTTTAATTTACAGCTAAATTTTTTAAATAGTCATACACCTTTTTAAAAAAATTAATCCCCAATTTTATTTACTACTGATTGCAATACTTGCATCTTAGTTTTACAGAAAACTTTTCCCTTTGGAAATAAATGTTAGAAGGGTGTTTGTTTTTCTGTTTTTTGTCTTGTAAATGGGATAAACTTGTGTTTTAGAATTGCAGAGCTTATTTAACTCTTCAAAAAGTCTCAATGTTATGATAGATAGTAAGTATTTGAAAACCAAATAAACTCACATTCGGTAAAATACAAAGAAATAAACTTAAGAAATATAATATATATAATCCGAATCAAAATAAGGTCCCAATAACTTTTACTAATGACATGTGTTGTAAGGTGGTTCTTTTTGTATATAGTCTTATAAAATAGAGCATGAATAAATATTGTAAGTGTTGGTATGTCTAGTGCCTATTAAAGTAGATGTATTATAAATATAAAATATCTTCAATTGTAAAAAGATTGTTGATGTATTTAAATTTTTAATTTACATAATTATATACAATTTTTTTGAAAAAAAAATCTGGATTCTAGTTTTAGAGTTATTATGTTTATTTCTATTAAAGTTTCTCAGTAACACTTGTTAAAGATTTATGCACATATATTTGTTATTTTTTAACGTAAGAATTTTGAACAATGTTCTTTACAAATATGTTTTTTTAATTATATAAGACATCATTTCAAATGTCTAGTTATTAATAGATTATACAATTAATTAAATGTACTTCGCCTTACTTTTTATAGAATGTTTTAAAGTGATTCATTAAAAAACAACGAATGTGCCGAGAAGTTTCCTATTGTGTGTAAGATTCAGATGACTGGAATACTTAACTGTAAAAGTATGATTTTCATAATTGACTGCAAAACGAATGTTCAGTGGCAATATTTTCAGCTGTAGACTTTATTGTGCGAGTATTTTCATGTTTCTTGAATGTGATGTTTTATAAATACCTGTACAACGATGTTGTGTACTTAAACTTTGAATCAGTATTTCTTTGGCCAAATTAGTGCCAAAATTTTTCGAATTGAAGAAGAATGTGATTAAATAAAATAAATGTTCTAAGCGAAACTGTATACTTTTTTTTGTTTAAAACACATACACACCTCCATAAATATATAACTATTACACTACAATATTTAAAATTTGGTGCTCGGTTTTAATAAAAGTATATAGTTCTTAGCAGTGCTACAGCTGTGTGGTGAAATGTTTCACCATATTTTCGACATTTTTCAGGTTTTGGAAACAATAACGTGAGTAAAGGTTCAACATAATACTGAAAATATGGTGAAACATTTCACCACACAGCTGCTACAGCTACTATTAGGAGCCATTATTATGGTGAAACATAGCAAAACGATTTTAACCGTTTACTTATCACCCCTTGTTCATCGTAAAAGTCCTTATAAATAAACGAATCCCCTAACGGTTAGGGTTTAGGGTGTTGGGATAAACTGAAATGATTTAGTTCTTGTACGAAATTAATCACTAAAATTCTTGTGCGATTTCGTTTAAAACTTCCTCTTACAAACTTAAGTTAATTTATAGTAAAGAAACATAATACTTCTTTAGCCAGTTGCCTGCTTATATATACAAGTTATGGCTCTCCCATATCTTACCTTTTCAAATGTAAATCTCAAAAATAAATGTTTAGTTATTATTATTTACTGATTTATGGTGCGTAGACTAAATAACCTCCACTCCTCTACCTTCGAGAGAAAATGCCTTTTTGCTCCCCTTCTCTTGAAGTTGGTTAGAAATGTATAAATTGGTTGCTTAGAACTGGCATAAATGCGGATTAGTCTCTAAACTTGTTTTATTTGATGAGCTGAATTTTAGCTAAAAGGCTCTTCTGAAACACCCTTGTGCCTTTTGTTTGTTGTTAGAGGAGTTCTACAGGGGAATACTCTCTGTTTCGAATTTAAAAAAAAAACATGTTACGAGTTACGTAGCGCGAAATTGGTTTACACAAGCACAATACAATTACGATACAAACTTTCTTTATACAGGGTGGTGCAAATAAAAGTGGCCCCAACGTGGAGATAAGAATACGACAGAAATGTTGCCAAGTCAAAAACCAATACAAAAACAGGTTTGCTAACTGAAGCTATTGATCGCTTCAATATTAAGCCCAAACAAACGCGTGGCGACTTATTTGCCGGCAACTACGCTATGGTTTGAGAAGCTAGTTGAAATGAAATATAAACGAGGTTTGTAGAGCTGATCAAAAAAAGTTACCACTATTGATTATTTCAGTCGTTATTTATACTAGAGAATCGGACCTTTTTGGTTTTGTTAATACAAAACATTCTAAATTGTTTGCAAGACCCAAAATCTGGTGTTCAGACACGTTTCGGAATGGACTTGTTTTTGGACTTGTTGACAGCAGATCCTGGCTGACGCCATTTCGTAACTGATCGTTGCATAGTACTCTTTTTTGACACTTTTACACCTTTAAATTCTTTAACAAAACAACTGGCCACATTGTTTTCCACGAATTAGTTTTAATAAAATTTTCTACAATGAACACTATCTGCTGTACTGTGAGTTTCATCTTCATCTGTGAATTGATCAACTTACCCTCACACAGTCGCAACTCACACTGACGCACTACGATCTGAACTGGCCAGTAGTCCATGAGTAGCTCTAATGTGATGCTAATCCAATCCAACCAATGCAAAAACAGGTTTGTCAAGTGAAACCATTGCACGCTTGAATAATCTTTTATTTCCACTTGAAAGCTTTCGAGCGGCTTCGAGAGTTTTTCTCGCCAATCATTTCAACGTATTCCATTTCCTATCTCTAGACCGGGGCCACACTTATTTGCACCACCCTGTATTATGCATGCATACTTTCTTCTTTGAAGAGGCTCAGGCGTTGCTCAACACCACATTCCTGAGATTCAAAAGGCGCGTTCACATGTGCTGGGAAATTGGCGGCATTTAGCCGGCAATCTCGTGAAACTTTATAACCCCTTTCACATGTATTAGCCGGCATTCCGGAAATGACGTATGAGTACGTCACATCCTGTTTGCTTGTTTTGATTTGGTGCTCGAGCTTCGAGATCTTGTCCTTGTGTTCTTTTTAACGTTTCTTTGTTAGCGATGTCGTTGCAAGAATTACTAAAAACAATTTTTAGTTAAAAATTCATGGACAGACATCTATCGATTTTATTGATGATGAAGAAAGTAGGAGAATACAAAACTGGATTCATTTGATTTCCAAAGTAATAAACTCCACTTTACAATTGGCCTTTCCAGAAAGATATTTATGGTCATACGAAGCTAATAAAAACGACTTCAGCATGGGTCCACTTGCTCGCCATTTTTGCTTTTGTTGTGAGTGATCACCAAAGGCGAAATGCATCATGGGGGGGGTAATGAAATCTTTACTACCCACTACCCAGGCAGTGGGTACATTTTCGCTACCGCAATTTTCCCTACAGAGGGATTTTCTTTCCCGATAGCCGGCAGTTGCTCTGCATGAGAACGGGTCCAAAGTTATAAGGCATTGTTTTTTGTTGTTGATATTTTTAACATTATTTAATCCAAAATAGAGCATAAAAACATAGTTTTAAGGTGATCTTCTTTATTTCCACTTTTGTTAAAACTAAACCAAAGAAACGTCACAAACATTAAAACTATAGCATAAGAATTTCTTGCAAAAACTTATCTGCGGTTGAGAGTAAACTTAACTGTACTTTTAACTTCTTTCCATTTGGGCCTTCCGCGTTGTTTTCACGTGTACGTGGAAGAGAAAATTCTTAAAATCAATATTTAAAAACTATTAATTAACTATGGCGGTTGGTAAAAATAAGGGTTTAGTTAAAGGAGGAAAGAAGGGAGTTAAGAAGAAGGTGTAAGTATTAAAAACTTAAGTATTCTTCATAAATCTTATCTGCCGCTTGTGTGCTTGATCAAGCATGCTTTGTATTTAGACGAAAAAAATTATTATTGATGTAAATATTCTTAAATTATATTGTGTAATCTTAAGCAGTTGTGTGTGTAATACTTGTAGAACATAAAGTAAATAAAAACAACTATGTTCATATTCTCAAATCGCTACCATAACACCTTATCTTAGCCTCGTGTTAAATGTAAAATTTCCCGACAGTTGATAGCAAATTAATTGAAAATCTATGATGTTTGTGGTACCGTCGAAGTTATCTTAAGCATGTAATGCTAAAGTTCAAAATTATTAAATAAGTTAAGAATTGTAAAAATTAATTAAAATGCTACAAATAAATAATTTTATAAGAACAGCAACTAATATCAGTTTATAGATATTAAGCATGAATGAAATTTTTAAATAATCTTAAAATTTTGAAGTAGCAATATTAGCCTAGTTCCTAAGTGTAAATTATTCAGTTTCAAAACCAAAGTTCTCTTTTTTTTTTCAGTGTTGACCCTTTCACCCGAAAGGACTGGTACGATGTTAAAGCCCCAGCCATGTTCAGTGTTAGAAATGTTGGAAAAACTTTAGTAAACCGCACCCAAGGAACAAGTTCGTACTGTTTTTGTAATTAATTTCTACATCTTCTGTTGTACCTAAATATAAGCTTCAATATATATTGCTTACTAATATTTTGACTACATGAAATGAGCTTAATATATAATATTGTTATTAAGATTGTAAGTTTAGATTTTTTTTGTAAAATTCTGCTTTGTTATCTGAGTAACTGTTTTCACTAGGCTTAGAAGAATTCTCAGACAAAATAAAAAAATACTTAACCCTTTAAAAATCCTGTGTGACTATTATGCTGAGTACATTAGCTGGCTGGAAGTTAAGTGTGGGTGAAATTTTTTTTACCTACAATTGAACAAAAGCGTATGAGAATTTTAAAGTTTTTCATTGTCAGCATGTTTTAGGTGGTTAAAGGTTAATCAAGTACATGATTATATGTAATCAATCTCTTCACCATGCAATGTTCTCTAACCTATCACACCAACCCTTCCAGAAATCGCCTCCGAGGGTCTGAAAGGCCGAGTGTTTGAGATCTCTCTGGCCGACCTACAAAACGACGAGATTGCGTTCCGCAAGTTCCGTCTTATCGCTGAGGACATCCAAGGCCGTAACGTCATGACCAATTTCCATGGCATGAACCTCACTACTGACAAGCTCAGGTCCATGGTCAAGAAATGGCAGTCACTGATTGAGGCCAACGTTGATGTTAAGACAACAGATGGGTATCTTCTCCGTATGTTCTGCATCGGTTTCACCAAGAAATGGGCGACACAGGTTAAAAAGACGTGTTACGCCCAGCATTCTCAGGTAATATTCTATGCTTTATTTTTTAAATATCCGTGATTATACAGCTTAGAACGTGCTATGTGGTATTCTTTCCTTTAGATAATAGATTTCCCTTTCTTTGTAAACATCAAGATAAATATGCAGGTAATTGGAATAACATGTTACTTGTAAGAGTTAATTTTTTTTTAGGTAACAATGTTTGATTTTTCAGAAAGTAACTGTAACTTAGTTACTTTTAGTGTAAAATTTTGTTACTTTTCCATTACGTCTCGCTACACGATTCGATATTTTTTAGAGTTTTGCGTTCAGCTTGAATATAATTATTTAACTTTTTTGTTCTTAACTTCTTTTCTATGGTAACTATTTCTTTAATCTGGGTTCTCTTTGTAAAATGGTTTAATTTAAAAGCCATTAAATTTGGTTAAATTTCCCGTTTGCAATTTCCGTTTTACCTTTTTTGTCACTTGGCACCTTCTTCCACTCTTCAATTGTGATGACTGGGCATCTATGGCAGCCCAACTTCCTTAGTTGATTTCAAGTTAGGTGTTAGGGTTAATGTAACTTAATTGTCAATGTCATAATATATATGTAGTCATTTGATCAATGTCATAAAAGCTTACATGATGAAATTTCCGACACCTCTTGTCTGATACTAATGAGGATGCCTTATTGTTTCTGAAGCTTTTCTAAAGTGTTTTTTAAAATAGATTTCATTACCTAAATACCATATAATACTGGTGCACGTCGTGTGCTAACTAAAGGTTCTCTAACGGACATTTCTTTTTGGTCATGAATTAAAAATCATCCAGTGAATATCCATCATGATCAAGCTTATATAAACGATTCAAAACTATTCTAATGAGGAGTAATAGACAAGTTTTCCTCTAGGTCCTTGTGTTAATTGAAATATATTTACTGTGATGTGATTTAGGCTAGAGTTCTGATTATGTTTGAAGACTTTACAAAATCTGAGAATTTTTAATTGATGCTATATTAAACTTGTGTAATTCTATAAAATTGCCTTTAATGTTTGCAAATAAAATAGGAAGGAATAGTTTTTACTGTGATGCTATTGTAGGCTAGAGTTCTGATGTTATTTGAGGACTAATACAAAAGACTGAGTTATCTATTCACAAATGTGTTCTAAAATGAATTTTCGGTTTTAAGGCATGTTTTTGCTTTTTTTCTCCTTGCTTAAGTTATCATGGCCTGGCCCAATCAACGCTGCTTAACTTGTCTTAAATAGATTAGTAGTATTTTTTTTTATTTGGGTCAAGTAAAAAGCTATATAAAAACAATGCTTGTCTTTGTTGCGAGTTTGCAGTATCCTGTATATAGCTATAAAATTTATCATTTTTATGATTGGTTTGTTAAATGTAAGTAATAATTTATGATAATAAATAACATGTGCTTTTGTCTTATTTTTAAACATATTACAATCACAAACAAAATGTATTCTATGATTACTTAGCATGTATTAGCTTATGATCTTTATGATTCAGTAATATTTATTGAGAATACAAGTCTTAAATAGTATTTCTTGCCTTTTGGGGCTTTATTAATAGTAAAGTCTACTGTGATGAAATTGTAGGCTAGAGTTCTGAATATATTTGAGGACTATCTTATATCTGAGTACAAGTTTAACAATAAAATCAGTATTTTATTTCATGTTATGTCCGATGATTATTAGCATGTATTAGCTTATGATACTAATGATTAAATTTATTAAATGAGGACTTGTTCGTAGAATGCACTCAGTGTGTTGGTTGTGCAATTAAATAAATTTAGATGTTCATATGTTTACTTCGCTTATCATTACTATTGCTACCTCGTATAGGCTAGTAATATTTCATTAATCGGGTGGATCAGAAAACTATAAAAACAATTTGAGTTTGTAGTATCCTGGGTGTAGCCACACAAGATGTGTATAATGCTGTGTTAAAGATTTTATTTTTTAATGATGATACTCCTGACACCTCTTATGATTGCATAATGAACAGGATCTTGTATCTGAGCATAACAGAACGAAGTGTTTGGATATTCCTTTACAAAGCATAACTGTGCCTTTGTTCTTATTATTCGATTCTTTCCAAGCTTTACTACTCTAATAAGTACTTAGTTGATATTGATGTGATGATACCCTGACACCTCTTATGACTGCATAATGAACAGGATTTCCTATCTGACTACCATGAATAGTGTTTTTCTCTATTAAGGTTAGGCTCTATTTATGCCTTTCAGTATTAATTTACCAGTTCTTGTATAAATTTGGTTGAACATGCAAAGGGTTTGATTTGGTATGCCAGAAACGCATATATATTTCTTTATATTTACGATTCTAAATATCTTAGCCTTATTTGGAGAGATGATCTTAAAAGCATAACTGGCATTGAAGGCTTACATGATGAAATTTCCGACACCTCTTGTCTGATACTAATGAGGATGCCTTATTGATTCTGAAGCCTTTCTCAATTTGTTTTTTCAAAGCTTTCATTATTTAAATGATGCCACACTACTCTTTTCGAATCACAGGGCAAGCTTTGAAAACTCCCATCCTCTACCTCCTCGTGTGGTTTTCCTGTGAATGGCATGAACATCGCTCTTCTTCGCTTCTTGTTTGAGGCTCCGAACCAAGCTCAAGTGGAGGGGGGGGGGGGGGGAAACCTCATGCAGTTTCCTGGGAAGCCACACAAGGAGAAAGAAGAGTGTTTTTGACGGTTGTGTTAAGATCAGAAAGAGTCTAGTGCATATTCTAACTAAACTCTAATGAAAGTTTCTTTCTGATCAATTAAAAATTATCCTATGATTGTCTTATCCTATGATTATCCTAATGAGGATTAATTTGTTGCTGGGGTCCACTCCTTATTCATTATGTTAATTGAAATATATTTACTGTGATGTAATTGTAGGCTAGAGTTCTGATTATGTTTGAAGACACTACACAATCTGAGTAAACAATTTCAATTACACAATTTCTTTATATTTTATATTCTAACTAAACTCTAATGAAAGTTTTGTTCTGATCAATTAAAAATTATCCTATGATAATCCATCAAGATCAAGTAAGCTTATGATCTAAATGATTCAAGACTATTCTAATGAGGATTAATTTGTTGCCTTTTGGTATGCGTCCTTATTCATTATGTTAATTGAAATATATTTACTGGGATGTAATTATAGGCTAGAGTTCTGATTATGTTTGAAGACTTTACAAAATCCGAGTAAACAATTTCAATTACAGATTTTCTTTTTATTTTATATCAAACTTTTGTAATTCTATAGGATTTCCTTCAATGTTTGCAAATTAATTGAGAATGAATATTTTTACTGTGATGCTATTGTAGGCTAGAATTCTAATTTTTTTTAACTGCTAGGAATGGTAAATTTACTGTGCTTATTTTTTTGGTTTATTCTTGCTTCAGTTGTCATGGCCCAATCAACGCTGCTACTTGTCTCAGATAGACTGCTAGTATTTCTTTTATTTGGGTAAAGTAAAAAGCTATATAAAAACAATGCTTATCTTTGTTTTGAGTTTGCAGTATCCTGTATATAGCTACAAACTTAAAAGTTATGATTGGTTTATTAAATGTATAATTTTTGGTGTAATCAATAAATAATCCTACTTTTGTCTCATTTAGCAAATTACGAAAGATATGTATTCTATGATTACCTAGCATGTATTAGCTTATGATCCTAATGATTCAGTAATATTAAATAAGAATATAAATCTTTTAGGTAATATTTTTTGCTTATGTGGCTTTAGTGTCAAATATTTCAATAAGATATGCATAGCTGTGTTTTAATTTAACTATTAGAAAGATCTATGATGAAATTGTAGGCTAGAGTTCTGAATATGGTTGAGGACTATCATATCTGAGTGCCAGTTTTAAAATGGCAATTAGTATTTCATTTCATGTTATGTCCAATGATTATTAGCATGTATTAGCTATAAATAAACTCAGTGGGTTAATTCTGCAATTAAAATTTGGAAGTTCATACTTATTTTGTTGTATTACTTCATACATAGACCAGTATTATTTCATTAATTAGGTTGAGCAGAGAACTATATAAAACAATACTGTATTATGGATTTTTTTTTTTAATGATGATACCCTGACACCTCTTATGATTGCATAATGAACAGGATCTTGTATCTGAGTATAACAGAATAGCATTTTGAGAATTTCCTTTCAAATAGCATAACTGCACCTTTGTTCCTATTAAATTCTTTCTAAGATATCCAAAACTCAGTATTTTATTGACATTGATGTGATGATATACCCTGACACCTCTTATGATTGCATAATGAACAGGATTTTGTATCTGACTATTAAACATAGTGGTGTTTTCTTTTAGTTAATTATGTTTTTAGTTAATTTGTTTAATTATATTTAGTTTAGCTATTGTGATTGCATGTATTTGCGGTTATCGTGCATTTAAAAATATCCATTGATTAATAGTAGTCAATATATCTGTTTATAGATTAAGCCTTTAACTGATTTTTATAAGCCAATGTTTTAAAGCAAGGAGTAGTTTTACAATGATGCAATTGTAGGCTAGAGTTCTGATTTCTTATGAGGACTTATACAAGTAACTGAGTAAATCTGTTCCTTGTTAAAGTTCTTGTTAGTATGTTTTCCGTGATCAAGTGAGAACATTTTCTTAATTTGGTTAAACATTAATGGGTTTGTATATTGAAATATTCTCTTTGTTGACATACATATCCAATGATTATCTAGCATGTATTAGCTTATGATAGTTATGATTAAGCTCTTTTAAATGAGGATACTTGGTTCAATAAGCAGATATACCCTATGTTAATCAGCTTGCTGGGTGTATAGCAGTGCGATATTGTGCTATGAATTAGTCTTAAGATTATGGCATGGCACGATATGCCATTCATAAACCCTCTGAGTACAAAAAAGTAAAATTCAGAATTATTAGAGAAATTTAGAAATAAGACTACATACAAATTGAGAATTTATTTAGACTTTAGACCATAAACCTTCTGTAGGTTTATATTAGCAAGTCAAGCTTAAAAATGTCTTGATAAATTATTCGCTGATTAAATTTATTAAAAAAACTAGTGAAATATATGCTACTGTTGGTGTGCTCAAATTAAGAATATTTGTCTTAAATGCTTTTTTTTTTGCAGATCAAAATGATCAGGAAAAAAATGACTGAGACCATAATCAGAGAAGTTTCATCATCAGACTTAAAAGAAGTGGTCAATAAGCTGTAAGTAAATGTTTTTATGCTACAAGTTATCAATGTGGTAATGTGTTTAAATGGCATATTTTTTAATAAAGCGCCTTTTAGTGTGTGGTTTTGTACAAGAATTTAAAGAAAATGTCATAACTTACAGCACATCATGATTGAAATAAAACTGATCTATAGCGGGGCTTATTTAAAGATGAACTGTGTGTAATTCGAATAAGGATGAATTTGCATGTGCACTATGATATATTTTGCATAATTGTGATTAGGTGTTATTCATAATTATTTATAATTGATTATTATTAATTTTTAATATGATTATTTGTTTATAGATTAAGCCTTTAACTGATACTTGTAAGCCAATGTTTTTATTAAAGCAAGGAGTAGTTTTACAATGATGCAATTGTAGGCTAGAGTTCTGATTTCTTATGAGGACTAATACAAATGACTGAGTAAGCTATTCCTTGTTAGTTTCTCACCTAGACAAATATTTTTCAATGTGTTATAGGGAAAAACTTAGGTTAAAAAAAATATCTACTTATTCGAATATTAATTGTTACTCTTATGTATTTTGTATAAAGCTAGTATTCATGTGTGGCCCTTTTCTCTTGCAGAATCCCAGACAGTATTGGTCGCGATATTGAAAAGGCATGTCAAGGAATCTACCCTCTTCATGATGTGATGATCAGAAAAGTAAAAGTTCTAAAGAAACCAAAATTAGATCGTAAGTATACATTTCACTTGTAGCAAAATTTAAGAGCATAACTGCTTTATTAGTTTTATTTATGTATAGGTCTTAGTATAATTTTTTTTTGTGTGTGTGTGGGTTTAATCTTTAATTGCTGTGGGTATTACGGGCAACATCGCGTTTTTAGAAGAAAAAATATGTTGGTTGCATTGGGAAAACAAAACAAAGTTTTTAGCACCTATTTGTGCCTATTAATACGTAGTAAACACTTATTTTTTGTAATACTAGTAAGTTGCTTTTGAATTAATTAAGGGTTAATAAAATATGGTATATCAAAATAAAACTAATTGGTGCCTTTTTATTTAAAAAATATACAAATAATGATACATAAAAAAAGTTAGCTGGGTTTTTTTTACACCATTTTTATAATTCTTCCTCCTTTTCATCAATTTATTTTCTTATTTTTAGAATAATGACTGTTAGGTATAACAATTATAAGATTTTGAGAAATACAGTACATTTCTGTGCTAATTGATTTTTTTAAATATTTTTAGATCTATTTTCTATAATTCATTTTTCCTCTTGCAGTTACAAAACTGATGGAACTTCACGGTGAAGGCTCTGGCAAGTCTGCCAGTGTCCCCGCGGCTGTTGGTGATGATGGCACTAAAATCGCCAGACCAGAAGGCTACGAACCTCCAGTTCTGGAGTCGGTGTAAATGGACTAAAGTTTAATAAAAAAAATATAAAAACCATATAATGTGTGAAACATATCTGCAGAACATCTTATTACATCATCACACCAGAGAAGTGTTGCCGATTTAGAATTTCAATTTGCATCTTACAAATAGATTAGAATTCAACCCCTTGCGTAGTGGTGTCATCTATTAGGAAATATGGGAGTTAAATAATTAATAAATAAGATGCTTGTTACTGGGATGTGTATTAAAGCTGGATGGGTTTAGAATGCTTTATAAAGACACCAAGATTGTATAGCCTATCGGCAATAGCCCTGCTGTGGGCTGGTAAACTGCAGTAATCGTAACAATGGTCAAAGTCATTATGGAAGTTACTGCAGTTTACCTGCCCACGGTTCAGGTGAGACATTATTAAACACTATAACAGCTCAAAGCCACAGATTTCTAGCCTCGACTATTTCATTCTCATTCCATAATTTTCATGTTTGTAAAATTGGTTTTGGAACTGTCTAAACACCTGATTCCAGATATCTGTCACAGTGAGGGTAATATAGAAAAGCTAACTCAAGTCCTCCACACATTTGTTAGTTTCAATTTTTGTGAATTATTTGATGAACATTCACGGGAGAATAGTGAATTGGTACCTTTTTAGAAGAAATAGGAATCCATGTAGAGTTCTAATGGTTGATAAATAAATTTTAAATGGTTTAATTAAGGTAATACCAAACTGATTTTGATGTTTACTGCTTTTTTGGAATCCGAAAAGTTTAGAACTCCATTGGGATTTTTTCTAAGGTTAATAAATATGCTAAAAGAATCTATTAGATTGAAATCAGCCATTTGTTTTTCTGTTTTTACAGGGTTAAGTGGCAATGGTAGTATTAAATGTGGGAAAATAGCTAACAATTTGAAGATGAATTTTAGTGGTATTAGAAGTGAGGGGATGTGTCTGCCCTCACTTCTAGCGCTGAATAGATGAGAACAACAAGTAAAAGGTTTTGTCATTGTAACTCTTATTTGTCTCATCTTGCTCCCCGTGGGTGGGCAAGCTGGAATTCTCATAACAAATCGAAATCGCACATTTTTTTAAGGGGAGTCGGATGGTTCTATCTCGCCCATGTTAATTTTCCTATTTTGAGGAACATTTTTCTCAGGAACTATGAGATCATTAACTTTTTTTATTTTGTTCTTTACGTGTAGTTCTTTGATTTAAACTGAGGGTATTTCTAAGTATAAAAAAAATACTCTTAGTGATTTTTAAAAAAAAAATCAGTTTTAAAGAATTTTTTTTGCAGATATTTATTAATCCTCTGTTTAAATCAAAGAGCTATTAATGGAGAAGATATGATAAAACAAAATATATTAATATCTTTTAAAGTGCCTGAGAAAAATGTTCCTAACTGTTAAAAAACCTTATATTTCAGGAAACGCAAAAGAAATGTAAAGTTTGGGTAAGAACTGGTGTTCAGAGTTTCTCAAAAATGCTTATAACAAGAAATCAATAATCTTGGTCTTAAATTAAAGCTAAAGATATGTAGAATAAAAAAAGACAAACTGAGAATCGACATTTTTGACCCAAACACCCATCCGTCTATCCTTAAAGAGTTCTCTATTCTTGTCCTCAGTGGTGGAAGTGGCGAAAAAAAAGTGGGGGGGATGCCATGCCCCATCCCCCCTAAAAAATGTGCTAATTTTTATTGTATTTCTTTCCGCTAACTTTTCTCTACACTACTTTTCTCTAACTTTTCTAATTGTACTCTACATATAAGTTTTTTACTTGAAAGTAAAAGATAAAAATAAAACAAAGTACTATACAATATTATTGTACAAGAAATATCGTTTTTTTTTAATTGCAACTTCTAATTATATATAAAATGCAAGTTTTATACTGTTTTTTATTTTTTCAAATCTATTTAGAAATTACAGAATATTTGTTTATTACATATTTGGCTAGAGTAACAAATTATATATGCAGGGTTGCCAGTGGCGACTAAAAGGAGACTATTTGCTACTATTTTCGACCCCCGGCGACTTTTTTTAGACAAAATCAAGCCAAAAGC
The DNA here is from genome assembly GCA_019343175.1 of Oedothorax gibbosus. Lineage (NCBI taxonomy): Eukaryota > Metazoa > Arthropoda > Arachnida > Araneae > Linyphiidae > Oedothorax > Oedothorax gibbosus. The sequence goes on from JAFNEN010000250.1 coordinate 331,936, forward strand.
GACTATTTTCAGTATTTTGTCAACTATTTTCAAGGATGTGCGACTTTTTCAAATTTTTCCGCGCGATCGTTGATATCCTTTATTTTGGTATTCCCCCCCTTAAAATCGCCGGAAGGCCACATTTTACAATCGAAGAATAGCCAAAATCCTTCGGTTGTAAAATCACCGGAGTTTCGCGATATATATCGCCGGAATATAGATATTTCGGAATAGTTGGATCGCTGGGGTTTCGGGATAGTTGGATCGCGGGAGTTTCGGGACTGTTGGATCGCGGGAGTTTCGGGACTGTTGGATCACGGGAGTTTCGGGACTGTTGGATCACGGGAGTTTCGGGATAGTTGGATCGCGGGAGTTTCGGGACAGTATAGTAGCATCACCGGAGTTTAGGGATACTAGGATCGCCAGAATTTCGGGAAGTAGGATTGCCGAAATTTCGGGATAGTTGGATCACCGGAGTTTCGGGACTGTTGGATCGCGGGAGTTTCGGGACTGTTGGATCGCGGGAGTTTCGGGACTGTTGGATCGCGGGAGTTTCGGATAGTTGGATCGCGGGAGTTTCGGGACAGTATAGTAGCATCACCGGAGTTTAGGGATACTAGGATGAAGGATCGCCAGAATTTCGGGAAGTAGGATTGCCGAAATTTCGGGATAGTTGGATCGCCGGAGTTTCGGGACAGTTGGATCGCGGGAGTTTCGGGACAGTTGGATCGCCGGAGTTTCGGGACAGTTGGATCGCCGGAGTTTCGGGACAGTTGGATCGCGGGAGTTTCGGGACAGTTGGATCGCGGGAGTTTCGGGACAGTTGGATCGCGAGAGTTTCGGGACAGTTTTATCGCGGGAGTTTCGGGACAGTTGGATCGCGGGAATTTTGGGATAGTTAAATCGCGGGAGTTTTAGGACAAAAGGATCACATCTGGTTTGAGACAGAAGGATCACCTCTGGTTTGGGATAGTAGAATCGTCAGAGACTTGCGCGATTACGTGCGGATAAAGTAGTTTTCTGGTAATAAGAATCTATATTTTTAATCTGTTGGTTGAACCTTGGCACATATCAGAAGTTTTGTGTAAACCATTATAAATTTTTAGTTATTCGAAAAAATATTAAATGTGAATTTGAAAGTTATGTAAAAGATATTTAAAAGCAAACTTCACTAACTTTTATGTACATATAGACAAGATACATGCAAAACTTAAAATTATGTTCTTTTAACAAATTAAAATAATAAAATTTAATAAATTATATCTACACTGATATAATATTTTCATATTTATAAAAAAGTGAAAATGTCTATATTATTTTTGTTAACTTGTATGTTTTGTGTTAGATGGAGAAAGTAAAAAAAATAATCAAACTAAAAATGCTGTTTTAATTATTAAATTATTTAAGGTAATTCCAAGATGAATTAAGATATAATATTTTAACAAACAGTTCTATTTTTAAGGGAAACAACATTCTGAGTTGGTCAATGAAATCAAATTCAAATTAGGTGTTTGCTGTTTAGCAGGGTTCGAAATTTACAGTCGCCTAGTCGCAAAATGCGACCTAATCCTTCATTTTGGGACAACAAAATAAATGTAGTCAAAGTTACGGAGACTAGGTTATCAGAACTGTTAATACCAACTTTTTCATCGTGATTTTCAACAATCTCGCCAAAAGTAATCAGCTTGAACTTGAAAAAAAGTTAACAGTCTTAGAATCTTACAATTGCAGCGATCTTAAAATTAAGAAACTCTGGTTACTGTAAAATTTGTAAATGGTGATTCCTAAATTTTTTTTAAACTTAGTTATCGAAACTCTGATGCTTCTATAATCGCAAAACTCTAGTGATTCTATAATCTCGAAACTTAGGCGATCTAAAAAATAAAATCTTCCAGTGGGATACCCAGTAGACATCTAAATATTGCAGATTAATTTTAAAATAAAAACATTTTTTAGTAAAAAATATTTTTTTCCTTAATAAGGGTCCTAGATAATGTACATTTGCTCCTAAGTCGCACATATTGCTCCTAAATTTTCTTATCAAATTCCTAGCACTGCTGTTTACTCATTTAAGTTGATATAAATTTTAACATCAACCTTACTTTAAAATCTATCAACTATCATAATCAAATCAAAAACTTAAAAAAGTGAACCATTTTAACATTTTCCAATTCAATTCCTTGAATGTGTTGATTTCATGCCGAAAAAGTGAAGCAATCAAAGTTAAATAATAAATTTTGCAAAGAGAATTTTAAAAAATTAATAATTATAAGTCTTAAGTTTCGATTTTGCATATAGTATTTAAATTTGATGCAACTATTTTTGCTACTATTTTGATAATAAGGCGACTATTTTTGCAACTATTTTGGAAATTCCAGGCAACTAAAGCGACTATTTTTTCCCTAAATTTGACTGGCAACCCTGCTTCTGGTTTTATAAAAGTAAAGTACATTTATCGTATAGTACAAATTTACTTACTTCAAAATGTCTCTCATTGTCATTTCTCCTATGCCATACTGCAAACACATTTAATTTTTAGAGAATCCGTTTTCCATCTTTTTAATGAGTTGTACTTTTTTTTCGTTTCTCATGCATTTCGCTACTATCAAAATCACGCAAAGCAGTTCAATTAAAAAAGCGGGTACTTTATTTTACAAGTGACGCTTTTTGTCAAAAATCGGTTCTTGATGTACACATGACTGAACACATTTTGGCACACACCAGGTTTCCTATAGTTATTCTTATTTAAATGCATTCGTTGTTCTTTTTGTTAAATGTATTCGTCGTTCTTTGAATGTGTTCGTCGTTTTTGGAATGCATTCTTCCAACAAGTTTTGAAACAAATCTCATTGTAGTTTTTACCGCGTAATCATCAAAGAATATAGAATACGACTGTAGAAGTGAATTGTCGGGCAAATGAAATTTTGAAACACGGCGAAAATAAATAATAACCGCTGCACAGTGTGCCAGAATCACGAATTAGCTGGCAAAAAATGAAATGAAGCATTCAGCTGCGAATCCTTGATAAATATAAACATTACAGTTCGGGGCACCTGGTGTTGTGTTGTGACTTATTCTTGGTTTGAGCGCTTCTTCAATACGAACACTTGGTGTCCGAATGTGTTAATCGAGTGAAGTACGTTCGCAAATTGATCACTACTTTTTAAGCTCGATTTACGATAAAATAGTCTTTCTAAATTAAAAAAAAAGAGCTGTAGCAGAAAGAGCTTTAACTGACCGTTTGGCTAAATAGAACAATTTATTATTATTTTTTTTATTAAAAATATGGGATGGCTAAGCAAACAAAAAAGTGGGGGGGATGGATTAAAGTGAATATAGGAAGTGGGGGTATGGATTTGAGAGATATTAGAAGTGGGGGGATGGATAGCAATTTTCTTGAGAAGTGGGACGCGTCCCCCCGCACTTCCAGCACTGCTTGTCCTACTATAAAAGTTATGACCTTGTCCGCTACATTTTCATTAATTACTGAGTCAGCAGCTCACTTTTATTTACCTCGCGGCACTTTCTTGACCCATCTCCTATATATTTTCTATGATTTTTTTTTAATCAACTGTATGGTGTGCCCCTATTGTAGAATCATTTTTTTTAATTGTCTAATTTTTAAAAAAATACTAAACTCCTTGGCGCAACAGCCCATTTTTGGGGCAAGGTCTGCCGTGCCCATTTCAGCTTTCGTGACCTAGGGCTTTGTGGTGCTAGGCATATGTCCCGGTAAGGTGGTCAGCCTGACGCGGAACCCCCAGTGTTTAGTTCCCAAGATGCTTAAGTGGTGGCGCTAGGAATTGCCCGACGGGTGGGCTGGCGTCCCCGTCGGGAGGGGCTTCGGTATAATTTAAAAATAAAGTTGTTTTTTTAACTTATTCATTGTCGAATTGGTCCAAATCTAACCAACAATCAACATCAAACCGTGAATACTTCGCAAGGTTATTATTAATATTCGAAAATGAAACAAAACGCAATTAATCTAAAAATTTAGAAATCGATTAATACTTTTGTTCAATTATAACATTCCATTTCAAACTTTTTTTAAAGCTAAACGCGCTACTATACAGATTTCTTTTTCAACTCCATACAAATCCTCAAAAATTTCCACACAAAAAAAACCAGTAAGATGGCTTGCCAAATGATTTTTTAGGGGTGCACATTTTGACAAAAGGGGTACAAACATATGTCATATGGACTCTGAGAGCTTCAAACCTATAGGAGCTAATTGAAGAATAACAGTTTTCTTTGCTTTTTATAATGACTTTTATACAAACGAAATGTATACTTAACACAGGCGAGGCTCCATAAGCCTAGACTTCCGGGCGTTCCGCACATTGCTTTGCTTTTTCAGAAAAAGATTTGCGGTATTTGAATGCTCTAACGGGAGCTTTTATAATTTTAGAAACTTCTATCTTTCCACTAGCCCTCAGTCATTTGTGTTGCATAAGTTTTGATTTCTGGAGTGACTTTTGATCGTTAAATGTTCAATTTTCCTTTGTTTTGACCGTTCCTACTTTCGAGAAAATCAGGTGATGTGATGGTCGTCCTAAACTTTTGTTTGCAAAAAATGGCACAAGAATTTCCTCGTCTATCTACTTATTTTTGCAAAGAAAATTTAGCTTTATTCTATGTACGGTTGTTTATCACAAAATCTCATTTTTAAGGTTTTTTTTAAATGTTTTAAATTTTATTTTGATTTTAAGGAAAGATTCATCCGGAAATTTGTCATTTTTTTCAAATTCCAAAAATTGTAATTTATTATTGAATGATAATTTTGGAAGCAGTCTTGAAAATATTTCGTAGAATTTCTCGCTTTTTATCGACGATATGTGACTTACTTCAGAACCTTAAATGGGAAAACTTTTACTGAATGTTGCAGAGAGTTTACGAAACGTTATCCTTTTTATCTAGCGCAATGCGCTTAAAGTTGAGTTTGGCTGTAATACACCAAAATAAGGTTATTGTTTATTATTAAACTATGATTGTCTATTATTAAGCTATGATACTAGCTGGGCATTATTTTATTTTGATTAATTCATAAAAGTCATTAAACTTAGTATTATTTAAATGTTTAGAAAAAAGAGCCATAGGTACTCATTATTTGCACTTTGACAATTGAGAGTAAAAACAATTAGGATATACATATTTTGTATTTAAAAAAAAAGTACAAAATTTGGAAGCAATTTTGAAAACAACATTCTAAGGGATTTCAAACTGCGTAGCATTTTTTACGTGCCGAGACGAGCACTAACAACAAATTTGCTGCTATTTAATTTTAACACAAAAAAATATCAATAATCGGGGAAATCATTCTTTTAAAATTAAAATATATATATTAAAATACTTTCGAAAAATCCAATAAAATTAATTGAGGTTAAACATACCACAAGTAGTCTGTTCCTTTACATTCTTTATTTCTTACAAAAAAGCAAATCTTTTAAAAGTGAACTAAGTAAATCCGTTCTGAAGAAAACTCTTAGTGGTAATGAACCTTCCTACGAGAAGGTCAACTATGCACCCCCACCCCACGACAAGTTCCCCCGAGGCCATAAATTTGTCAGCAGTGGTGACATATGATACTATAGCTGGAAACAAAAAGAACTTTTTTTGTTGTTTTTGTTTTTCCCAGCTTTTAGAGGGTTTCTGCTACACCCCCAACTGTTTGGGGGGGGGGGGACGATAAAAGAGAAATTACATTTCGTCGCTCAGTAGTATGCACTCAAGGTCAATTGAAGAAGGGTACGAACCACGACTGAGACGACAGTTTTGGAAAATGCGAAGCAGTGTTGAATTTTGAATAAAAGAGTTATTTTTTTCCGACCAAAATTTGCCCGATATCATAAGTTAGTTTTATCCCGACGAAGTTTAAAATTTCCCCGACGGGGGGGCTAGCCTTGCCCGACAGGGGGGCTGGAGCCCCCCTAGCCCCTCTGCTGCCGCCGCCCCTATTGGTACCCATTTTATCGACCCACTCAAGGGATGAAAGGATGGGTCAACCTCGCCCAATCCGGGATTCGATCCCCTGACCTGTAGCGTGGCAATGCGAAGCACTACCACTACGCCACTGGGCCTCCTTAATTTTTTTTTAATAATTCCAATTCTCCGAAGCGTTGCTGATTATCCGGGCCATCTGTTACTGTTTGTCTTTATTAAGGGTATATCACACGAGCGGTTTTTCCCCAACCCAACTCCCAACGCAACCTCTGTTCCGACCATGATTGGCGGAAATTGCCACGTGCTATGACGTAGACGTTGGAGAAATTTCTCGCGACGGAGTTGGCCAACTTGACCCCAACAACCAATCAGGTGAATCGGTGACTGTCGCTACACTGACGTCACGGTTCTGTTTTGGTTGAAGCCAAATCTTCAGGTCATATTGCGCCAAATTGCCAAGCTGTTGTTTATTTATTTTACAAGCACGATATTTTGATTTTCAATCTGATATAAAGCTATTTGACACAAAGAGGAAATATAACTCTGATTTGACATTTCTTCCTATTTTTTCGATAAAAAAATGTTGAAAAGTTGGTTTTTTTAACGAAATTTTTTACTTAGAGCCAATTCCACACAAGATTTATTTATATATCTTAGAAAAAAATCATTTAGCACAGCTTTTAGTTCAACTTTAAGTGTAAGAAATAAGCTATTTTTATGGATTTTCTTTCGTTAATTCAATAATTTTATATATCATTTGCTTCAAAGAGGGGGAAAAAATGTTAGAATTCCGATTGTCCAGGATCGATTTTTAAATTGCAACTTTCTGCTATAAATTATTATTTTTAATTACGATTCTGGATGCAATTAAGCAAGTACTAAGTAGGCCAGAGTTTAGGACCCAAGCCCGGAATATATACTATTAGGCGCATCTCAAATTTTGAGCTAATTCTTAATCGATATTTAACAATTTTTAATTATGAATAAATTTTACTTAATTGTTGGCTATTCATTGTTTGATTTTTTTGAGTAGGAGAAATCGGCGTAAAAAGAAGTTTTTGACAGTTAAAAAATTTTTCGGTTGTAAAATATGCAAAGATACAATATAAAACTAGTTATGCTGCAGTTAAGAATGTTTTCCTCGTTACATATTTTGTTCTACAAAAAATTTTCAGGACTAGAGAGGGTCTTCTTTTGTCTTACATTTTGATTATATTACGATAAACTTAAGCAGAAAGTTCACTTTTTAAAATTTTGTTGCCAATCATTGTTAATGGGTTAAATATGCAAAATTGTTGAAGCTTGAGCGCATAAAAATGTTTGTTATAACTTCGATACATGAATTGAACCTAACATCTGACAAGTTTGGTTTCTTTCCTGCTAATAAATTTGTTAAAAGTAAGAGGATTTGTAGAATAGTTATATGGTGCCGATTAATAAGTGAGAGAAGAGAACCGATTTTGTTTTAAATTTTTTTTCTTTCATAACAAATGTACTGCATTCCTGCGCACAGCATGCTATAGATTTCATTTATTCCTAACGGGCTACATACGAATATAACTTTTATTAAGCCTCCCAACTGTTATATATAAATAAATGATTAACTATTGCTTATTTATGAAAATGCGAGGTTTCGCAAATTGCTAAAAACTAAGGTTTTCAGTGTGATGGCGTAGAGAAGGAGAGGTGAAGTACCTTTAAGTAGTTTTAAGGTGAAGTGGTTTTTTATTTAGGATAATACAAAGGAATTTGTTTGTTTGTTTTAATTTTGTCATTCGAAAATCGATTTATCTAGTATAAGTTTGGGTCTCATGGGGGGGGGGGCTATAGTCCCCTTAGTCCCCCCTCCCATAAATTCGCCACTGAGTAAGGATGAGAAAGAGAGATATAACATGAAAATTAGTTATCTTCTGTCTAGTTCATTAAACAGTTTCCAATTGATTGCATATTATAATATACTCATTTCGTTGACAACAAAAATGTTCGGCGGCGAAAGTGCTCTATCAATCTTTAATAGACAAAAATTAAATTTTTTCTAGGTAGTATTAGAATTTTAATAATTTGTAAGCTTAAATTTATTTAAAAAAATCAAAGTAATGCAAAGTAATGCGTACATTTAAAATTTAGTTCTAAATTAAGTCTTAATAAATGTAAGGTAATAAGTGTAGTGTGGGGTTGTTTCATGTCGTGGATGGCAATAGCCCCAACTCCAACAGTTTGTTGCCTGGAATTACTTATGTTTTGGTATTCGAAAATAAGTTTTCCAAGAATATTTTTCTTAATAAATTGTTAAATGCCAATTTCTTGCTGTGCTGTTGGTTAATTAAGACATTTGTTAAGAAAGCTTGCATAGAAAGAAAAAAAATATTTTCATCTAAATCGGTCATTTCGAGAGTGAAACCGAAGCAACCGAGGAAATCCAGTACGCATACAAATAAAAAAAGCGTTATATCATCTGAAACATTCCCATTCATTTAATTAGTAATTAATAATAATTGAACTAGTAATTATTTATTAGTTAATAATAATAGTTGTATAGATAAATAAATTTTATAATCGATTTTATTTAAAAAAAAATTAATTCGCATTAAGCAATTGATTGGATAAGTAAAAACCACATGAGTTAACAAGGGGGGGGGGGGGGGGGGGTCAAAGGAAAAAACCCCAAAGAAGGGGCGCATCCAATCCAAAATAAGAAAATAGGAGCCCCTAATGTTGCCTGGCCCCCCCCCCCCCCCCCCACCTGAATCAGTTCCTGGGTACGCCCTTGGCATCGCTAGCTGTCGAAAAAATACTCAACTTTCTTTTTTTGAAAAAAGATGTCTAATTAAATGTGGAGATTTCAAAATTCAATTCCGAAAATAATGAAAATCAAATAAGCACGACACAAACAGTTAAACATTATAACATTTTGTTTATCCTTAGGATTCCGTCAGGTGGACGTCAAAGTGGACAGGGCTATAGTGTAAAGTTCCACGGGAGCAAATTGAAGAGTAAATATAAACTAAAGTGAAAAGAAGTAACGAAGGCAAACTTATAAAAAGTGTAAACAAATTAAAATTTCAAATATTTTTTTATGATTTAATAAGCATAATCAAGACCTCATTTAGTAAAAAGTTTACGATGGCTGCATTAATGAGATTTATGAGTTCATGTGAACATATCGTCTTAAAAAATTGGTATTGTTTCCTTTTAAAAAATAGTTTTTTTTTGTTTCGTTAAAAATGCAATCTGCATTCTAAGAATTAAAAACAGATATTTCTACTATTTTTTATGTTAACTTTATTTATAAATACAAATTAATTTGAAAATAATTTTATGGTTGAAAGTTATTGTATTATTTGGAACTTATAATGTTTTATTAAGTTAATGTCAGCTGTTAAAGGGTAATGTTTTTTTTACCCTTTTAGCTCACTAGCTCTCGCAAAGAACTTGACCGGAGAATATGCCTTTTCAGTTAAAAAGGTGGACATTCCTGCTCCACCTAAAAGGCCTCTCACAGCCTACATGATATTTTGTAAGGAGAATCGACTAAATATCTTGAAAGAAGATCCTAGTAAGTAAATATGATACCTGTGTATGCTATTTTAACTAATAATTGTCACTGATAACACAGGTGTAGTGTACATATTTTGATGCATTGAGCTTGATATAAACGCGTGGGACGCGGGATTCTGGATGATTTGTTCACTTTGAGGTCTCCAATGTAAAGAAAAACCCTAACAACTTCAATGGAAAAAATTACTGCTACAGGCAACCTGGAAAGATTTCCCATTGTATGGATATGTAGGTACATGGCTCAAAAGGGGCTTTCTTAAGTGTACAATCTTATTCAATATTCAACGACAGTTTGTATTTTTTAAAAACATGTAGGGTCAGGTGGGGCAAAATAGGTAAAAAAAACAGCATATTTTGCATTCGCACCTCCAAAGCAATAAAAATATCAATTCAACCGGTGTAAAAAATATTTAGGATATGCAAATGAACTTTTCTTATAACATTTAAAGTGAAATTTCTCTGAAAAAAAGTTTTTGATATTGATAAATGTGTTTAAAAAAGGGATGTTTTTGACCTATTTTATCCCATGGGGTGAGGTAAAATAGGTCAGTAGTGGGGTAAAATAAGTCATGCTTTAAAAACAACTTCAATTGCACAATTTATTGAATTGTTTACATTGTTTAGAGAGCAATCAGGTAGCATATCTAAAACTTCACAAAAATTAATACAGTCTCCTGGGGGTAATTAATCGGTCAGAAAGGACTTTTACGAAGCATCTACTTCAGAAATATCATTTTTAGGAAAAATGAAAAAGGAACTGTCTTTTTCTTGCAAATTTAACTATGTATGAGTCTTCTCCATTTTGCGAAAGAATAATACCACAAAATAATTTCTTGGTTCTTTTCCCCAAAGTCTCAACCTGAACCCACTTTCCTACTCGTAGGGAATTGACATTGTCAAAACCCTCTGTATTTACTTCACATGAAAGGGTTTCTTTTCTTCTCTGTTTCTTTGTAGACATTTGTGCAGAATTATTAGTTTCCCTTCTTACCTTTTCATTCTGAATTTGATCTAAAGAAGTTGAAGTTGTCAGAATTTCGCCCACTTCTCGCTGCATGTGTGTTCTCTTTCTTTTCGCATTCTACATGGCTTCCTTGCAAGCAATTGCTAGCTTGGAAAAGTGTCTCAACAATTGCAGATTTGATGTGCTTTTAAAGGAGAACCTATACTTGACTCATCTTGAAGGGTAGCTCAAACAGTCTGTTGCCTTGTAGTTACCGACATAAATGGCGCTGCTGCCACAGCTTGACAATTTTAATTGATGATGCGATTTCCATTGATTCAACTGTTGGAATTGTGCATGGGACAAGGTTTTTAAGCATTTGTTTTCGTATATATCTTTCGAGGAAATATCCCACTTCTTTTGAATCCACAAACACTGTTTTTGGATTGAAATTCTTGAAAGCGGATTTCAATAAAGAAGGGGACAATGAATTTCAAATTTTCAGTCATTTATGAGTAAAAGAGTGACAAACCAATATTAAAAGCAATTTATAAGAATAGTAGTTATCAGAAAGTGATTTAAAAAGCAAAAAAATTATATTAGTTGTATAATGTGTTCTTAGCTGTACCTATATTAAAATATGACCTGTTTTACCCCACTCAGGTTTTTTGCTCCAAAAATTTAGTTATTTCTGTTTTTACTGACTGTGACTTATTTTACCTCACCTGACCCTATGGAACATATCATTTATGTTGACATTGTTGCAACTATTGAGGGTAAAAATGTTATTTTTTAAACTTAAATATTTTTTTTTAAAAATTTCAAAGCTAACTCGTATCATTGACTCTTTTGTAAAAATAAATTAACCTAGTTTTATCTTTAAATTCTTAAAAAATGTAAGGATACTGCATTGAATAAGTTTATGAGTTTATATTTTCATTGGTCATTGCTTTATATACTAATTACGTTTTAAATACTATTATAGCTCTGTCTAGTACTGACCAAATAAAAAGACTTGCCGTTAAGTGGAGTGAACTAAATAATGACATGAAAAAGGTATGCTCATATTTTTTTCAGCAAATATATATTTAGCTTTAGTTGATCAATCCCAAATTTCAAATTTTTGTTGAAGTTATTCACTTATAAATAAAATTTGGTAAAAAAAAAACTTGAAATTTTTAAAAATTTATTTTAAGTTTCAATTAAAATAAAATACAAGGTACTAATGAAAGTATTGTGATGGAGGTCAAAAATCTGAAAACAAGATTTTGTGTTTTCTACTTGTATTAGAGGGTGCTGATTAAAAAAAAGTGTTTTTTGAATATTTGGTCTGTTTTTCTGAAACCACTCTACAGCTCAAACTAAAAGAGCTACGTACTTCAAATTATACACAAGTTCCTATTTCTTGTGGGACATCACCATAAGGTTTTCGAGAAAATTGTTCTTGCTCAAGGGTAGCTGCCATAGACTTTTTGGTTTTATTGGTAATGCTGTAAAACGAAAGAGATGCACACTTCAAATGTGGGACAAGAGTTCCTATTGCATTTCGGCGTCATAATAAGGTTTTTGAGAAAACCGCCCAAACGCAAATAGCAGGTGCCATACAAATTTTAGTTTAACTTTTTGGATAAAGAAATTAATCTTTTCTTATTTACTGTGCAGTATATTTTAGACATTTTCATGATTATTAAATTTCATGATGCCATTTCCCTTAAAAAAATAGTAAGGTTAACACATTACGCTATTTTAGATTTTTTTTTATGATATGTTTTTTATTAAATTCATTTACAGACCTATGAGTTGAGTGCAAGGCAAAGCACTTTGGTTTATGGAGAAGCCCATAAGAAGTTTTATGAGAGTCTCACTGAAGTTCAAAAAGAAGAGCTTGCTAGATTGAAGGAAGAAAAGAAAGAATCTCGCCGAAGACTAAGATTAAACAGAGTAATGCATTTTCATTTTATTGTTTTAAAATTTTATTAACAAAATTTTCTGTATATGTAAGTAAGTTAACATTATTTTCATCAAATTTAATAGTCTTTCAAAGGTCTTCATTGAAATTTTGCTTTTTATAAATTATCTTATTTTTATTTTAAAATGCAATAATTTAAGTAAAATTGAAGCATTCAAAAAGTCTTCTTAAAAACTTTCTGTATTCCGAAATTGGTTATAATCTTAATTTAGAAGTTCAGTTTAAATTTAATATAAAAGTAGTATAGAATGTTTATAAAAGTAAATATTTAATATTATATCTTTGAGGCTGCTTAAAAAAAATAATAACTCTTCAAATCTATTGTATAAATTATTGACAAAGGAAAATTGTGAAAAAAATATAAATACATTTTATTTCGTGAAAACTTTGGAAACACTTTTCCAAGTTAGGTATTTTCTTCTGTTTTCATCTTTATATTACCATTACTATGTGCGGAACAATTAATCTCTAAAGTGTAGGTTTTGTAAGATAGTGGTCGCTATCAACAGTCGCACCTTACATTGTATCACAACATTGTCCAATCCACATGAACGTATATAGCAATTTGTTTTAAAGCAGCCTGTTGATCGTGACAGACGCTACACTTACACTGCTTAGAAAACCCAGGCCCTTAAGCATCACGTTTCTTACAAATCCTACTCGGATTGGAAATTGATGTAGTGTTTTGCATAGACCAAGAAAATTAAAAAAAAAGCATTTAACTCCTGGTATTTTACACCACTCTCATGCTTTTCTAAATGGTACCAGGATTGAACTTTGATTTCTGAAAAGAATTGCTATTTACTCTAATCCATCAATGTCTTAACTTATATCAGCATTTATAACTATCTTACTTTCAATGCATAAAAAATGCTTTGTCCTGGAATTTTTTTGTAATTTCTTCTGAAGTATATTAGTTTATTGTCCAAAAACCTGCACTAACCATAGTTATCAACCTTTATGTTCCTTCTTTTATTTTGTCTTTACCTAGTGGCTGTTTAGCTAAGCATTTCAAATGACATGGTATTTTTATTTTGATGTAATTATTCTGATTTTTTATTTTGATATAACTGTTTCTGTAGGCTCTACAAAAATCTGGGATTCCAAAGCCAGCAGCATCAGCCTATACTCTATTTGTAAAAGCTGAAGCAAATAAAATCAAAGGAGACATACATTCACCAACAGTAAGTGGTTTAATGAAGCTAATTTGATTGATAATCTATCAGTAATTTTGTTTTAATTTGGTTTATTAAGAAAGCTCTGTATAGTAATATATTTTAATTACATTTTTAAGTTAAAGCTATTAATATAATTAAAGTTTGAAGTTAGTCAGCGCTTGCGTTTTTGATAAGTAGGTTTTTCTAAAACTTTCTTTATTTCTAGTCTTCGAGAACCAAATTATTTTCAGCCGAAAATAATTCCTTCTATTCCATACTTATTTTAAACTTAATTCCTTCTGTCTTTCACAATCAAACTAATTAGCTAACACATATTTCATACTTAAAATTAATTCATATAATGAAATGCTTAGAAGTTACCCATAAGGTAGATTTTACCACTTATTTTTCAACTTTATTTTTGCTACAGAAAGGGTGGGAGTAATAACATACCAAATACATCTGCTTCATTTTTGGGTCAGAGAATACGACTTGAGAATATTGCCTTGTAGTTTTTTGTTACCAAGGTCAATTGAAGGGCAGAATGATCAAATACAATCATTTCCAGATACTATAAATTTGCAATGTCAGTGATGCAATCAGATGTGTTTGAAAAGCCATTGAACTGTTTATAATTGTGTTATAGAATACGATGGAAAGTTAATCAAAGCAAAAAAATGAAAAGAAATAATACAATAGATCCACTTTGAAGACAGCTGTTCAAATCAACCTTGTCTTGTGCTCAAATCTGCTTTTGAGGATTGTTGTTGACTTACCTCCGTCCCATTAGACCAGCAACCTTTAAAAAATCTTGTTCTAGAAGGAGAGAAAAGAAAAGTAAAGATACTCTTTTGAAAGTCCCAAGCAGGCAAAGACATGATCAGGAGAGGCCTGCTGATTTTGACATTTCGTGCATGAAGCATAATCCATCCTGCCTTCGGGGGCTGGGGAGCCCAGTCGGTTAGGCATTCGCCTAGCATGCGGACGGTCCCAGGTTCGGGTCCGGGTATCGCCAAAATAACTGCTGACCTATAAAACGGCCCATGCAGCCATAAATGTCCGACGAATAATACCCGTGTAGAGGGAGTGCACGTTAAATATCCTTCAAAGTCCTAACGCTGCGTACGATGTCACCCTTAACGATTTGCGTTAGGCGCCTACTCAGGTGTCTGCTCATCACTTGACTGTGGTTCTAAAATACGACGCCCGTCGCCAATGGCCCTCGTGTAGCTCTAGTGCGACGATATTTCAAACTAAACTACACCATCCTCCCTTCACTATAGAAAACTTTTATTGTGGCTGCTTTTCAATCTTGAAATTGACGTTTGAGAGGCTCTGTTGCATTTAAGAGGTAGTGAAGATCCTGGGTGTTTGGTTTTATATCGGTAATGGTTGAGCAAGATCTTTCACTCTCCTGAAATTTCAGACTTTACTCTAGATTGGTGTTCTAAAAAAGTGAAGGTTGAGGAGATAAGCGGTGAGGCACTGTAACCCTCATTGGCCTTGAGATCTGTTGTTTATTGCCAAAGATGGCCTTTGAGGTGGGCAAGTATTATTTCTTAGTCATTGGGTTTTTCACAGTAGGTCTTCAGATCAATTCTATTCTACAAAAGTAGGTCCAGAAAAAAAAATTGTGCAAAAGAGGCTAGTGAGCATTAGCTCTGTTGTAGTGCAATGTGTCTGTGCTGCATACTCTGTTGCTGTGATGTTGCTTTGTGTGCTTGTTCAGATCTAAGTCTTCTCATTATTACAGTTTCAACGCACATCATCCACACCCAATGTTTAACTCTAGTTTGACTGTATTCAAGCAATTAACTATTCTCATTATAAACACATCCAGTCATAACAAGTATAAAAAAAGTTCCTGTATACACTGTTTTTCTTTGAAATGACTGTTATTTGTGAACCATTAATTTTTTTTAAAGTTTCATACAATTCTATAAACAATGCAAAATGAGTAAATCAATTAGTGTAAATAGACAGACATTAAAAAGAAGGAATTAAGTAGTGTTCTTAAGTAATAAACAGTTAGTAGTTCAAATTTCAATAAAATCTCAAAATTTTCAAATTGCCTCGATAAATTGATACATTTCTTACACTCAAACTAATAATTTGGTTCTCTTTAAAGGAAGACAATCTACCTAAAACAAAATGGAGACTTGAACGTGTTACTGAGTTTCTCCAGTCCCCAATGCATATGTTAGGGATGTCAACTGACGAAGCAGTTCCTAAAAGAATTGTCCCTACAGTATGTCCCTTTATCAATATAATCGCTTTTTATACAATTAGAAAATGTGATTTCTATCAATATTTGATAAAGCAACAGATTTGCCATAATTGTATTTTGATTGATTTATATTCATTTAGTTTAATGTAGTTTTTTTTCTATTGCAACTGCGACCAGAAAGTTTCATGACAAATTATGTTTTATATTATCTATTTTGTATTTAAAACAATGAAAAATGTCCAGCATTAGTAATTTAATTTGTATTATTTTAGGAATTTATTAAAGGAATTGCAGAAAAATGGAAAAAGTTAACCCCTGAAGCTAAAGCGGTAAGAATCTTTTAATTCAATGTTCAATGAATACTGAATGCTACACTAGATTGATGAATACCTAACGTTAAGTACATACCTAAAAACTACTCAGTATCGAGGGATCTAAGAAAGTTGAAATGTACTACAGATTATTAATGCATAATACAATAAATTGACATGCATATTTATTATTATTGCATTTATTTGATACAGAAGTATAGTCGTTGAGGCCCAGTATCTTAGTGGTAGTGCTTCACATTGCCACGCCATAGGTCCGGGGATCAAATCCCCGATTGGGCGAGGTTGACCCATCCTCTCATCCCTTAAGTGGGTCGATAAATGGGGACCAAGCATGCTTGGGAACTAAACACTGGAGGGTTCCGCGTGAGGCTGACCACCTTACCGGGATATATGCCTAGCACCCCAGAGCCCTAGGTCACGAAAGCTGAAAAGGGGCACGGCAGGCCTTGGCCCACTAACGGGCTGTTGCACCGAGGAGTTTTAGAAAAGTCGTTACAAGTTAACTCAACAAGGATTTTATTTTGTGTCTTGTTTCCAGTGTTAGAAATTGGAGGAACAATTTTAGTGGCAATTTGTGCTAATTCGAAAAATTAGGAGAAAATGCACATCATGAAAAATGCTATCTGTATGTCATGGATTCATTAACTGACTAACTAACTAGACGCCTACAGTGCCAAAGAGTTACGCATCAGTTTTGCAATTTTGGGGCAGCTGAATTTCCAAACTAAATTTTTTTACTTCCAAACTAAATTTAAGTACATAAAATACTTTTAAAAGCACAGCCTATTTTTTCCTTGTAGCAATATGAAAAGGAAGCTGTGGCTGATAAAAAGAGGTTTGAATCTGAAATGGAAAAATGGAAAGATCAGCTGATAGCGGATGGAAACAAAAAACTCCTGAAAGAGTTTGAAGAAACTTCTCGGCGTAAATCAAAACCAAAATTTTCATTGCAAGAAAAATAATGGAAACTAGAAAAAGGTTTCAGCTTTGTACATAGTAATGTTGGACTTATGGGCCATGTGTTGTTGATAAACGTTGAAGGAAACATGACATAAATTTTGGATTATTTGTCGTAAACAAGAGTCTTTGAAATCGGTAAGGTTAAATGTTAATTTATATGAAATTAATACTGATTAATCCGCAATAGTTATTTTACTAGGAGTTGTTTTATACACTTAAATGATATGTCTTTAAGAAATATAATGAAACAAGAAAGATAAGATAAATACAAATCATCTTCCGGTTAGCGCATAACAGCTTATTTGTTTCAATTGTTCACATATTTTTTCATATAATTTTTAAAAATTTGTTTCACAGCGATGCTACTGCGTTCATAAGCATAATTTAAGGAATGCAAATTTATTATTTTGAGTTTTTTAAGTTATGTTTACAAACAGTTAAATTATTAAAAAGGATTAGTTTAAAAGTGGTAATGTTTACATACTAATTATGTTATTTTCAGTCATGCCTAATGTCCCTGGAAAACGCATTTTTTATGAATTTTTATTTTATATTTTGAAGGCATTTATTACTGGTTTTTAAATTAAGTTACAGTTTAATTCAAGTATGTAGAAGGTTTGCTATCCCACCCATTGCATTGATTTCTACATTTTTTTTAATTGTTTAATTGTAAAAGTATTTGCATATTAAAATATCTCCAATTCTTTATATGCTCTAAAAAGTATTTGTAATTACTATTTTTCACCAAAAATTCTGGCCTAATTAGAAAAGTTTTAACAGTCACAACTTGTATATTATTGTTGAAACATTAAAAATAATTTGTTCAGTGTGGTCTATTTCAGTCTCAGTAATCTAAAAAAATTCAGTATCAGTAATTTTGCAATTTTTGAGTGTTTAATGTATTGTAAGATGTATTTTTGTATGTGTAAAATAAAAACGTTTTAAAATCAATCACTATTGTTGACCTTGAGAAAAATGTTATTTAAAATAATTTTTTGTTGTCACGCTTTCGTATGATGTGTGCCCAAAAGTTTCACGCTTCAAATCAGCTCAATTGTAGATTTATTAAATAACGAAAGTCAAGAAAAAAATTACAGTTGTAAGCACTATTAATAGGTCCAGAAATCTACTTTACTTTTTGTTAACACATTTATCAATTAGTACATATTTTTCCTTAAAATTTTTTTTATAGCTAGCCTACTGTTGTATGAATATTTATAAGTGCTCATTATCAAGCGTGTAATATCACTGGTTATTTTTACAATCCACTTTTTAAAAAATGAACATTGCTGTTTTAGTAATAAGCATACTATTTTTATAAGGTTATTTCTGCGTTAAAAAAAGCTTTTGTGTGGGGGAAGAAGCCACATGCATTCTTGTACAAGCTTATTTTAAGAAACTAGTAATTTGACTATTTTTAAAAAAAAAATTATGTTAGAGATATTCGAATTACTGATAATTGAAAATGTTGTGAATTTTTGAACTCCAATTAATCCAGGGATGAGGTTTTTTAAAGAGCGAAACAAAATTAAGCACAACCTTAAAAACAACCTCAAAGTATCAAGCTACTTTATAATTAGCTTTACTTATTGTTACCGGTATAGTACTGCCCTATCAACACTTTTTAATAACAGGGTGGTCACAGAACCTGGAAATCGGGGAATTCTCAGGGAACTTTTTAATTCTGGAAATATCGGGGAATTCTCATGGAATTTTTGAAATTTCGCAAAATATCAGGGAATTTTTTTCCATTTTGGATTACTTAAACAGCAGGTTTAGATTCTTGTTATCACTACTAATGGACACTAGGACACTTGATCAAAAAAAATTCTGGTTGGTCCTATTTGCCTGAAGGACCAATCTTGGAGGAACGATCAATCTTTCTCAGGAATCATGTTATAACATGATTCTCTGATCACATGGTTCCTCTAAACGTATTCAGATTTTCGGAATCGTGGAAAAGTTAGGTAGTCTAACCCATAACCTGGAAAGTCATAATTCCTGCAATGTCTGGATTAAATTTTCTGTACTGCATTGAATTGTGTGTATTGTATGTTTTCTAGGAAATTGTAAAATCAGGGAATTTTTTGTGAAAGTATCAGGGAAATCATGGAAATATCAGGGAACTTTTTTCTAGGATTTTGTAACCACCCTGAATAACCATTAACTAAACGCTTAAGTTTTACTTCATTTGTTGCAATTCCATCGTGTTATTAAGGATGATGGTCAGTGCATTAGTTTTGAAATCGCAACCTCTGAAATAGTGTTGATTGCCATGTAATTTTTCCACCAGGTATGAAAATCGTCATATTAGCAAAATCAAACAAATTTAAAAGGGAACTTTCTTCCCGGGTATTTATTGTAAGTATTAATGGGCCCCAAATATTCTGAAGAGGGCACCATTATTTTTAAACTTAATCAAATTAATTATTAAATAACCAGTTGCTATTTTCCTTTTAAATTAGTTTTATTTTGCTGTTATGACGAGATTCTTATGCCTGGTGAAAAAATGCTTACATGGCAAAAGCAATGCTTTGTCAGAATTTGCGTTTTCTAAACTAATGCATTAGCTCTAAGGAACTGACAACAACAGAAGATTGCTCTTAAAGTGCAATCACTGAATCCCTTTTACTTAGTATACTTATGAAAACTATGTTTTTCAACATTTCTTATATATCCAGAGGGGCCAAAAAGGGTATAGATATTTCATCGCATGATTGTAGTATAACATC
The DNA here is from genome assembly GCA_019343175.1 of Oedothorax gibbosus. NCBI lineage: Eukaryota > Metazoa > Arthropoda > Arachnida > Araneae > Linyphiidae > Oedothorax > Oedothorax gibbosus. The sequence goes on from JAFNEN010000250.1 coordinate 351,733, forward strand.
CCCATTCTGTGTTAATATAATACTCAAATCGATTTTTGTGTTTTAAAAAAATGAATCTTCCTACATGTATGTCAACTGCATAGTCTGAATTAAGAGGGATTGTCAGTCCCATAGAACTAATGCATTAGTTTTGGAATCAACTTCCGCAGAAGTATTGCTTTGCAATGTTAGCTCTTTTCTCCCAGGTATGGGAATCAACATAAAAATCGAAATGAAACAAATTTGAAACGAAAATGTTATCTAGTTATTTAATTATATACTTTTAAAGTTTTAAAATTCCAAAAATATACAGCAGATGGCGACACTATTTTAAAACTTTATCAATTAATAATTAAATAACCGGATGTTATTTTTTTTTCAATTTTGTTTCAAGTTGATGTTATGATGATTCCCATACCTGGTGAAAATGGGATAACATGGTAAAGTAATTCTTTTGTAAAAGTTGTGATTTCAAAACTAATGCATTAGCTCTATGGGACTGACAGTCCCTCTTGATATTGATAACATTATTACGGATTGTATATTTCTATGATGTCATGCAAGATATTATGTACGTCAATTGAATATCAGCAATGAAAAATGAATGTAGTCTGCTTTGGGGATGGGTGGAGGATGCACTCATGCATGGGGAGCCCAGTCGGCAAGACGCTTGCCTTGCATGCGAAAGGTTCCCAGATTCGGGCCCGGGCATTGCCAAAATAGCTGCCGACCTATAAGTGGTCTGTGAAGCTAAAAAGTCCGGCAATTATTACTTTGTGCAGAGGGAGGGAGCAGAGGTGCCGATCCCCCAGAGCTAACGACGCACCCCCTAGAAAATTATTACCCCCCCCCCCCCCTAAAAAAAACGGTGAGGATTTTATATTTATATGGGCTAATGGGAGTACTTAACCAAAGTAGCCTCTAACTACAACTTTACGGTGTATATAGAAAACCTTATAGTAAAATGATATTTCAATTACCATCGAATGGGTAACTTAACTTTATCCCAAGAATTAAAACCCTAGTACTGACTTTCTTCTTAAATATTTTTCTACTGATAGGTCAAAGCAGATTTGCCCCTAATCGAAAAAGGGAAGCACCTTTTGGAATATCTTTTATAATATGGAATTACAAGCTATTTTTAATTTTCCTTTAAAAAGGTTTTCTTTACAGCCAAAGCTATCGGAATCTAAATAATTGGTACAAATTCCGCTCAAAATTTATGTAATTATATTATTTTTTAAAACAATAAAAATAGCCGGACATGTGATCCAATCAAAAACGGTTTCCAATTCATTCCCTCAATTCTTAATGCATAAAAAAAGTATCTTGGTATAGCTTTTTATTTAATACAACACATTTGACATTATAAAACACATCAGAATTATTTTATAATGTTTACAGAGATTGTTTCACTTAAAAAAACCCTAAATTAAAAAAATTAAAGTTAAATATAACAAAATTCTTACCGTGAAACTCGGAATTGCACTATTTAATTATATTCAATTACCCAGACCCGTCACAAATGAGACAAGACGACAAGTGTTTTCCTACTGATTCTAAAGCAATCATTTAGTTATTTTGGCTTCGAGTCTAATTTGGCGGGAAAAAGTCAAAAATATTATTCGAAGGTCATTAATTCGTAAAAATGTTATACAAAGTTAAGTTCGACAGATTTATGAGCCAGCTGCTAAATATGGCGGGAATATCTCATTGATTCCATTGGCAAACTATAATGCGAACGTCATCAATTCACCGAAATGTTTTACAAACTGCGTTAGATTTATGAGTGTTTAAACTTTGTTACAGTGATCGGATTATTTATTTGAAATAATTGTCAGAAATCGTATCGTCTGGTAGACGCCAACGAACATAATTTATAACTCCTTTTTTTCCTGGTGTTGCTTTGAAGCATGGTTACCCAGTACCCATCCCTATTCTCTGAAGGAAAAAATTTAAAAAATTGGAGCCACTTTTGATTTTCTTGCCACTTTGTGTTTTATTTTAAACCAAATAAAAATTCGCCAGAGTACAAGTTCTGAGCCCCCCCCCCCCCCCCTCGGTGTTGCGTCGGCTGGGGGGGGGGGGGCAGATAATGAGTAAGAATAAGAGTTAGCTGAGTTTTTTTTATCAAGATTTGCTCTTTATCAATAATTTTTATAAAAAATTCACCCCCCCCCCTAAAATTTCAACGACGCAGTCTGCGTCGTTGACCCCCCCCCCCCCCTTGTAGGCACCCCTGGGAGGGAGTGCACGTTAAGTATGCTTTAAAGTTTAAAGTCTCGACGCTACGTACGATGTCGCATCGGCTCCTCACTTGACTAGTTTTAAATTATGACGCGTGTCGCCAATCGCCCTTATGTAGCTCTAGTGCGACGATATTTCGACTCAATTCATGCACTGTCTATAATTAGTTAAAATCTTTTAATAGTTTGCATATCTTTTTTTTATATTTTAGTTTCGAATATACAAATTAATATTGGATATAAATAATTCAATTATATATCATAACATTAATGTACATTCTATACTGTTTTATCATTTATTATGTTATCGAAAATACCATAATAATGAGCAATAGAAAGCTGCATGCTAGATAATTTGTAGGTTTTAACAGCGGGTGTTTGGGTATGTATCAGATCGCTAATTTAGCGCTATTTTAAGCTTTCCTGTGTCGATGGGAGGAAGCAACAAATTTAGAAAAGGGAAACTAAGATAACATAATGAAATATTGTAATTCAGCAATGGTTACTTTTGGACATAAAATTTGACCTTGCTTGTGGTGGAGTGATTAAATTATTGCGATTGTGAAAAGAAACACGCAATTTATTTTGATGTTATGCATGTTTCATTTTCACTCCGTTTTTCTACTTATAAAGATGAATCTAAGACTTCTTTTTACACTAAAAACATTTAACTATCTAATTTTTGAAAAAGGCTTGTACAGACCTGCCTACGGTGGCTCTAGTGCTACGTTTTTTTTTAACTAACCTATACCAACTGTCCTGATTTAACTCGATCATAACCTTACAGATAGTAAAATCGTGCGCATAACGGATATACGATACGGAAATTCAGAAAATACTAGTTAAAAATCCGCTATTGTCGGGTTAATCCACAATTCTATTTATTTTCTGACCATTTTTCGTAGGGACACGGATTTTGTACAAAATTGGAAGTACAAAAGTACAAAATTGGAATTTTTGTTTAAAATTAACGAAACAAAAACTATGAGATGTTTTTTTTACCGGTACTGTTAAATAGCTATTGGCTTTGTGGCAAACAAAAAAGTTACAAATTAAGTTAGCGGCAGATTGTTTGTTCAATGATGGTAAGTACAACCTTAATTACCATTTACGAACAACAGTCAACAGACACAACAGTTGCTTCTTATCCTACAAAATCTAGACCATCTCCATTTAGATAGGTTTTGCTTATCTTTACCAATGATATATCTTAGGGCAATGTAAGCATTCTGATTAGTATCATCATTTCATTATAATTTTCGTGTCAATATCATTAAACCGCATCGGGCATTCATTTGTCTTTGTTGTATCCTTGTTATATATAAATCGTTAAGTGTGAAATAAGAACAAGCCCATTGGAGAATTTCCAATTACGCTTCATCTTCTGACATTTTAGTTAAAGAAAAAGCGTGGATGGGAATCTTTCTATGAGTTTGACCCCTTTTGTTCATTTAACGATTCATATATATCGAGTGTAGGTTTCTACGCGTGATAGTTGAAACGAGACTGATTGTAATAACATAATACATAATATTGTTATATTTATAAAATAGTTATCTTGTTTTGCTTAGTATTTAACTTTAATTAGATATTGAATTATATGGTTTTTGTATTATGAAAACCTAAGATAATTATTTTTTTAAAAATGTTTTTTAAATAAAATCTCAATCTCTCAATTAGGTCACTCCTAACTTGATGTTTGAGAATCTTAAACATGAAACTTTGAACAATCTAATTGAAGGGAACCAAATTAGTTTTGTTTTCTAAACCACTTCGTTTCTGGAATCTAAATTTTTCTTATTTTTCTAGCATTTTAGTATATCGTATATAATGGGTTTTCCATATCATATGATACTCACCCAAACCTTTAGAACTACTATTTTTTTAAAAATATATTTTATTGATTTTGTTAAAGTGGGAGCTCTTCTCTTCCAAGGTACTACAGATATCGTGCTGGACAAAAATAATCATGCTAATAAATAACGCCTTGTGTATATGGGATTGGTGCATAATAAATCTGTCTTGATCCAAAGCTTTGACAACGCATATGATGTTGCTATAAGGTTGCGTTGGGTGCCAACTCGTGTGTCGGCATCACCACTTGATAGCGGCTTAAAATTTATACAAAGCTTTGCCGCCAATAGCTCCCGCGGGCTCTAGTGCGACGTTAATTCAGCCCAACTGTCTCATGCAGCAATGTTGACATTGATCGCTACAACTGCACATACATCATCAAAATTCGAAATAATATGTAGTAACTTTTCTAATCGTTTATTTTTAAAAACAGGTAAAAAATGATGATTTGTTAATTTCTTAAGGTCTTTACTGTTGTTATTTTATTACAAGAGACATTTTTTGCATGTTTATATGCGTGTTATACGCATTTGCTAATATGAAAAATAAGGTCAAACGATCATATTAACCTCTTAAATTGTATTGTCATTTACCTGCTTTTAGTTTCTTCTTTTAACTTAATTCCTGTTTTTCGTATCTGTCCAGTTGAAAACAATTTAATGTTTGGTTGTTGGCGTTATGTTATAAGTTAATAAGATTAACAGTGAACTAATTTTTTTTTTGTATACGGCCATTTAAAATTGGTGATTTTACAATTGGTGATTTTTAAGATCTTGATGACCTTAACAGTAACTTACAATCATGATGTATAGATTACGTAAATGACAACTTTTTTATTTCTCAAAAGATGTCACATTTCGACACCAAAATGACATGAAAAAGGTTCTAAAGGAGGCTATAGAAATAGACACCAGGAAACATTCAACATAAAAAAAAAATGTAATTTTGAGGGACCACGACAAAATATCTACGTCTTGAGGACATCCTGTTACATACATTAAAAACAACAACAAGCAACATTATAAAAGTCCTATATTTGGGGGTTTCCCAATTACGCCCTAGACAAACGCTTTGGTTAAACCATGTCACGCATGGTCTACTTTGTGTAGGTCGGTGGCCTAAAGTACAAAACAAATACTGCAAATTACTCAAGGTGGATGTTGTTATTCTTTTATTCATGAGTGTTTGTACGAATTGAATATTTTTTATTCAAACTAGTACTTTTGTCGTTTAGTTGTGAGACTATAGCGGGGCCGGACTGGCTCCCTCGCAGTTTTACCGGCCCTTCCGGCTTCAAGGGGCGCATAAAAAAATTGGTGGGGGGGGGGGGGGGGAGATTCAATTTTTTAATATATTTTTCAATTAAATTATTTGTTATTAAAAATTAAAATTAGTTTTTTTACTTACAATTATTTTTATGTAATATAATTTTAATTACTGTATTTTAATTAAAATTGAATTTTAATTTAATTTTCCATTGTAAATGCAGTTTTTTTTACTATATAGTATTACTATTAATGAATATTAATTAGTTTAAAATTTTTATAACTCATATTTGGGGGGTTGGAGAGTCCAGTCGGTTAACGCGTTCGCCTTGCATGCGGAAGGTCCCAGGTTCGGGTCCAGGCATCGCTAAAATAACTGCCGACCTATAAACGGCCCATGCAGTCAAAAACGTCCGACGACTAATACCCCCTTTAGGGGGAGTGCATGTTAAATATGCTCCATAGTCCCGACGCTGCGTACGATGTCGCTATTAACGCTTGCGTTGGGTGCCTACTCAGGTGTCGGCTCGTCACTTAACTGTGGTTTTAAATTACGACACCCGTAGCAATAGCCCTACCCTAGTGTAGATCTAGTGCGACGATAATTAAAACTAACCTAACCTATGAATTCAATTGCGCTCCTATGAAACAGTTTAAATAAAAATGGGAATCAGGTATTGAAATTGTAAATAAGAAAGTCCAACAGGGCGACTTATGCGATATCTTGCGCTCCAATGAAACGATTCGGCATCAGGTATTCAAGATTAGTAAACAAGACCCATAATTGTAAAGTGTTTGAAAACGCCTTTTTTTGTTAAAATTTTGTTTTATTGAAGAATGTTGTTAGACCTACACTAGGGCGATTGGCGATGAGTCTCACTCTTTAGAAACGCGGTCAAGTGACGAGGCCGAAACCTAACCTGGCACCCAACCAAAACTTATAGCGACATCGCCCGCAGCGTCAGGATTGTAGACCACGACATCTTTAGCGTGCACATTTATATTACTGGCAGGCTTACCTTTTTGTCCAGCACCATCAGATTTAGGCGAGGACAGAACCTGGGAAAGTATCATCAGTGGCATGTGACGCCTTAATTGTCCCACTTGCGCTCTGTTTTACTAAAGAAAACAAGAGTTTTACTCGGGAAATTAAAAAATTTCTACAAGGAAGTGCGCATTCTAAAAGAGCCCAATGTGAAATTAGATGAGTTCCAATGCTCCTTGGCCAGAGGCGTAGCTACCGCCGTATATGCCGTATCAACTATACGGGGCCCCCGGACCACGGGGGCCCCCAACGTGTGCAAACAAAAATTAATAAAAACTTTCCCATTTTTTTTTTATTTCACAAATGACAAAAGTAAAAAAAAAGCAATTTCTTTTTTTCCCGTTTTTTTTAATCCAAATATTTTATCAACATTTTTTAAAAAATATTCTTGCGGAAAGAAAACTTAACCTGCCCATGACGACTAGTAACATTTGCTAAGTAGCCGCGTAATCGCAGTAGGTTAGTGTTCTTCTTATCAGGCGCGCAGCCAGGATTTTTTGAAGGAGGGGGCTTAACTTCAGAAGGGCACTTTTACACAAATTATTGAGGGTCTGGATTACACCCAGGATCTGAGAAGGGTTCGGGAAATTTTGAAATGTTAAGTTTCCAAAATGCTAGTTTTGAAATACTTGTAAATATACTAAATTTACAGTAATGTTTTACAAACTTAACTGCTGGGAAAAACGCTTAAGAAAGTGAGTGGTTGATAAAAAAGAATTCCCAGAGGAAACTAAAATTACTGAAATTCTGAAAATTGGCACGAAAATAGTTCTTTCATTGGAATTGGAACCCCCGGGAAAATATTCGAAACCAAAAAAAAATAATAATTGTGGAAATGAGTGAAAAGGAGTAAAATGTTTTCAACAAATCTCTGATATCTATGTCGTTTTTGACATACGATTATGAAATTTTTAATGGCGATTTTTTAAAACTATGTCTATAAGTTATGTTAGCTAAAAATTCATTCATCTTCCTAGAAATCGAATGAATTCCAAAAGCTATGGGATAGAGCAACATTTTAAAATATTTTTTAATTTTCTTTTCAAAAGTTGCCAAACAAACCCTCGTCCAAAAAGATAGATTTAAATTCAAAAGCATGTTTCAAGTTTCAAATTAAATAATTTATAAAAGATATACAGTTCTTGTTCTTCTTTTCTTTTTATTATTATTTAACGATCACTGATGATTCAAAAGAAATATTTTTCCTGAAAGTGATTTATTTTGTGGGGTTCAAAATAGAAATGGATGTGATACAAGTAACATCTTTGCTGGTTTATCAAAATTCACAAATAATCATTGATATACCAATAAGTAGCACTACACAAACTCTTGTGATTAATTATCAAATTACAAAATTCAGTCCCCTTTATTTTTGCCCTTAGTGCAAGTTTATCTATTAGTATTTTTTTTCCAATGTCAACCTTCCTTTCTGTGAATGGAGATTAATGCCGAATTTGTTTAGTTTAGTTTGAATTATCGTCTCACTAGAGCTACACGAGGGCTATAATGCCAGACTTCAGTTGTAGAAGCCTAGAAACAGGCAAAAGCAACTTTTTAAAGCCGTCGTCCATTTAGTCAGTCATTAGCATAATAATCCGTATCAAATGATTAATTTTGGAAAGTGATTATAAGCAACGTTTATGGTTTTGTTTTGCAAGAAAATTGTGCAAATTAGCTTTTTTTGCATTAAAATACATTTTTTCGATTTCATTTATTTTAGAATTACACAAATTTGAGAAAATTAATTTGGATGGAAGGGCACTTTGTCGCAGTCAGGGGTAGGGCTCGAGCCCCTCCCCTGGCTGCGCGCCTGCTTCTTATTTCTAGTTATGATCAGATCAAATTTGTCAACCAGCATCAGCGCCTAAGTAATGTTTGTTATAGAGTCGGATTCGCAGTAAGTTGGTGTTCCTTTTATAGTTCTAGCTATGATCAGATTTGTCAACCATCAGCCTCAGCACCTAGTAATATTTGTTATAGTTAGAGACGTAATCGTAGCAGATTTTTTTTTTTGTAAAGTTTTTTTTTCTGAAAAAATCGATCAACCAATCATAAATCCTCGTAATATCTACTAGTTGGCAGTGTAATCGGCATAGGATCAGGGTTCAATTTCTTTCTTAGTTTTAGTTCAGGACAGATCAGTCAACCAAATTTCAGGTTCTTTGTTGTTTCCAAAATTACGATGGCCTGTGTCTTCATCACTACATAGGATTTTTTGTTGTTGCTGAGGGAATGTTATTGTGTTTTTAATTGTAAAACAAAAGACAATTTATTTAACGTTTGCCATACACAAAATATGGAGGTTGCTGTTTAACTTAAAATAGAACTGAAGTGCCCGTAAACCACGAATTAACAAAACAATAATTTTTTAATGCAATATAAGTTTTAAAGGTTCGCAGTGAAATCATATTTTTTTTACGTGTTTCAAACAAATTTCCCACTAAATGACCAACTTTGGCGCTTGATTTTTCTTCCATCGTGAATCGGCCGATTTAAAAGAAAAATAACCGGTAATCAATTATTTTTCAGTGATTATTAAACAATCGCCTGCCCCCGCTGAAGGGACTACGGACAGAGCTTTGAGGAATGTTGGCAGGTATTATTAAGTAATCTTTTGCATAGACTGTGCGAATTATGGAATCAAAATTCATTCAATAGTTTGCTAAATGAGTCCAAAGATTTAGCAAAAGAGTGGAGGGTAAAAACTGTTTTTAAGAACAAAAGGCAAAAGATAACGAAGCGGTTTTTTTATGAGTTATCACAAGATAAGAGAATTTCAGACCCAGAATCCTATTTCAAAGAGTCAATGTATACTATTGCTGTTTAGATATATTAATTTCTCAAACTAAACAAAGATTTCAGAGCCGTTGCGACCTGAGTATGTTCGAAATATTTACAACCGGAAAAACTCCTGTCTTCTTCAAACGAAGAGATATTAAACGCTTCCGGAAAACTGTCGGCTAAATAATACAGTAAAGACATCTCAGTTAATCTTTATGACCAATTAAAGGCTCTAAAAACATGCCTAAATCTGAAATTAAAAAAATTCATTCCATTAAGGAACTGATTGAATTATTGCTGATAAAATTCAATAGTCTTGTATCCGGTTTTCCCGAGGTAATAACAGCATGCTTTTTATTCTTGACCCTTCCAGTTACACAACCGCAACTGCTGAAAGAAGTTTTTCAAAATTAAAACTGATAAAAAAATTACCTAAGAATTTCGATGGGACAGAAACGCCTATCAGACCTGTCACTATATTGTTCATAGAGGCAGAAACAGAAAAACTAAAGTCATCATCAGCTATAAATGAATTAGAAAATCAGTTTGCCAAAAAAAAGGCAAGGAGGGTATATAGTTAATTTGAATTGTTTGTAAAATTTTTGGAAAAAGTGACAGTTAACTATGATGAATAAATATTTCTTTTAATTTTATGCATTTTTTTCTTTTGTGAGAAAACTTTACCCTTCCTAAGGGCCCCCCCAAACAAATTTTTATACGGGGCCCCGCCAAGGCACGCTACGCCTCTGTCCTTGGCGCACTTTTTTTAGATCGCTCATTTAAAACCAATTTTATGAAACGCCTATAATTTGTTTTGGCACCAAGTATTAAAATGATATACAAAGAAGTCTAAAACCTTCCATGATATATGAGTGATATTATAAGCACTCCAATACTTCTTGGTGCATGTTTTTTTTAATATCCAGCACCAAAGATTAATAATATATTGGGTAATGTACGTGTTAGGAAGCCGTAAGGAGCTTCTGAAAAAAAGGAAGGCGCCTTATTAAGCTCTGTTTTTAATATTTATCAAAATATCCCATTTAAAATTTATAGTTAAAATTGATTCCGTCTGGTGTGTTAAGGCGTCAAGCCATGGTGGTTACCTTTGAATGTTCTGGCGCGTCTCATTTAATATCGATGTAGAATAGTTTGCTTTGAATATAATGGTTTATTTAACCGTCTCGTCAGAGCAGCGCCCAGTATGGATTTATGGAATTGGCGCGCTTTTTAAATATCGGCTTTATATCCCAAGACAGCACAAAATAACCCACTCCTTCCCTCAAAAGAAAAACACACTGCGAATGCTGGAGCCCGTTGCGAATGCTGCTCACGTTGTATCGTCTTTCGAAGTCGTATTTGAATAGTCTACACTCTACAAGATTCAAGAAGATGAATCTAGGGTTCAAAAACTAAAAGTCAGAAGTGTTTTTTTTTTTTTTTTTTTTTAAAGGCGCACCGGCCCGATGGCCGGCGGGCCAGTCCGGGCCTGGAGACTAGGACAACAGCTAGCTTTAAAAAAGTAAAAAATTATATCTTTTCCATCTCTTTTCACCCTAAATTATTCTTACGGTATTAATTTTTTACCCTCATATATTTCTTAATGTTTTAGTTCTTAATGATTTTATACATTAGACAGATTTCATAAGCTTGAATTTTAAAGTGCAAGACAAAATAAAGTTTAGACTCCAGTATTGGTTAGTCTCAAGGATTTTTGTGAGATAATAGGCCTCAACCAACCATATAGATAATTTTAGTGGATACATTAGACGAATTTATAAACTGAAATTAGAAAATTTAAATTAAAAAACAATAGAGTTGGATAGTCCCTCAAAACTTTTCTAAGCAACAAAGCCACATCCGGCTCTGTGGTTTCGCCAGGGCCTGGTTTCGCCCTCCAATCTATAGTGAAGTCTGTCGCGGTCCATCACGTTACATTCCAATGAATCTTTTTCTCTTAGGAGGAAGTAGATCATCATTTAACTACCGGGCACATACACGAGAAAGATCGGAGGATGAGAACACTTATTTATTCTCCCCTGTTCCATTATATAAGCAGATTCTATAAGATCCGTTATTTTTTGGGATAGTTTTTAAAATGAAATAATGGATAAATTTCAAAATTATGTCTGTTTGTGTATTTCTAATGTTCCTTTTGGAATTAGAAAAGTTAGAAAAGTGTGCTTGTTCTCTCGGACTTTAAAAAAAAATTGTTTTAGAACACTGCAGGAGAGAGGAGACCGAAGTCTAAATTAGAATTATCTTATGCTGGTACAGTTTCTTATGTTGGATTTAGGAGAGGAGAATTCCCAAGGACTGTTCATTGGCATTTTTTAAAAATGTATTTTGTAATAAGCGCATTTCTTTTATCAGAAAAAAAATTCATAAAGTACTTTTTATTTTTTTTACACCAGTAATCTAAAACAGCTGCTCTTCTCGAGTACTACGAACAGAAAAGCAGTCCTCTCTCCTGCATTCCATTTCAGCCAGCACCAAGAATGGAACAACTTGGATGGTCCAGCAGCCACGAGGCATGGATACGAGTGGGGCCTAAAAAAGAACGATCCTCAAGAATGTTTTCTCCTCTTTCGTCGTCTGCTGACCCACTTCAAGCACAGGTGAAAACATCCAAACAGTCGATCCTAATTCCAGGTCAGCCCTAAACATTCTCCTGGGTCAACAAACTACCCATTTTCGGACGTCCCACCGAGCTCCATGATCAAGGTTCGCGCGTTCCCGTTAACTTCTATACATAAAGATGCAGTAGTTGCTACGTAATTACGATATATTTGGATGGATGTTATTTGTTTGATTATTTGGATTAATGTTATTTGTCTGATTATTATATTGAATGATTTGTGTGAGTGTGTTTTGACTGAATTGCACAGTCACCGAAACTGATGTAAAGTTGTTGAGAAATCAAACTAAATGGTTTTGATTAAAAAAATTCACAACACATAAGATAGGATGTTTTCAACCAATTCTAAAAGATTTTTTTGGTGAAAATTATCCAAGACGAAAAAGGATGTTTTTTTTAGACGCCCAAACAACCCATACCTTAATTTCTGGAGGGTGCAAAAAATTCAAATTTGTTAAAATGAATATTCTACTTTTTATATTTTTATTTGTGTTAAATATGTTATTTGTTTGATTATTATATTGAATGATTTGTGTTTTGACGGAATTGCACTGTCACTGAAACTGATTAAGTTGCTGAGAAATCAAACTAAATGGTTTTATTTAAAAAGTTATAACGTAAAAACTTTCACAACACGCAAGATATAATGTTCAACCAATTCTAAGAGTATTTTTTAATTCTCCATGATAAAAAAGATGTTATTTTCCCCACGTCTAAACAACACCATACCTTAAATTCTGGAGCGTTAAACAAATTCCAACCTGTTAAATGCGAATATTTAACATACATTTAACCAATTTATAGATCAGTATAGGGCCTATTAATTTTTTACGATTATCACATTTATTATTAAATTACTGTTACATTTTACGATATAAATACTGAAAACACGATAAAAGAGTTTCAGGACATCACAGGTATGAACTACGAAAAAAATTGAAATTTTTTTAAAATTAATTTACAACCACTTTATCGTAATACGCCTTTAAAGTTGCATGAAAGAAAGCGTGGGAAAGTCGTAAAAAATAAGTGACCTCACCTCTTTTCAGCACCTGTTGGCTTTTAGGCATTTGACCTTTGCTACCGCCTATATTGTCTCTGATGCTTTCAAAAGGGTGTTAAAGTAAAATACATTTTACGAAGAAAATTACAACTCGTTGTGAATTCATTTTGTACGGATTTTTTAAAACACCAGAGAAATACTTTCGTGCCGAAAATTTAAATTAACACACTGTAGATAATCATAACTGATGCTTGTAGATAAGTTGTCTACACTCTTACTCTTATTGCCTTCTACTATCTTAATATTTGCCTTATAGTTTGTATCGTTTGTTTCCTGATCTGCAGATCATGCCTTATAAGGCATACACTGCATGGCATATATAAGATAAGGCATACATAAGGTGTATTAGGCTTATATATATAAGGTATTTGATTAATATAAGTATTATAAAAATAAGATTGTAGAACCGTTTTCCATCGACTCGGAAATTTTCCATGCCAGCTTTACGAGACGCATTTTTAACTTGCTTCTCACTTACAATACAAAGTTAAAACACTAATAATATTTTTTACTTCATTTTTTATATCAAAGAAGGGCTATCACATTTTCGCCATCTTATACTTATGCCAATGAAATTCTTAAATATATTTAGTGTTTGAATATATAAACGGTAGACGGCCATGGCCAACACACGAAAGTTTGTGGTTCGTAAACTGAAATTATTGGGGGTTATGCAGAGCCTGATCCAAGATAATGCGGACTATAGGTCCATAAAATGTTGGAGGCCCCTAAGTAAACTTTTGTGTATGATTGCTCGTATAACAGTCACAATTCGAATTAAAATTAATAAATGTAGCTTAAGAAATTAAAGTATAATAAAATTTTTCTAACTTAAAAAAGATTGCGGAGCCACTAAATGTCATAATTTACTGAAGTTTCAGGAGGGCAACACAATTTAGTAAGAAAGAAAAGAAATAAGAAAATCACTAAAAATTGGGGCCACTTAGATTTGGAGGCTCTGGCTCGACTCTAATGTGCCTTTTATAGAAGATCAGGCCCTGGGGTTATGTGAAAAAAAATATGCATAAAGAAAAATGATGCAATAGAAGCCGAGAAAAAGAACCTTGTTATTGTTTCAGAAACCCAGACTATCGCGTGTTTGTGTTTATTTTAAAAATAAGACTCGCATTGACCGAAGCTAGACATTGACTAGGAAAAAAAATCTTTAAAATTTAAGAACAGCGACGATATTTTCGACCAAATGATCCGGAAACACCAAATACACTTTTCCACGAATAATATTCGAACATTATTCAGTATTCACAAATACATGTCATTATTCCAAATGTCCGAGACACAATAAGCGACAAACTTGATGACAGATGATTGCGGAAGCAATTCGTTTTTGGACACACCGATTCCATTTATTCGGTGTTCTGTGTTTTTGTTTCGAAGATTCGAATGCTGTAGTGTTTGTAAAACCTTATCATTGTGGATCGATCAAATTCTTCTCTCCATTCGGTTGTACTTTTCGGATTCACCGATGCATCCAGGTGAGACAGGAATATGTGGATGAAGTACGTCTCATAAGAAAAGTGCTAAGTTAAAGATGCGGAAGAAATAATTTGTTGTAACTTCTCACCAGATCTTGTTGTTGGCGTGTGCCCCCAAGGCATAGCCTGGAAGGTAAAATTGGTGCAGTAGTGTCCATTGGCACAATGCCTTGAGCACCCATGAGGGTTGGAAGTCTGACATCTGCTCCGAGATAGTGCCACCTCCTCAATTTAGGGATGTTGCTGAAGGGGAAGGACATTTTTCTCCAGACAACCTACAACAATAGTACTGGCGCTATGACCGCCCAGAGGGGGGGACCCACAGGCTTAATGAGCATGTACTCAGGACAACACAAATATCAATGCCTTATCCGATATTCGAACCCGGGCCCACTCTCATGACAAGTGAGGATCGAAACTACTATACCAGATCTTGTAAATTGACGAAATGCCGATGTTGTTGTAATCTAAAGTGTTATTTTGTCAATTTGATATTTATGACATAACTTTTCATTTTATCATCTAAAATTTAACGTTTACGAACGATAACAGGATTAAAGATGCTGGTTCACAATAACATCCACAATCTTTTAGCTTCCACAATACGTTTATAACAAAAAAAGTGAAAGATTTCTTTAAAAAAATTTATTATCCATTTCTAAGTTTTATCATTTTGGCATAATAAATGAAAAAAACTTAAACGTAGTTAATGATATTTAAATATTTTGAAACTATTGTGGTTTTCATTTACTTTGTACACATACATTTGCGTTTTAAAACAACAACCTGTGTATGTGTGTTTAAATATAAACTGACCACCAGAAATTTCGTCTGGAAAGAGAACGCGTATTGCTTAAAATGTTACTGCTAAAAAAATGGCTAAAGGAAAGTTTTTAAACATTAACAGGAACATGAAACAACAGCTTTATAGAAGAATTATGAATAATTATTTTCAGACAACTCGAAAGTTCTCGATGAGAGAGTTTTCTGTTCACCCGTGATCTTAACAGCCATGGCAGCCTGCCCGAGTTTTTGGCATTGTATTTTTGTGTTCCACCTTGCGTAACTTCAACACTTACATTTAAAAAATTGAGATTGGCCTTTATAAAGTAAATTTCACGCACTTTTTAGTTCCGTCAAGTGTGGAATATTTTAGTGGGTTAACGTCTAGAAGCGTACTCCGTGATGGGGCTTATTGTTAAGTTGGTACTGTAAGCGGCGCTTTTTGTGTTTGGGTAATTGTGAGTTTGGGAAATTTAGGAGTCTGAGTAAATCTAGAGTTTTAAATATTCAAGCAAATTCTTATCTTGTCAAGCATGGAATGTGTTATTATATTATGTACATTGTACAATAAACGCATGTGCCGCACATATAGGATGATGCTTGATAGAAAGTGATTTTTGTCTGTGCATCCCCAAATGAAAGGGGTTTTTTTTGCGTTTGTTGGATTTTTAAGAGACAATAAAAAGTCAAGTGTGGCTGAAAATGTTCCTCTGAGAAATTTAGTCACTCCAATAAAAATAATTAATTTTGAACAATTTTGCAAGCATTATAGTGCAATTATTTTTAGTGACTCAATGTTATACTATTTAATTTTCTGAATATTGTCTTGCCATGCTCAATTTGAAGAAATTGTTTTGTAATTTAAAATTGGGATGATTCTATTCAGTATTTATATAATAATGTCACCCATGACATGTTGCGTCGAAAGGAATTTTTTTTATCGCTCTTTGCAGCGTTTCTCTGCTCTAATTTTTAAGAAGAAAAAAATAAGGTCTGTTGTAATTTATAGAAGAGTAATTAAAAAAAGAAAGCTGTTTGGCATGTAATGGTTTATGTTTTTTATTTTATTTGCAAGAGTTAGGTCCTTACGTTAGATCAAACCAATTGTCAAACGACGAAATAATAATTTTGAACATAGGGTAATCAATGCTTTTTAAAATGTTTCACGAACATTTAAAATTCTAGACGTTCGCTAATGCTTTTTGACGTCTTCCGTTGCTACTTGGGACGATTGCTGCATATTAAATTTAATATAATCTGTAATATATACCCCAGCCGCAATGGAACGCACAATTATAGTTGTGACTGTGGACTAGTGGTTATAATGGGCTTGTTTCAACACTTTGTAAAAAAAAACCCAATGAAATCGCAGTTCGGAGCGCGTGACGTTATAAAGAACCAATGAGCTTGTTTCAACACTTTGTCAAAGAAAACAAAATAACCAATGAAGAGTGTGACATCATAAGAAATATTCCGATTCAAAGAATACAAAATCTAGTTTGAAAACAATAAAAAATATATTTAACCATTCAAATGTATTATTGCCATAGAACTCCTTCGTAAACCACAAGCTATTAGTGGTTAAAATAACTACATTATAACCTCATTTCGGTCTAATTATTTGTTTGAAAAATACATTGAAAATGTTTTTTTTCTTGCTTAAACTTTCAACAGCTGTAATTTTAATATGAAATAGTTTTGCGCGTAAAAAACGAAAAAGGCTTTATTAGAGCACTATTGAAAAAATAGCTTGACGTATTCGAATAAAATAACCTTGCTTTCGTCCGTTTCCGTTACTCCCCCTTGTTCAATGAAACTTCTTCAGTATATGACGTCATTAACTTAATTGGGTTGCTATATTGGAATGGTTATCGCTTTTTGGAATATTTTTTTAAAAACTATATTTGAAGAAAATTGGAAAGTTTTGCACGTCATTTAACTATTTCTGGTAATTTAATGCATACAGTTTGTAGATATTTAAAAAAATTACCTATTTGGCTAATTTAGTTTAATTAAATTATAATTGCAAAGGATGAATATTGAATATTACAATTCATAATTATTTAATGATAAATTATCCCATCAATGTGAATTAATATCATAATCATTAATAATAATAATACAAATAATGATTTAACATTTAATGCAAACAAGAAGTTCATAAAGAACTAAAATAGCCTACTTTCCTGTTACTTAAATACTTACTGAAGTTCTAATCGGGAAAAAAACTAGGTTCCTAAAGTAAATATCATCAACAGCCGTTTCTACACTAGATTTATACACATTCGGAAAAAAAATCGAAACACAGCACCCAGCTATAATTTAAACTTCTAAAAGCCAAAATCAACTATTTCCTTAATATTCTTTCGCAAATTAATTAAATATTATTTATCATCTGCTCGTGATTTATTTGTAGTTCGAAGAATAATTAAATATTTATTAATAACAAAAGTAATGAAACTACTCCGAACTGCATTAAAAAATAAGAAATGTAAATTAAAACTAAGCATAATTGCATGCAAAAGTATGCCTTGCCGTTTTCTTGGTAGATTACTATATCATATTCATTATCATATTGTGCTACATTTTATGACGTCATTCCAAACTGATTCATTAAAATATTATTTTGCTTCAAATATGTTTAAATAAATAAAGTTTCTCATGCCATTGTTGATTGGCAACAGTGATTTAAATGACTCAAAATTAAATTTCAATGCTAATTCAATGGGAAATTCGCCGACAGATAGTAGATTTATGTCCGTCCGGACGTACAGACAGACGAACAAAAAGTATGAAAGTTGGGTATCTGAGGTCATAGCTTTCTAACAAAAAAGAATTTTTAAGATCCGAGGGATAGAACCGATTTTGGAAGACGGATACGGAACAGACGGACAGACCAGACGGAAAGACAGACAGACATACGAAAGACAGACAGATGACATCAACCGCATTCAATACCTACAGCGATTTAAATGACCAAAAATGAATTTAATGCTAATTCAATGGAAAATTCGCCGACAGATAGTAGATTTATTGTCCGTCGGACGTACAGTCAGACGGACAAAAAGTATGTGAAAGTTGGTATTGAGTCATAGCTTTCTAACAAAAAAAGAATTTTATGATCCTATGGATAAAACCGATTTCGAAGGGGTACACCTGCACGTCAGTCCGGACTCCTGTGACCGCTTCCAGTATAACTCTTACTTAATTTTTTTGAATGGTTTCTTTTGAATTTAAAAAAGAGAAAAATAAGTGCCTAATTCATTCTTGTTTCATATTTTATTTTAATTCTTGAATTAGTAATAAAAAGCAAAGTAGGATATAAATAAATTACGTATTATGATAAAATCCACAATTGAAATCTATAATTGAAAAAAATATTAAGGTCTATTTGCAAACAAGAAGTTCATAAAGAACTAAAATAGCCTACTTTCCTGTTACTTAAATACTTACTGAAGTTCTAATCGGGAAAAAAAACTAGGTTCCTAAAGTAAATATCATCAACAGCCGTTTCTACACTAGATTTATACACATTAGAAAAAAAATCGAAACACAGCACCCAGCTATAATTTAAACTTCTAAAAGCCAAAATCAACTATTTTCCTTAATATTCTTTCGCAAATTAATTAAATATTATTTATCATCTGCTCGTGATTTATTTGTAGTTCGAAGAATAATTAAATATTTATTAATAACAAAAGTAATGAAACTACTCCGAACTGCATTAAAAAATAAGAAATGTAAATTAAAACTAAGCATAATTGCATGCAAAAGTATGCCTTGCCGTTTTCTTGGTAGATTACTATATCATATTCATTATCATATTGTGCTACATTTTATGACGTCATTCCAAACTGATTCATTAAAATATTATTTTGCTTCAAATATGTTTAAATAAATAAAGTTTCTCATGCCATTGTTGATTTGGCAACAGTGATTTAAATGACTCAAAATTAAATTTCAATGCTAATTCAATGGGAAATTGGCCGACCGATAGTAGATTTATGTCCGTCCGGACGTACAGACAGACGAACAAAAAGTATGAAAGTTGGGTATCTGAGGTCATAGCTTTCTAACAAAAAAAGAATTTTTAAGATCCGAGGGATAGAACCGATTTTGGAAGACGGATACGGACAGACGGACAGACAGACGGAAAGACAGACAGACATACGAACAGACAGACAGATGGACATCAACCGCATTTCAATACCTACAGCGATTTAAATGACTCAAAAATGAATTTCAATGCTAATTCAATGGGAAATTCGCCGACAGATAGTAGATTTATTGTCCGTCCGGACGTACAGCAGACGGACAAAAAGTATGAAAGTTGGGTATCTGAGGGCATAGCTTTCTAACAAAAAAAGAATTTTTATGATCCGATGGATAGAACCGATTTTGGAAGGGGGGTACGGACAGACAGACAGACGGACATCGACCGCATGTCAATACCTACTTTTTTTTTTTTTAATTCTTTCGAATTAAAAAAAGAAAAGTAGGCTAATACTTTTTCATTTTTTTTAATTCTTTCGAATTAAAAAAAGAAAAGTAGGCTAATAAAAAATACGTTGTGACAAAATCACAAAATTGCTATAGATTGAAAAAATATTAAGGTCTATTGTGAAACAAGAAGTTCATAAAGAACTAAAATAGCCTACTTTCCTGTTACTTAAATACTTACTGAAGTTCTAATCGGGAAAAAAACTAGGTTCCTAAAGTAAATATCATCAACAGCCGTTTTTACACTAGATTTATACACATTAAAAAAAAATCGAAACAGCACCCAGCTAAATTTAAACTTCTAAAAGCCAAAATCAACTATTTTCCTTAATATCTTCAAATTAATTAAATATATTATCATCTGCTCGGGATTTATGTAGTTCAAAGAAATATTAAATTTTATTAATTAACAATAGTAAGAAAAAACTGCATTAAAAAATAAGAAATGAAATTAAAACTAAGCATAATTGCATGCAAAGTATGCCTTGCCGTTTTCTTGGTAGATTACTATATCAATATTCATTTATCATTGTGCTACATTTTATGAGTCATTCCAATGATCATAAAAATTATTTGCTTCAAATATGTTAAATAATGAAAGTTTCTCACTGCCATTGTTGATTTGGCAAACAGTGATTTAAAGACTCAAAATTAAATTCAATGCTAATTCAAGGGAAATTCGCCGACAGAAGTAGATTTATGTCCGTCCGGACGTACAGACAGACGAACAAAAAGTATGAAAGTTGGGTATCTGAGGTCATAGCTTTCTAACAAAAAAAGAATTTTTAAGATCCGAGGGATAGAACCGATT
The DNA here is from genome assembly GCA_019343175.1 of Oedothorax gibbosus. NCBI lineage: Eukaryota > Metazoa > Arthropoda > Arachnida > Araneae > Linyphiidae > Oedothorax > Oedothorax gibbosus. The sequence continues at coordinate 372,191 of JAFNEN010000250.1, forward strand.
TGGAAGACGGATACGGACAGACGGACAGACAGACGGAAAGACAAACAGACATACGAACAGACAGACAGATGGACATCAACCGCATTTCAATACCTACAGCGATTTAAATGACTCAAAAATGAATTTCAATGCTAATTCAATGGGAAATTCGCCGACAGATAGTAGATTTATTGTCCGTCCGGACGTACAGACAGACGGACAAAAAGTATGAAAGTTGGGTATCTGAAGTCATAGCTTTCTAACAAAAAAAGAATTTTTATGATCCGATGGATAGAACCGATTTTGGAAGGGGGGTACGGACAGACAGACAGACGGACATCGACCGCATGTCAATACCTACTTTTTCATTTTTTTTAATTCTTTCGAATTAAAAAAGAAAAGTAGGCTAATACTTTTTCATTTTTTTAATTCTTTCGAATTAAAAAAAGAAAAGTAGGCTAATAAAAAATACGTTGTGTACAAATCACAAAATTGCTATAGATTGAAAAAATATTAAGGTCTATTGTGAAACAAGAAGTTCATAAAGAACTAAAATAGCCTACTTTCCTGTTACTAAATACTTACTGAAGTTCTAATCGGGAAAAAAACTAGGTTCCTAAAGTAAATATCATCAACAGCCGTTTTTACACTAGATTTATACACATTAAAAAAAACAAGAAGTTCATAAAGAACTAAAATAGCCTACTTTCCTGTTACTTAAATACTTACTGAAGTTCTAATCGGGAAAAAAACTAGGTTCCTAAAGTAAATATCATCAACAGCCGTTTCTACACTAGATTTATACACATTAGAAAAAAAATCGAAACACAGCACCCAGCTATAATTTAAACTTCTAAAAGCCAAAATCAACTATTTTCCTTAATATTCGTTCGCAAATTAATTAAATATTATTTATCATCTGCTCGTGATTTATTTGTAGTTCGAAGAATAAATATTTATTAATAACAAAAGTAATGAAACTACTCCGAACTGCATTAAAAAACAAGAAATGTAAATTAAAACTAAGCATAATTGCATGCAAAAGTATGCCTTGCCGCTTTCTTGGTAGATAATTAATGAATAATCAAAGAATCAAATTGTTCTACATTTTATGACGTCATTCCAAACTGATTCATGAAATTATTATTTTGCTTCAAATATGTTTAAATAAAGTTTCTCATGCCATTGTTGATTTGGCAACAGTGATTTAAATGACTCAAAATTGAATTTCAATGCTAATTCAATGGGAAATTCGCCGACAGATAGTAGATTTATGTCCGTCCGGACGTACAGACAGACGGACAAAAAGTATGAAAGTTGGGTATCTGAGGTCATAGCTTTCTAACAAAAAAAGAATTTTTAAGATCCGATGATTAGAACCGATTTTGGAAGGGGGGTACAGACAGACAGACAGACAAACGGACAGACAGGCGGACAGACAGACGGACAGACATACGAACAGACAGACAGATGGACATCAACCGCATTTCAATACCTACAGTGATTTAAATGACTCAAAATTGAATTTCAATGCTAATTCAATGGGAAATTCGCCGACAGATAGTAGATTTATGTCCGTCCGGACGTACAGACAGACGGACAAAAAGTATGAAAGTTGGGTATCTGAGGTCATAGCTTTCTAACAAAAAAAGAATTTTTAAGATCCGATGATTAGAACCGATTTTGGAAGGGGGGTACAGATAGACAGACAAACGGACAGACAGGCGGACAGACATACGAACGGACAGACATACGAACAGACAGACAGATGGACAGACAGACAGTTGGACATCAACCGCATTTCAATACCTACAGTGATTTAAATGACTCAAAATTGAATTTCAATGCTAATTCAATGGGAAATTCGCCGACAGATAGTAGATTTATGTCCGTCCGGACGTACAGACAGACGGACAAAAAGTATGAAAGTTGGGTATCTGAGGTTATAGCTTTCTAACAAAAAAAGAATTTTTAAGATCCGATGATTAGAACCGATTTTGGAAGGGGGTACGGACGGACAGACAGACGGACAGACGGACAGACGGACATCGACCGCATGTCAATACCTACTTTTTCATTTTTTAATTCTTTCGAATTAAAAAAAGAAAAGTAGGCTAAAAATCGAAACACAGCACCCAGCTATAATTTAAACTTCTAAAAGCCAAAATCAACTATTTTCCTTAATATTCTTTCGCAAATTAATTAAATATTATTTATCATCTGCTCGTGATTTATTTGTAGTTCGAAGAATAAATATTTATTAATAACAAAAGTAATGAAACTACTCCGAACTGCATTAAAAAACAAGAAATGTAAATTAAAACTAAGCATAATTGCATGCAAAAGTATGCCTTGCCGCTTTCTTGGTAGATAATTAATGAATAATCAAAGAATCAAATTGTTCTACATTTTATGACGTCATTCCAAACTGATTCATGAAAATATTATTTTGCTTCAAATATATTTAAATAAATAAAGTTTCTCATGTCATTGTTGATTTGGCAACAGTGATTTAAATGACTCAAAATTGAATTTCAATGCTAATTCAATGGGAAATTCGCCGACAGATAGTAGATTTATGTCCGTCCGGACGTACAGACAGACGGACAAAAAGTATGAAAGTTGGGTATCTGAGGTCATAGCTTTCTAACAAAAAAGAATTTTTAAGATCCGATGATTAGAACCGATTTTGGAAGGGGGGTACAGACAGACAGACAAACAGACAGACAGGCGGACAGACAGACGGACAGACATACGAACAGACAGACAGATGGACAGACAGACAGTTGGACATCAACCGCATTTCAATACCTACAGTGATTTAAATGACTCAAAATTGAATTTCAATGCTAATTCAATGGGAAATTCGCCGACAGATAGTAGATTTATGTCCGTCCGGACGTACAGACAGACGGACAAAAAGTATGAAAGTTGGGTATCTGAGGTTATAGCTTTCTAACAAAAAAAAATTTTTATGATCCGATGGATAGAACCGATTTTGGAAGGGGGGTACGGACGGACAGACGGACATCGACCGCATGTCAATACCTACTTTTTCATTTTTTTAATTCTTTCGAATTAAAAAAAGAAAAGTAGGCTAAAAATACAGCTTTTTAAAAGGATATTTTTCAAAGCAACCCCGTACCCCGTCATTGTTATCCCATAAAATTCCTCGTTAACCATTGCGCAAGAGTGCCTGATTTGGCACCGTTGGCGATCTATCCTCCCAACCAAGCCAAGCGGTACCTTACGTCACTTAAAATCGTCACATATACGTTTCCGTCGAAAATTTTGTTATTTAGTTTTAGTAGTCAATTTGAGGAGCAGGAGTGTCATGCGAACTTCTCTCCCGTCTGTAGGTTAACGTGCTCCAGGGAAAGATAGCAAAAGACAGGTTTTTCCCGTTACATCCGTCACTTCTGACCAACTGCACTTGATTATTTTCTTTTTTTTTATTTAAAAAAAAGGTTATTGCCAGCGTGGATTTGTGCTGTAATTGACAAGTTACTTTCAACAATGGCTGTTGTTGAGAAGAGAGCCGGCGCGATTATTGAACTCAAGAAAATGGACGTTTATTATAAATCTTTTGTTGCTGGCGGTAAGAATGTTTGGATTATTTGTTTTTCGAAATGATATTGTTTTATTCGAAATGTTCAATGGATTCTGTTTAAATTGGGGCAAGTGTGCATCTGTCAAAATATCAGCTGATGTCAAAAGGTATAATGATTTCGGAAACCGAAACTAAATCAGATGTTAAAGGCATTTCGGAATATTTGGAAATAGTTGAGTTTGTAAACAATAAACACCGATTGGCGGCCTTTGGAACCTTTTTATATTTTAAATAATTCTTTTTAAGACTAAAATCTCAATTTTAGTGACAAAATCTTTAATGTTGATGAGTTTTTTCATCGATTTTGCACAAAAAAGTTAAATATTATAACATTCAAAACATTTGAACTTTCAAAATATTGTTTTGAATATTCAAAGCAAATGTACAAATATTTTAAACATGTTTTTTTATTATTAAAATATGCTGTATTATTTGCTATGATATTTATAAGCATATTTTTAACAAAATACTTTTCCTATAATTTCACTTGTATGTCATAAAATACAGGAATATAGTTGAGTATAGTTGTAAATTAATACTAAAGAATAATTGTTTGAAATGAAAAATGATTGAGCCTACATCTTTAAACATAAAAAAAGTATCGTCGTATTTTAATCAGTTTCTGAACTTTTTAAAAATAACCCCAGGAATGATTTCAAATGATAAGTGTCCTAACATTGAAAAAAATGTGGAACCCTATAAAAAGAAATGCAAAACTCTGGTTAATATTATGCCCTTCATCTTACAGTATTTAAATGTTAAAAAAATATTTGAATTTAACAATTTATTCTTAAACTCCTTATCTTGCATATTCTAATGTTTATTAACAATGGTGATTATTGCATTCTTAATGACTGCCTCAGTATTAGAAATATAGGTTCAATAACCAGTCCAATTCGATTAGACATATTTCTGAATGTTTGTATAAAAAATTTAAGCAACTATAAATTGATATTTTTAATTCCAACAAATTCTAAAATTAGACTCGGTTTAATTATGGCAGTGAAATAATTGTGAATAGTGCTATTGAAAAAAATTAATCCAGAATAAAAATGAAATATTTATGTTGTTTTATGTGTATAAGTTTTTATATCCAAAACTTATAATTAGTAGTTTAAATAAGTGTTTAAAAATAAGCACAGATACTTTACACTTAAATGTGGTCATAATTACCATAACTGACCCTCTTAAGTGATAGTAACAGTTACATGAAGTGTTTAATTTAGTGAGGCATTAATTTTAGTAAGATTGTTAAAATTTACCCATTTATATATTAGCTTCCACACTACGTTTATAACGTAAGAAGTGGAAGGTATTATAATCGTTCAGTCCGTCTGTCCGTCACCCACTTTCATAGCCCAAACTACAAATGCTACGGACAAGTGTGATACGTCAAAAAAATTCAGCGCATCGAAATTAGAATAAATTGAAAATTTCAGAAAAGAATTCGAATTCGAAGTATGTACTACTTCAATTATTTAAAAAACTGCAAAATTTAATGCTTATTAAAAAAGCATACGAAGAAATTTTTATTAGAATTTAATCACCATTGCCATCGCAACAATCGCTCGAGAAACTTTAATTCTCTTAGACAATAAATTAAAATAAATTTATTTTTGCGACATTGATCAGTTTTAAATAACGTCAAATATATTTCACTACGAGATTCTTTGTACGTTGATATGAAATGTTTTAATTCTATTTAAAAGCGAGGAATATTACATATTTATTCTTTGAAATATAAATAAATTTTTGCAAACGATAAGTAATAATTATTGAATTTTCGAAATAAAATCAATGAAACTAGCCAAATTTAGCATGTAAATGTTTAATATCTAGAATATCAATGCTATGTTTGTCGCCTTTTTACCTGTTAAACACCTGTTGTGTGGAAGCAGGTTAAGTGACAGATTCTGTTACAAACCTACTTTTTATTACATCATAACAGTTCTGGGAAGTATTTACCTTATGTTTCTTTGTTTGCAATTGCATCATTTTCAAGTGAATGAATAAACTCTCAAAGAACCAGGCTGTGTTTACAAGTCAAAGTTCTCTTTTAGAAAACTATTTGCTTTGAGTTGATGCCAGGTAATTTTGGCACTTCTTCAATGTTGTTATACATCCATGGTCTAAACATCAGTGGTCGGCAACCTTTTTCTATTAAATTCCATTAATTCAAAGTGTTAGTTTTTAGATAATTTTGTGATGTTACAGGCCCCAGCCAATGTTTAGAGGGGCAGTGGGTTTTAAAATACTAATTGAATTATGAACATTTAAAAGTATTTATGATCTTAAAATATTTTTTCAATATTTTAAACAGAACGGCATTAGAAAATTTGTTTGAAATTTATAAATTTCAAAAACAATAAACATAGATCCCTAATCCGCCAGTTTTAGACAGAACAAAAAAAAAATCTTGAAGTGTACCTTTGTATTTTTTTTAATTAAAAGTATTGATTGCACCACAAATAATTGGAGAATAAGATCTTGGTTGGATAACCACTTATTTGGAGAAAATTATCAATTTCAAAATCAGATTCATCATTCCAAAGATGTGAAAAAGCGATACCTAAATATGTACAACATTATTTGAAGATTAAACAGTTTTGGTCCTATCGAAATAAGAAAATGTTGCAAATCATGATTCATAATTCTTTTTATCTTTATCGCTCATTGCAATAATTTATTTGAGTGATTTAACTACATTTTTGGTTTTGTAATAATATATAATTATCCACCAGCAAAATAAATGTAAGGAAAATGTTTGTTTGAAATATTTTCTTTTTATAAAAGTTATATTTTTGGTTTTTAAAGAATCTTTTAGTTTAGTTTTTTTTAAAAACCCAAAACTAAATTAGGATTTTTTTTCTAAAGAGCGAAGGTCCACAAAAAAAAAAAAAAAATCGTTGAAGGGCTGCAATTGGCCTGTGGACTGGGGCAGGTTGCTGTTAGAGGGTCCAAAGTACTAATTGTGGATCTTTGTTTTTAGCAAAACTTTTCTAAAGTTTTGGGAATTTTTTTACAATCATTTTATTGATGTATAAATTTGATTTTTTATGGTACGTATCTAAGAAATTATATTAACAATAAAATCGTTTGTGCTAACAATAAAGTGTTTAAGATCTTTAAACTTAAAAATGGAAAAAAATTATTCTTATAAATTTTTTTTATTTCTTATACTTATGTCTTAAAATGTTAAGATTAACTTCTTGCAATAGTTTTAAACTATTTTATTTCCATTTATTACAGAGTAAGTATCACTTTTTAGTTATTGTTCATTATAATGTATCACCTTAATATTTTTTATTCATAATTATATTGTTTTAGGTGTTGCTGGCATGTGTGCGAAAACAACCGTAGCACCACTTGATAGAATAAAAATTCTTTTACAAGCACATAATCATCATTATAAGCATTATGGTAAGATATTTTTAAAACTCTTGTTATGTAAGCTATTGGGGTTTTACATTAAACAATATTCAATTATTTTTAAAATGTCAAATTGTAAAAAAAATGAAGTACAAGTTAATGAATTATGCAAAAACCTGGAAAGATCCCCTTAATCTCATAGAATGACTGACATTGTTATTAAGATTTTGATGAAATAAAAAAAACTTAGCTTAATAACGTTATTTATGTATTATACAGACTAATTTCTTCTTTCAATTACCTAATATGAAATATAAGGCAATGAAAGTATCAGGGGTTGAAAATCCAAAAGGGAGATTTTGTGTGTTCTACGTGTTTGAGGGTGCTGTTTCTAAAAAAGTAGTTTTTGAAAATTTGTGTGTCTGTCTGAAACCACACATTCTACAACTCAAACTAAAAGAGCCACGCTATCACAAGGTGCACACAAATTCTTTACTTACCCTTAAACTGATGGAGGTATTCTAATACTTATTATCAAGAAGTTTACAGCAAACATCAATTGAAGAGCTTAGTGGAAGAACATGCTAAGTGACAAAAAAGTGAAAAGGAGTAAATGAACTTTAAAGTTTTTTGTTTGCATTCAGATACGTTAAAAATGACACTTACAAAAGGTAAAAAATACACTTAAGGGGGAATGGGCACGCTGGACCGCGGGTCTCCAAACTCAAGTGCCTCAGTGTTAATCCTATGGCGAAAAAACTATTTTCTCTGCCACATTTTTCCCGCTGTATTGAATATTTTTACAAATGGTTTTTTTTAAATAATAAATGTATCGATAACTTACAGGTCTCTATCTTCCCACTTTTTGAAATTGCTTTTGAAATATTTTTTGCTTTATAACTATTTGCTTATAACTATTAGCTTTAAACTATTTGCTTTATAACTATTATAACTTTTTGAAATATTTTGTGTAAAATTATTTATTGAAAATTTAAAAAAAATATTCGAACCAATTTCAAAAAGTGGGAAGGTCGGGACCTGTAAGTCAGCTACATTTATTACATAAAAAAATCTGCTTGTAAAACTATTCAATACAGCCGGAGAGATGTGACAGAGAAAATATTTTTTCTCCATTGGATTAACACTGATGCACTTTGCTTTGGAGACCCCCGGTCCGCTGCGCCTATTCCCCCTTAACTTTAAGTTTATGAAAAGCAGGAATCTAGTTAACTTTAAAGGAGGGAATAACATGTTCATTGACACAAAAATCTCAATTTTTTTCAAAACTGACACTTAGCAGGCTCTTCCACTAAACTCTTCAATTATCTTTGGTCACTAGTTACTTTCTTGATTTTCTTTCCCATTCCATTATGCATTTTAATAAACTCATTCTTAACAAACACAAGTTTTTAGTTATGCATTAGTAATCTGCCGTGGGCAGGTAAACTGCAGTAACTTCCATAATGACTTGGACCATTGTTGCAAGCACTCAATTAGTCTAACAATTAAGAAAACATACTGGATTTTTTTAATTTAAGATCAAAAATGGTACAACTCATTGCTGCGATTACTGCAGTTTACCTGCCTACAGCAGTAATGTTGTTAACACCTTACATTTCATTGATCAAGTTAATTTTTGTAACAGGTGTATTTTCTGGTCTTCGAGGGATTGTCCAGAAAGAAAGTGCTATGGGACTGTACAAAGGCAATGGTGCACAAATGGTTAGAATATTCCCCTATGGAGCTGTACAATTTTTGTCGTTTGAAATATACAAGACCGTAAGTTATTATTTATGACAATAAAGATTTCGAAATTGTTAACCAAATGTTTTAACATTTAGTTATAATAAAATGTTTTCTGAAAGTATGCCCAAAGCTGCAACAATTATTATAGCAAAATTGTGTTTTAAAGTTGATTATTAATCTAAAACATTTTAAAATTAAATACAAATTGCAACGTATATTGGACAGCAATCCCAAATTTTGAAGTTATTTTGCAATTCTTAGATACCTAATTGATTGTTAGAGGATTTTTTTCATGTTTGCTTTAGGTCAGGAGTCAATTTTAAAAGTTAGATACATTTTCCTTTATTGATTTGTATTTCATTGATTTAGTCTGTTAATTTTATAGAGCATATCATTTAGAGATTTTTTTCATTTAAGTAACTAATGTGTATTTATACTTAATTTGTACGATTTTTAAAGAAGGTATATCTGAATTCCGGCTGAGACATGTAGGATTATTTAATTAATAAAACACTATATTTACATTGTTTCATGAAAACTCTTCTAAAGTGCAATATTGATCTTCAATGTACAGTCCCTGGTCAAATTATTAGACACACTGCAAGATTTCTTGTATCAATCAATGATGAATAAAATACCTTTAGAAGGACATTTGTGTTCCTAAACTTAAGCTATTGAATAGAAAATACTATCTGCTATACTTAATACATATATCGACATCTTTTTTAATGATATGGCATTCTTTGGTATGTTTTCATCATTACTAAAAAAAATACAATGCGTCTAATAATTTGTCCAGGGACTGTATATGTGTTTGCTTTTAGTTGTGTCGCTGTGTGATAAATTCTATTGCAAAAATATTATTTGTACTGTTTGTAAAATTATTATTTTTGCAGATGTTAAAAAATTCTTTTGGAAATTCTCATGGTCTGAAGTTTTTTGCTGGATCAGCTGCTGGTACGTATATTTTAAATTTATTGGGTTAAAATAACTTAACTATAACATTACTTGCACTTTATATATATTGATTTAACTATTAAAATTAGTAAATGTTGATTAAATACTTCAATTTAGTGGTTTTTTAAATTAATTGCAATTGATGAATATTTGCTGACCTATTCCAATTGTAAGTCACCCTAAAACGACTATGTTAAATTTCTAACGTCTCATTACATCAAGTTTTATTTATATGATAAATGTAGCTAATGGAATGCTTTAAGCGGTATTAATTTCCCATGAGTAGTACTATGAAAAATCTTAGCATGATAGCATAGGCTTCAAAATTAAATTTATATTGTAAACTTGAGGTTAAAGAAATTTTTAGTTTTATTTTCAGGGATTTAGGTTTTAATTAAAGCCCATGGTAAAAATAGTGTTTATTTCTAGGTATTACTGCAGTAATGATGACATACCCACTGGATGTAGTCCGAGCTCGTTTAGCATTTCAAGTCACTGGAGAGCATGTGTATTCCGGTATTTATGATACTCTAACATGCATTTTCAGGACGGTAAGTTAATAAGTTGTACTAGTACCTCGATATTTCAGTATTGATATTTGACCTTTTACTTATGAAATCTTATGAATTCTATGCCCAAAAATTCCGTAAAAGCTCAAAGGTTTTGCGGTGGTGTAGTATGTTGTTGGCATTTGTTCCAACTTTTTAACATTATAAATTTAAATCTTCTATAAGTAAGGCCAAATAGTTGATTCTTTATTTGACACGGGTTTAATTAATGTAACACATGATTTCACTAAAATTATTTCTTAAAAACAATTGCATTTAACATACAGCATTCTAAGCGTTGCTTCGCAAGCTTAAGAATTCAAATAAGGATTTTGTCACCTATTTATATTGCTCAAACCCCTTCCTTCTCACTCCCGTGATAATGATTAGGTGAGGTTACTCCCTCTTGTAATATTTCCGGGCTGGAGTATTAAGTAGTGCCAATAAGTTTAAAACCAACTTAAATCCATCAATTCAAATGAAAATAAGTTTGCTAACTTAAAAAAAAAAATTCAAGCTAAAACCAAATGAAAAATTATTAGATAAATTGTTCATACATAGTTATATAATTTTCAGAGAGAAAAAAAAAATGTCGGTTTTCGAAAATTACCTTGTATTTAAGTCGATAAGCAGTAACTGAATCCTGATATATTATAACTTTAAAACGGCTGTAATTTAATGATTATGTTTTAAAAGCTTGTTCAATATCTTCATTGCTATTTATTGGGTCTAAGTTGATGTTTTATATCTTTCTGTAAATCTAAACATTGGAAATATTTCCTTTCATAGGAAGGAGGAATGAGGGCACTTTATAAGGGACTTTCACCAACAGTTCTTGGGATGATTCCTTATGCAGGTATATTAAAAAATTTAAATGTATTTACTAAATATACTTTTTTTTTTATAGAATTTCTATTTTTATACTACAGTTTTTGAGGTTTTGTCATCCTGCAAATAATTAACGTTACATATTGTTGATGGTAAATTATTTATTAACTTTTTTCTAACATTTTTACCACTGAAATGTTTTTCTATGCAAATGCTAAAAAAAACAAGTTTCAGAATAGTTTTTATAATTGCAGTGGGAATAAATTATTTATTACTTATGGTATTGCTTCTTTGTTGAATTAAAAAAAATAGTAATGAATGGTAAGTGTTTTTGTAAATTAATCATATCAATTTCTCTAGTTTCAAAAGATACTACACTCGTGGCCAACCTAACTTGGGTAAAAACAAAGAGTAAAAAGGCAGATGGAAAGGCGAGGCCCAATGACATTGGCCAGTAAACATCGCAGCTGCACCGATTCAAATGAAACAAGAGAAAAAAGTTTCAATCAGTAGTCTGGTTTGGCGCCGATATCGCTTTAAATGGCTTATTAAAAATTGACGTTAATACAATTTTTTTATTTATGCATAAGGAGCTCTTTTTTAAAAACAAAATAGCAAATAAAGATAATTAATTGGGAAGCGGGTAAATTTTATAAACAACCTAATTTTGATCTAGTGGCTCTTAGAATAGCGGTTTAAAATTGGATGAGGAATTTATAAAAATTAATTATTTTTATTAAATTTAATAATTATTAAAAAAAAATTGTACTTTATTTTAATTATAACTGCAATAGGTTAATATTTGTAACCTAAAAATAAGAATACATCAAAAAAATATAATAAACACGAGAGTTTATACTTTTCAGAGATTCTTATTCAAAATTGTAACACCACAAAAAACGCCAAATGTTTTTACAGTACTTTAAAGTATGAATTCCAAACTTTTTATTGGGGCTGGGGAGCCCAGTCGGTTAGGCCTTTGCCTAGCATGCCAAAGGTCCCAGGTTCGGGTCCGGGCATCGCCAAAATAACTGCCGACCTATAAACGGCCTGTGCAGTAAAAAATGTCCAACGAATAATACCCCGTGTAGAGGAAGTGCACATTAAATATGCTTCAACGTCCCAACGATGCGTACGTTGTCGCCCTTAACGGTTGCTTTGGGTGCCTACTCAGGTGTCGGCTCGTCACTTGACTGTGGTTCTAAAAATATTACGTCCATCGCTAATAGTCCTCGTGTAGCTCTAGTGCGACGATAATTCAAACCTAAACCAAATTTTTTATTGCAATTAAAACCGAAGCAAAACCTTCAGAAAGATATAACAAACTGTCCAATTTTAATAAGAAAATCGAATTGATAGTTGGAGATTTTTTCAATCCTTTTTATAGAAAGCATACAAAATATTTCTGAAAACCGAGAAACTGTAAAACTATATTAACAACAAATAAGGAAAAAAAGGGATTGCGCGATTAGAATGTACAGTAAAAAAATTTGAATAAGTTTTCAACGCCTCAAAAAGTAACAAAGGAAATATAAAAAAACCTGTATGACATTTATTGGATACTTGACTACAATTACCAACGACTTTTTCCAAAAAATTTGAAATTTTTAAAATCTACTTTTGTTTGTCTAGATTGGGCAAATGCTTTTGATAACTTATATTTTCCAATTAAGGAAATAATTGTAAATTGCCTTCTTTCTTAAACAGAAATTCATTTTCTATCGCCAATTACATAGTGAATTTTATGATATGAAAAACCCCTAGCTGCCTCTGTCATAATAAACAAAATCCAATCGAGACAGCAACCATAGAACGCGAAAAGGAAACAATTATCCGTTGGCTGAAAATCCTTGTAAGGTAATATTTATATACAAAGTGATCTGAATACAATTTAACCAAAATGCACTTTTCATTCTGATAAAATTGCCAAATTTTCCCAAATATTCAAATCTTTAGACCTTAAACAAAATTAATGTTTTAAACATGTTTTCTGGATGGATTCGCAAGTAATTTATGGAACTCTTTACATCCGCGGAAGGATCTTCTCCCTAGCATATTTCTATTTACACAACTTAGGTTGGCCAGGAGTATAGTATATAATTTTTTTGGTCCCAGACTAAGTAGTTTTTAACATGTATGCCTACCTTTCTTATCATAATTTAATGTGATTAATTAAATCTTAAATGTGATTATTTCTTCCAGGACTATCTTTTTATGTGTTTGAGCGATTAAAGGCCCTGTGTCTAGAGTTCATCCCCAATGCAACTGGCCGTCACCATTCAGGTAGCAGTGGAGGTGTAGTTCTCAACTTGCCTGCTAAGCTGCTTTGTGGTGGTTTTGCTGGGGCAGTAGCACAGACAGTCTCGTAAGAATCAACACTTTGTGTTTTACTTGTTACCTAATATGAAATTTAAGGTAATGGGATCAAAATTCCAAAATGGAGATTGTGTTTTCTCTTCACGTTTTTGGGGTTGTTAATTCTTAAAAAGTGGTTTTTGGACATTGGTTTGTCCGTCTGTCTGAAACAACTCTTCAGATTGAACTGAAAGAGCCATGGGCTTCAAATTTGGTACACGAGTTCCCAGTACCTGACGGACGTCGTAATAAGGTTTTTGTGAAAATTGCGCAGGTGCAAAGGGTTGCTGCTATTTAACTTTTAGTTTTAAAGGTTTTGACTTAAAGATATTACTCTTTAAGGCTAATTACTTTTGAATGTATTGATTTATTGAGTGGTAATTGGAAGTCGTGTAGTGTTACACACTCCTAGTTTAAAGTCTGCCTGAGCCTACTAACCCATAAGGTGGTGTCATCTACTTTTGATTAAGCATAATTTTGTTACTATACCTTTAAAAATTTCCTTTATTTAGTTACCCTCTGGATGTAGCAAGAAGGAAGATGCAACTGAGTATGATGCGACCAGAGACCTACAGATTTGGGTATGTACTATTTTTAAATTTTAAAAAAATAGTAGTTTCCTTAAGTTATTCAACTTATGATATTTTATATGAAGGTTGACTTTGCAAAACTCGCATTTTTCAAAGCATAACTAAGATACAGGGTTCAGCTCCTTCATTGGTGCTTTCGTCCAACTGAATTTAAAAAGGATTAACAGTCAACAATTGTATGGAATGTTACCCTATATCTTAGTTATAATTTGGAAAATGTCAGTCTTTAAACTACATGCTTATTCTAGGTATTTATTCTATTTGACTTGGTTGAATAATTGCTAATCTTTAAATTCTGCCAAATATATATATTTCCCACAATTAGTTTTTTTTACTTGCATTGCAAATCCAGAGTACGTGTTTTTATGAAACCATGGAATCAAAATAGACTTTAAAAAATTAAAATTTTAAACTCAATTTTAGTATTAGACTATTTTTTAGGCTTATCTTAAATAAAAAAACATCATACATTCTCTAAAGTGCAAATTATTTTTTTCAGCAAGGGCCTGGTCCAAACCTTGGTGTTGACATTCAAAGAAGACGGTGTCGTTAAGGGACTTTATCGTGGCATGACCATCAATTACTTAAGAGCCATACCCATGGTCGCAGTTTCTTTCTCTACCTACGAACTTACAAAACAGATTCTAGGACTGGACACAGGTGTCGAATCTTGATCTGGTGCTTTTATTACACTCACTGTATTGTAAATTTGGAATCTCAACAAATCGTCTCTATTTTTTCAATGGCAGGGACCATAGATTTTTGTACTATATTGTATTTATGTGTATATTCAATTCGTTTTATTTATGATATGTGAAATATTTAGTGCAATTATTTGTTAATTAAATGAAAGTTGCAGAATTTATGTAGTGTTTTATAGTTTATGGCTAATGAAAATGTTAGTTTATTTTTTTGTGCAATATTGGACCAAATGTATATTGTATTTAAAATATGACATGACTAAACTTTGACTTTTTGAGCATTTATTTATTCATTTATTTCGTATATTTTTTACCAGTGTTAATTGATTAACATATTATATTCTATAATTTTTTTTCTGCTAAAAATGCATTTTATGTTAAATTATTTTGAGTTTTACAATAGTTTATTTACTATTATAACATTATTGAAATTATTTATTTTAATTTTAAATTCGTGTAATTATTTAGAATTGATAAAGCATTTTTCAATTGTTCTAATTTGAAAAGTATTATTAAAAATTATGTAAACTAATTACCAACCAAATTTTTTTAGAAATTTAAAAATTTACAATTTTAGTTCTTAAAAAAATTGAAGCTTTAAGCTTTTGAAGTTTTTTTTTTTATCAAAGTATTATGCACATATGTGTATCATATTTGAAAATGCCATCCAAATTTTTATTATGTGGAGTTTGTAACTAAATAAAACTGGTTTGTTTAAAACTGAGTGTTTGTGATTCTTTGATGGTTTATTTTTTTATTAAAAAAAGCGGCACACAGCGTTCCGTTTGAACTTATTTTCCTTTTTTCTAATTCGAAAGAAATAAAATGGAAAGTAATTATTATCCCAGTGAAGATTTCCGTCTGTCCTTAACTTCTCTGCTTAATAAGTTGCCTTAACTGTCAGATTAAATTTTTTTTTGTTTTGTTAGAAAGGTGTGACATCAGACACCTATTCTTTACTTTTGTCTGTTTCCATTCCATCTCTCCTTCACAACACAGCTAGTCATATTTTTGGTTCTAACAGGCCTTTGGTTCTCTATTTTGTTCACTTTTCCGTCTATCTTACAGTTCTGAATAAGACAGTTTTTTAACTTCAGTTCTAAGTAATTTTAAAGTTTTTTTTTAGAAGTGCAAAAGACTTCAGGTATATTATATTCTTTTGGTCTGTCTTTCTGTGCTTCAAGAATTTCAATGAGCATTAAAAATAAAACAGGCTATTCCAGTTCTTTCAGAAAAAAATTTCTGTTTAAAATAAATATGGGAAACCTATACATGCCTATTGTATTTAGCAATCAATGCAAATTGTTCCAAAAAAATGTGTTGATTCAATGAGTATTTTAACGTTAAATGCCCCCCCCCCCCCTCCAAAAAAACCCCCTCGAATAACCTGCAACATTACGAAAATTTCTCAAAAACTTAACATTTAGCCATCCCCTAGGATAGATACAGGGAAAAGTATCATCTGATGTCCTATCTTTCCAGTTTTTAAAAAAAAAATCCGAATATTAGAACAGACTGATGGAAAATGTAGACAGGACAAAAATTATAAAAGAATGATTGTTTCAATAAAAAAAAACAATTTTTAAAATTTGGCAAATAGAACCGATTTTGAAAAAGTCGGTACACACAGACTGGAAATCTCAACGATGTCAATACCTACATTTAATTTTTCCCCCAATGCTTTTGAATATTAAAAAAAAGGAAGTAAGCTAAAAAAAATGACAAAATAGTTGCAAAAATAATATAATTATTTAATTAGTAACTATTGTAACAACAATTTTTTTTCAATATTAAAGTACACAGGGTCAACAAAATATATAACATTTAGATTGATTTTTGTCAATTTACTGTTTTACATGACTCTAAAGAAAAAAAATTCTAGTAAAATATAACTACATATAAAGATGGCACAAGGTTTCATCTGTACAAATATAAAAAAAAATCCCAACGTTTGCAATATATAAAACCTCAATATATAACAATTAACAATTTGTAAATCTAGGAATTCTATCAAAACTATGATTTAATCAAACAAAATATAAATTGCAACATTTTGCAAACTTCCATATTCTTTTTAATTCAGTCCATTTTTGCATAAACAGCACCAACTCTTGAAGGAATATAAATCTAAAACAATAAAAAAAAATATTTTAAAATAAAAATTATTAAAAAGACGCGCAAAAAGCATTTATCTTAACAATTTGGAATTAAGCAAAACCCCTGTAAATAAGTCTAAAAATCACTGGGTTAGCATTCAGAGTTCTCTTTTAAACAAAACTTTCAGAAAATGTTCAAAGTAACAAGAAAGTAGACTATTCATGAATGTTTTCCAAACAAAAGACCATATAAGTTTTTAAAAGTATAACAGCTTTAAGAAAATTTTGGTTAAGTAATGATTATTCAAAATAATTCATATTTCAAGTTTGTGTATGAATATTCTTACAAAGTTAAAAGTAAAAAAAATCACAACATCAGTTAAATGATGTTTTATTCATCTTCAATAGTTAGACGTAACATAGGAAGTAAAGGTATAGAAGGAGAGTTTTTTTTGTTTTAGCTTCTTCTTTAAAAAAAATTCTAATGACGAAAACTTAAATTAGGTTCTTTCTGATGATTTAGAGCAAGTTTAGGATATTTTCAGAGGAACTTAAAAGTCCTTTTTTTAAATGTAGTAGATTTTAAATCTGCATAATATAATTTATAACTTAAGATTAAAAATGCTGGCTGCTGTTTAATTAATGAAAGAAATGTATAACTTACGTGCATTGAGTTTTGTCTTCCACAGTAATTCTCTGGAAATGTAAAAAACTCAGTGTTGTGGTCCAGTCTTTTATGGCCCCCAAATTCTTCAGCATCACTGTCCAAAACTATTTTATATCTATATATGGTGTTAAGAACTTAAAACAGTAACAAATTTATGTTTCCAATTAATTTAGATAATCAGACATTTTTGTATCAAACCTCCAAAATTAAGTGTTCAAAACTTTCTTGGCGTTCAAATTTTTTAGTTCGGCTATGTTGAATTAACTGTGCATGCACTAGAGCTACTCAAGGGCTATTGGTGATGAGCTTCATACTTTTGAACCAAGATCAAGGGAGGAGGTGGACATACGACGGGCACCCGACACAACCTTATAGTGACATCATACACAATGTCAGGACTTTAGAACACAATATATTTAACATGTTAAGTTCTCTATCTCTCTATATAGACTATTTACTGGCTTATATTTTGCCCTGTTAGTATGATCCCTTTATAGGATGGCTAAGACCAGGACAGAACCCAGGAAGGTATGTTCCATGGTTCAATTTTTTTGCGACTACATGTATAAATCTTTCTTCTCACTCAAGTCAGCAATGGAATAAATATAATAAAAGAAAAATAGATCATATATAATACTTAAACCATCAAGCACATAGTTTATGTGTATGTTTGACCCACAAAGGCTCTGTAAGTACTGGACATAGAGGTTCAAAAGTTTCATCCAAAATTGTCCTAAAAATAGCGCATGAAGAATGTCCCAAGTTATAACTTTCTGTATTCTTTTGTTGCAAAGTTATGATTCATTTTTATTAATGAAAGTGTGACATCACTACTGCTATCTCACCGACACCTTAGCTGGTACCCAAAGCAACCTTATATCAACCTATTAAGCAGCCTCAGGACTTTGGATCACAACAGATTTAATATGTACCAGTCCCCATACACATCACTATTAATGGGTAGGATGTTTTTGCCAGCACAATCCGTTCAAAGGGTGGCTAAGGCAAGGACAGAACCACCAGAATAAACCCTCAGTGGCATTCCCCCAAGAATCTAAATATGTATAAAACAAGTAGGTTTGTAACAGAATATGTCACTCAGCCTGCTTCCACACAACATTTGTGTTTAACAGGAAAAAAGACACCAAACACAGTATTAATTCCATATTAAACATTAACACCCTAAACCTTACACCTTAAACATTTACACCCCTGCATTTGTAGTTTGGGCTATGAAGGGGGTGACAGCCGGACAGACAGTCGGACTGAACGATTAGAATACCTTCCACTTTTTACGTTAAAAGCGTAGTGCGAAAGCTAAAAGGATACTTTCCAGGAACATCCACACCCACTCTGTAGTCAGGGAAGCTTTTGGTCGGGTGAAAGTTAAACACGAACACCAGTCCAGCCCTTTCGAAAGCAATCACTTTGTCGTCTTCATGTTTCCAGCTGACGTAGGCCTAGTGAAATATGGGAAATATATATTGGTAAAATCATTTGAGAAGACAATTGATCAAATTTATAATGAAATTGAATAAACTAAATATTAATTTAGCTTAATGATTTCATGTGTGATGAGGTATACTATATGCAAAAATAAAAATAGAAAAATCTAACAAATAGAATAGACCGATGGGATTTTGAATGAAAATGTATTTCTTATTTTCTTGAAACAAGGAATTTTAACTGTGAACTTTTTTTAAACTACAAAGTCAGTTTCCTCATCGAATTAACTTTTTCCACATACTTCAACATGTGTTATTAAACAAGGATATGTTTATACAGAATTTTTAAGATTTCAAGTTTGTGAATTCAAAAACAACTACACAGTAAGATTGATTATTTACAAACGAGACAGTGTAAAATGAATGCCAGTAATGGGCAAGTATTTGTTTAAGTTTTCCATTTTAAGAATTAAATTAATTTTAGGAAGTCTTCATAAAGGAAACTCATTTCTTCACTTCTGCATTCACTGCTGCGAGCAGGTACACTGCAGTAACCATAACAAAGAATTGGACCACTTTTGCCCTGAAATAATTAGTCATTTAGTTTACTTTTTTGCCAAGTTAAAGTTCTTGAGTTTTCGCAACAATGGTCCACGTCATTAGTCTGGATACTGCAGTTTATCTGCCCACCGCTGTATAGATACTTACTGGTCCTGAACCCAACCACCGGTACTTTTCTTCCGTTAGATTCATGGCCCTGTCGAAATTGTTCAAGAATTTGTATCTTAGCAACTCATCATCCACCAGGTGCCACTGCCTCCTGGCATATTGGTAGCTCTCATTATTGCCAACTCGGGGGAAGTCCAGCCACTCCGGGTGTCCAAATTCATTTCCTAGAGAATATAGTTTTATGAATTTCGGAAGTAAATTTCGAAATTGTATATTTATAAATTCCAGAAACAGAATTGCTGGTAGACAATGAATTGACAAGTTATTCTAACATAATGACGATTCGTGTAGTTTTTTTAAAAATAGGGTGAATTTATGTAATTTTTTAAAAAAGTCCATTCCCTTTGCGACTTTTCCCCATAATTCCTACTTTTATTACAGTTGACATTAAACTTACCGAAATGCTCCAATATTAAAACAATATTTTGTACTTTCAAATTACCTAATATGAAAAATATGTGATGAAATTATTTCGAAGAAATCGGAAGTCTGAAATGGAGATTCTGGCTTTTCTACACGTTTTGGAGGTGTTGATTCTAAAAAAACTGGTTTCTGAACATTAGTCCATTTGTCTGAAACCACTCTACAGTTCGAGCTAAAATATCTAAGGACTTCAAATTTGGTATACAAGTTTCTAGAACATCATAAAAAATAAGGTTTTTGGGAAAATTGTGCTTGCGCTAGGGGTAGTTGGCATAGAACATTTGGGTTATACCTATAAATGTGTGCGTATTGATATATTGAGCAGTAATTAAAAGTCGTGTAGTGTTACACAACCCTAGTTTTATGTTACATACTACCAATAATTCCATGAATTTTTAATAGGAATTGTTACAAGAAGCAGTACTTGTCTGAAACTGGCGTGGAAGAGGTTCTAGGTGACAGCTACTGCAGCCAACCTACTAGCTTGTTAAAATCAGCCAATTTTGAATTACAAACAACTCAAATTACTTTTTTTTTATCCAATATTATAAAAGACAATGCCTACCCATAAAATTCAGCCATGCTTCGCCTCCCAATGCATGAGTGATTAAACGAATTATCTTGTGGAGAGCTAAGCCTCTGTCAATAGAGTTCACCATTGGGCTTAACATCGACATAAAATCATACATATCTTTGTCCATTAACCAAAAGGCAATTGTTTTATCCCCTACAAGTGCCTAAAAAGAAGAAAAAACAGTTACAAATTATTCATTACAACTTTGTTAAAACTAGAACTTATTTAATAGAGTTTAATATTTATGAAAAATACAATACAGACTTGAAACTAAATTCTTTAAGGATCTTAACAAGTAAAATGAATACCAGGACATATAATTGTAAGGACTAGGGAGTGGTAGAAAGTTAAAAGGAATTCAAGGCCTTTAATATCCGTAGACTAAGGGGAAAATCCCCTCTGACTTCTCTTAGGACTTGTCTTAAATATTTAACTAGTATCTTCTTGAAATTTTTTAATAAAATAACACATAGTATTCATGGTAAAAAAAATTGTGTTACATTTCTTTGTCGTTAAACAGGCAACATTCAAGCCTTACGATAGGACTATTAAAATTTAGCCTTTCAATGAAAACTAACATTAATTTTGATAGTACCCTAATATTTGGAAGCTAACAAACTTTGAAAATTACATTTAAATACATAAAGCGATTCCTGGAATGAAAACTTTGGCTTTCAAATCTTATTTAAGGAAAAATAACCCTGATCTGATAACTGAAAATCACTAAATGTTGATTAAAAATCTGAAATAAAAACCCCTACGAAATTAAAAAGGGTACCTGATCATGCGATTCAGCATATGCAACTGTCCTTTCCATCCATCTGCGGTTTGTGAGTGTATGAACAATGTTGCCAATATTCCAATCCTCGTCCTGTGACTCTTTCAAAAGCTTAATACAACATAAATATATATTATGTGTTAAAGAAATCTTACATGACATAAAAATATTAGATTTTTTTCAAATAGTTTTTTTAAAAATTTATTCAAATAATTGGTGTTCAGCAAAGTACATAACATAATATATAAGGTTTTTAAAAGTTAAAATGGAATAGTTCCTGTTTCTGATGACTGTTCGAAACCTATTAAAAATTATTATTAAAAATGTTTGTCGAAATTCTAACCTGGTCAATGTGACACTATAATAAGGTAAATTCTTTAACATATACATCTGCTATCTGTGACTCAAATTTGACAGTAATTCATCTTACCAACTATCTGGATTTAATAGTATAGGATGCACCGAATACCAAATTTGGCAGAATACCGAATATTCGCCAAATACCGATATTCAGCCTACTAAACCAATTTTTATTTTCTGTCAGATCTAAGTAAGTTGTATTTATTATTCATCATTTCAATTCACACAAACATATAAGTACACAATCACTAATTTTAATACAATATAGCTATTAATTTTAATTAAACCAACACACAATGAAGTGGTACTCGTTTGTTATTAAAGCAAGCCTTTTAGAAAGTGTAACTTTGAAAATCACAACATGAAACGAAAATAGAAGTATGAAAACATAAACAAAAGTAGGTGGATCCGAAGTAGAATGAAATTAGAAAAAATTAATAAACCATGGCTTACAATTACGATACATATGGTAATATGTTTCTTAAAGCCCACTCAAAGTAACTGTTCCCTAAAGAGACATGTTTATTTAATACAACTTGAGTAAAGCTTGATTTAACATTATAAATAACAAAAACTTAAGAATTGAGTCTATCAAAAAAGAAACAGTCCTGTTTGGAATTTTTGACGTTTCAGAAGATGAATTACATGAAAAATTTTGAAAAAAATAAATTTCACTATTCGGCCAACCGCATATTCGGCTAAAGTGCCGAATACCGATAGTAACAGAATATTCGGTGCATCCCTAATAGGTAATAACCATTTTAAGGATTCTGAATGCCAAGAGATAGTTTAACGTTTCCCCCTTCGAAAATCTGGCAATCGGTACCTATGACATGGAAATTCAGAAAATAGTTATCCGGTATTCAGTGAGTAAATCCAGATAGTTGGCAGGACTGTTAATGTGGGTCAGCTAAAAAATTTCTATATAAAATATTGAACAAAACAATATTTGTAAAATAAGTTCTTACTTCAATCCACTTATCTGGAATGGCCATTCCCAATCTGAAATCAAAACCACCACCCCCTTCAGAAACTGGTCGACACAGGGCTGGCATTCCAGATACATCCTATTGAAAAATATAAACAGTATATAGAAACAGACATACACATGAAAGTGATTTCATAAATTTGTTTCTTATTTGTCTAATAATAAACAATATTCCCTAAATAATTGGCATAAACGTTTCAATTAAATATATATTTTAAATCGTAAAAGGCTATCAGATTTTAGTACAGTAAAGCTTGTTAGGAGAAATCTACCTCTGTTTCTGAAAAAAAAAATTAGTTTAATAAGATAGAATTGCTCAATCGTTTGGGAGTATTTTTAAAATTAAAGAGGCCTATATAAGAAATTTTACTTTTGTTCAAATAGTGAAAAGTTAGTTAATTTTAATTAGAAAAGAAATAACGTAATCGAAAACACAAGTAAATAATAAAAATTAAGCAAGTTGTTATAGAGGTTTCCGATAGAGTAGAAGAATAAATATTATAGGATTTATTAAAAACAAATTCAGCAGTGATAAAAGGTTTGGTAATGAAGGCAGATTAAAAATTAAATTAGTAGTTGAAATTCCAGGAGGGCTTATCAATTGTGGTTTTAAATGGTCTTGTACATATGCATTTAAATTGGACAGAGGTAGATCTTTCTTAATTAATCCTTTTAAATGCCATTTAAAAAAATCAAACTCAATGAGACAGATCCTGAAATCAAAATGTGAACGAACTGTTTGTTAATAACACATATTCAATATTCCAGTCAACTTAAATCAGTACATGCTTGAGATTCATGCAGGGAAAACTGAGCAAGAACTTAAACTAACAATTAAATAATGATTAAAAAAATAGACTTAAATCTCCCTAAAAGTTATATAGTATCTATCTTATCTATTTTTTTTTTTAAATACACGCTAATATCTTTAATAAAACCATGTTAATCCAAAACTTAAAACTATGTTTTACCGATTATCAAACTCCTCTGATCAAAACAAAAATTTAACCCAACATACAAATCTATAATAGAAATTAAAGCATACCTCTGCAATAGTCACAACCTCAGGATACAATTTCTTCAATGTATGATTTGCAAGCATGAGGTACGTCAATGACTCAGTATCAGTTCCCATACCAAAGTACTCATTGTAGTCCCCACTGAAACCGGTACCCATACCGTGATGGTGGTACAGCATGGATGTGACACCATCGAACCGGAAGCCATCAAACTGGTACTCGTCTACGTACCAGCACAGATTGGATAGAAGGAATCGCAATACTTCCCATCTGTATGAGGTGATTAGGATCAGTAAATTAATAAACGTATACAGCAAAATAGATTATCATACACAATTTTTTTTTTGTCTTAAGGCAGACTAATATATATATAAGATCGATAACAAATTTCTAGTCATAAAAACGTGGTCTTATGCATCGCCATTAGATTTTAATGTTATAATACCTTACTTAAAACGGTATTCTCAAACTTATTAACTTGTTTAGAACGATAATATCATAATTGAAGAGATTAGTGAAAGAACGTGCTAATTAGACATTTTTTTTTAAAAAGGGAGATTTTTGTGTTAATGATATTATTTGCTCTCTATAGATAACAAGTTTCCCCTTTTTCAAAAATTTAAGTTGTTTTTTACTATTTGCAAGTACCACTTTATGGATTAAGTGCAAACTAAAAACTTTTAAGCTTATTTTCTCGTTTTCCCTTTTTTTTTTTGTCAAATAGAACATTCTTCCACTAAGCTCTTCAATTACTCTAGTTTCTTGAATGATGTAATGTAACCAGATTCCACAGCAGCAGCAGGATTTTACTCTTTTAACTTCTAAATATGTTACTATAAAATGCGTAAAATTAAAAAAAACTTTAACACTATTAAAACAATAAAAAATGCTAGAATGCAGATATTTATTACAAAGAAGTATAGAAAAAGTTTACTGAATCGAAATTGCAAATTATTCCTTCTTTTTTAGCCTTAAAGATTTTTAATGCATGTTTTTTTTATTTTGAAACATTGAGATAATTGTAATTTAAAACAGTTTTAAAACATCACATGTGCATATAAAACTATAGCATTTCAACCACAAATACACATTGTATTTGTTCTTAAAATGTACATAATTTAGAAGCATAATCCAAATATATTGCAAGAAACTCACTAGTTTTTAAGAAGAATTTTTTGTATTAAATAAAAATTAAATGTAAAACAAATTAAAAAAACTAAGCCACCCTATAAAAAAATTAATATTTGTTCATACGCTAAAAATAAGGCAATTAATTTTCTCTAAATGTAATAAAATATTAACTTTAAAACAAAGATTCTAATCATTACAACACTTATTATAAACATGGAAAGACAATGTTAATCATGGAAACATGGAAAGACAATGTTAATCATGGGAACATGGAAAGACAATGTTAAGCATGGAAACATGGAAAGACAATGTTAAGCTACTTTTTTTAATGAAAAAATCTAATTATCGACACAAGCACAACATAGAACCACTTACTGAGAATAATCAAATAATCTGCTTCCCCAGAGAGAATGCTCTCCTCTGCCACCATCATGGAAATAGCATGCGTTGGTACCATCAAACTGGTTTAAGCCATCAAGAACATTTTTAGAGGCATGGCTGTGAACGACGTCCAATAGAACATAGAGTCCATGCTGGTGGGCATTGTCCACAAGCTCCTTTAGTTCTTCTGGAGTACCAAAACGGCTGAAAAAATTATTCAAGGTAAATTTTGATTGTGTTTTTTCTTCTTCTTAAAACTAAGGGCTAAAATCTTGTTAAAGGAAAACTTTTTGACTGAAGGCAAGATTTTATTATGATTTGCTATAGAAACTTTCAACTGAAACTATTTTGTCTTCTAGTAACCAGAACTATAGCCATTATTATTGTTCACAAAGTAGTAAACACAGTTTAAAATTGTATATTTATGCTGCATATGTAGATAAAAAAAAGAATGATTTCAGATCAAGTTTAGATTGCACAGGTCTGAAGGGTTACTGTGAGATACCTTTAGCTTAAGTTTAGATTGTAATTGAAAGCTTTAAAGAAACTGCAAACTGTGAAAAAAAATCATAACAAATGGAACTTGAATCATTGTTTTAGCATAAATAAAATTTAAGGACAGAAATGGTGAATTTATAATACACTTAAATACAATTTGGTTGACAAATTAACATAGCTTTGAATTCTTTGTTAGATGGTTTCATATGCAGTGCATTAATTTTCTTATAAACCAAATGCATTATTCCTGTCTTTAGGAAGAAAAAACTACAATCTACATCAGGCTATTCTGATAAAATCAAAAATTGGGAAAAAATGATATAAAAGATACAATTTTAATAAAAAAGTATTACCTAGAAGCAGCAAAGAAGCTAGTAACTTGATAGCCGAAGCTGCCATAGTAAGCATGCTCCATGACTGCCATCAGTTGAATAGCGTTGTAACCTGTATAAATAAAGTCAATGAATAAAATATTTTTTATGTCAAAGAGCTAGACAGTTCCTTTCTTGCAGACTAATAAAACATAGGCTTTGAATTAAAGTTGTCATAAATGCAAAATGCTACAAATATTGGCCTAAAAGGCAGAATTTCTTAAATTAATAAAATCCATGTAAGTGTTTGTTGAGCTAAGGTGGCAGTCATGACCTTCTCTTACACACAAATTTGTCAGGTTTTGCCCTTGCAGATAGTTATGTGCAGTTATACATCTAAAATTAGCAGAAAAAGATCCTGTGACGTCTACAGACTAAACATTTCTTGTGTGGTGTCTTGCCACTGTTTTGATGGCAGAGAAGATTTGGTAAAAGGGAGAGCAAAGTCAAGCTGCAGGAGTCCGTGCTTGGCTAGTTGGTTCGATAAATGAAAGTACTAGTTGCAAAACTCACATTGCCTAAAGTATAATTAAGATATAGAGCCCTGTCTTTTCATTGGCGACTTCATGCAATTGAATTAAAAATAGTAAAAATTCACCAATAATCGAGCCGAACCCTATATCTTAGTTATACTCTAAAGAATGTAAGTTTTGCAACTAAACCCTTCAAATGTTTTATGTATTTGAATTAACTTTTTATTTATAACTTCTGATTTATCAAAAATATACAGTTCTTAATAAAATATAAAATAATTTAAGATAGTTCTTATAGTTAGATATGCATGATGGTAGTTTCTAATTGGTGAAATTGTGCTGTCATACTAAAAGAAAAAAAAACCTAATAATAAAAAGTCTTCTTTTGTATAGTTGCATCAAATTTTTTAAAAGTAATGAAAAGTGTTTTTCATCATTAACATATCTAAGATAACCACAGTAAACTTCGAAAAAGAATTCCGTCACATGTAAAATCAACCTCATTTAAAAATTTAATGAAATTGTAACAAACAATACAGCAACCCCTTGTTATCACGCTTCACGATATAACCGAATGCGCGATATAACGAGCGACTTGATAAATATTATACTTTTGATGTATTTATGCTCTCAACAAAGTTTTTTTTTTTTTTAAACTAAAGCACAGTATGTATTTGAAAGATAAAACTAAATCATATTAAATAATATAACTACTATAAAAAGAGAAACAAAAATTTAGAAAGGGCTTATTATTATTGTTAATTACTATATAAACATTGCCCATTATTGCGCAGGTAATACTTCTTCCGGTGTTTCATCGCAACTTAACACTTTTCTCCAAGATCTAGAAACACTTTCGGATGTCGCCTATCTTGACCATGTGTCTCATGTCGATTTTAAGGAAAGTACAAATCGAAGGAAAAAAAAAACGATGGAAAAATTGGGAGACATGATACAAGGTGCAATACATCCGAATGTGCGATGTAACAAGGCGCAATATAGTGAGGGGTTACTGTAATACATATACTGTATACAATACATAAAAAAAGCACAAAATATTGTCAAAATGCTTATGGAAAGATACCTTAAAAGCTTAATCAGTGAAACTCATGATCTAAATAAAAATAATGACTAAAATTAAAAAAAAGTCAACTAGATATCTCATATTGAACATCAGGTGAAAGGTACAAACCTTGGTTTTTTATTCTAGGAACAATATTCTTGCTGAAATGGGAATAACTAGCAACTTTGTGTTCTTCTGATGATACTCCAACATGGCACTCATAGATTTTAAAGTTTTCTGGCTTCTTCGGTTTGGAATACTTGAATTTGTATACCTGTTATGTAATCAAATAGTTAAAGATATAAAATAATTATCAGTCAAATGAAATAGCAACAAATTAAAAAAATATTTTAATCATCTGGTGAGTTATGTTTTTGGTCATCACACAAACACGCACCAGAGTGATAAGACTGGTCATTTTAATTGCAATAATATTATGAGACTAAAGGGCAGAGGGCATCCATTGAAATACAGATATAAGAGGGACATATAATGGGTCATTAACACATAGGATCGTGATGGATTTTACATGTACAAGGCCCTCTACACAGATATTTAAGCTACACAACATGTTTTTGAGATTGAAGTGAATACTGGACAGGAAGGTCTAAAGGCCAATGCCTTACCAACTAGGCTATCCGGTCTTGAGTGGTAAAATGGAAATTGTAATATTATTAAATAGGGCTTAGATGTTATTTTTCTTACTTTCCACTAGCAAAAAAAGTGAAGTTTCAGAATGTTTAGAGACAGTATCCAAAACATTAAACAGTGCCATAATTATAATTGAATAAGGATAAAAAAAATCATTCAAGTCATGCACATCTTATTTAAATTAGGGGTGTATAACACCACATTACCGCTTAATAAACCAAAACACACATTTAAAGTTAATTATATACCTTATATGGTAATTTGCATAACTTTAAAACCTAAAAGTTTCTAGGGCAGCAAGCCCTTGACCTGTGCAATTTTCTCGAAAACTTTATTATGACATCTGATAGGTACAAGAACTCGTGTACCAAATTTGAAGCCTGCAGCTCTTTTAGTTTGATCTGTAGAGTAGTTTCACACAGACAGACCAAAGTTCAAAACTCCCTTTTTCAGAATAAGCACCCTCTAAAACATGATGAATATACAAAATCTTCATTTCAGATTTTTAAACCCATCACAATACTTTCATTACCTTGCATTTCATATTAGGTAATTGATAGTAAAAACATACTCAACCTACCTCGTTTGCAGGTGGATTCCAAAATCTCTGGTCAAATTGAACTACTTTTTTAATGAGTTGCAAACTAACGTAGCCATGGGACAGGCGATCTTCATTTTTCCACTTTGGTCAGAACCACAAGCTGTTAAAATGAACATAAATGAATTATTTTGTTTCATAAAATGAAAAAATCTTTTGAAATGGTTAAAATACATACAAGCATTTGACAATTTTTAATTTTAATAGACATAATTTATTACATTATCTACAACAACTAAAAAAACAAACAAGCAGTGCGTAAAAACAACAACGCTACGCATTACGATGATGTGGTTGATCATTGAATCATCCTTATTGATTATTCTGTTACACAGAACAATTAACAAATCACATGTAAATTTGATCGATCTTCCTGAACTATTGGATCAATAAAATTACATAGTAAAAAACTAGTAGTGTGTTCAGATGTCTTATTCTTTTGCCAAAATTGTTGCCAAATCGCAAAATTATATAACTAAAGAATTCGCCAAACAGGCATTTACTAGTTTAATGAATAATTTATAACTGGTACAGTGTATGATAGGTCATAATGTGTTTGAGATTAATAATGGTGGGAGCTATATCAGTTTGCAAATTATTTCAAGAAGTCGCAAATGATAAAAGGTTTAATGTATTTATAGGGAATAGTGATGCTTTGAGTGACATTTACAGCGTATTTTCATTCTTGAAGAATTTAGCAATAAACGGGATTTTAAATTTTTACAGTTCGGAAAAATAATAAGTTATGATCATGATGGTTTAAGGTAACATATGGAAACATTTGATATTTTTTATTCCGTGCAGAGGTTAAATTTCTAGATCTTCTAATAATGATATAATAAACTACTCAAACCTACTCTATTTGCAGGTGGATTCCAAAATCTTGTCAAATTGAATGCTTTGGAGTTGCACAACATTACGTTAGCCATGGACAGGCTTTCCATTTTTTCCAATGGTTTCAAGAACCACAAAGCTGTTAAAATGAACATAAATGAATTACTTTGTTTTATAAAATGAAAAAATCTTTTGAAATGGTTAAAATACATACAAGCATTTGACAATTTTTAATTTTAATAGACATAATTTATTACATTATCTACAACAACTAAAAAACCAAACAAGCAGTGCGTAAAAACAACAACGCTACGCATTACGATGAGTTGTTGATCTTGAATCATCTTAATTGGATACATTCACAGAACAGACAAATCCATTTAAATTGAATTCTCGATTTCCTAATATCTGGATCAAATAAAAAATATAATAGTTAAAAAAAGTTAAGTAGTTAGAATTTTGTTTTTCTACAGTTTCATGGTATTTTTTGTAATGTTTTTTTTTTATCCCAATGACATTGATACAAAAATAGATATTGCATGCAATACCAGTGTTAAAAATGAGAAAATGAAGGAAATTATAGAATGGTAGTAAAGTGTAAAAAATAAGTACTAAGAGGAAGAGGTAAAGAGTATGTAACCAACACCTGTATGCAGATGCTGTTCAAGATGGTGAAATGGAAGGATTATAGTGCATTAGAAAAGTGAAGATAAAAAGAGAAGCATGAACAGAAGAGCATGAACTTTTGAATAAATTTGACAGCCTGCTAAAATGTAATAAAGATAGTCAATTAGAAGTCATTGTAGTTAAGATAAACCAAAAAAGTTTGAGATATTTTTCATTGAAGTAAGTGGGATATAAAGCTTGTAATATTGATGTATGATCTTTAAAAAAAAATGTAAATTTTGCTTAAATTACCCTGCTTATTAAAATTTTGCATCTTCCATTACAATTACATACATTATTTAACATACTAAACTGTGTACACTTGTTTTTATAATTATCTTTTGTAAACCAATTTTTTGACTTTCTAGTAAATGGGGTCAGCTGTTTTATTGTATCAAAATGTACTGGGACCGATATGATTCATTTAAGTGGTGCCTGCTGTAATTTAAATTTTACAGATGAAAAGTATTTTCCAATACTTGTTCATTATGTACCATACAATAGGTTAGGGAAATCATGCTTTTTTTCTTTTCAAAAGCAAAGAATGATTAGAAGTAGGGTAATAAGAAGCATATAGAGTCACAAAACTAAATACAACATTAAAATAAAAAAGATAAAAATTATTTGACAACATACTTTAACATTGCTGTTATGAGGAATGGGACAAGAGCCATCTGCATTTGGTGGGATTTCCAGCTCCCACTTACCAAAATCTAGTTTTTTGAACGGGTATGAAACTCTTTTCCAATCATCTGAAAAAGTTGAGAAAAAACATTAGATGCACCATTAATACAAATTATGTAATGTAGTCAATATTAAAGAAAAAAAATAAACTGTATGTACTGTTAACACTCAACTGTACCAGTTGCAGTTTGACCTCAATTTGTTTAGATATATTGAATAAAGAAACTGGATATATCTTCATAGGACTCAAAAGTGATTTCTAACAGGAGCGGATAAAGTGAAAGGGCTAGGTGACTTTACCCCCCCACCCCAAATAGTCTTACATTACATAAACATAATTCCAATGGATGCATAGATAATAAATGCAGGGCCGGATTTCTAAATAGGCTAAGTAGGCTGTAGCCTAGAGAGGTGAATTTTTTGGGCCGGCAAATTTTACGACCAATTAAAGGGGCATTCGGCAAAAAAAAATATTAAGATACTAATATTTTTAAGAATGAAAACAAATAATTTACATTAATGAGTAAACCGTATATATAGCACCCGCTAGCTGAGCTTGTCGTCGCTGTGTGGTTGTTCTACCACATCAGTTACACCTTATGAGACCAGGGTAAGTGAGGATATTATAAATGATCTAATTATATTGTATTTCAAATAAACCTATTTTCTCTCTTTTTATATTCGTTATGATAATTTTAAATAGCACATTATACCACCCTATTTTGCAGCTAACCAGCTATCTTTTCCCGAAGGGGGAGACTATTGTGATAGGGGCGGCAAATCTACAGCGTACAGGCAGCAAATCTTTAAATACGGCCCTAAATAAATGGATGTTAATTTAGCTTAATACACTATATAAATAGATTTTAGCCTCCCCCAAAACCAATTTTTCGACCACCAACTGTGGTCTTAGTGCAACGTTTATTCAATTAAGCAACCTATCAAGTCTCCAGATTTAACTCGATAACAACCATTTTACGGATTCTGGGATCCAAGAGAAAGTTTAACATTCCCCCAAAAATCCTGCAATTGGTACAGATAAAACAGAATTTCAGAAAATAGTTAAAAATACAACATTCTGGGTTAAATCCGGAGAGTTGGCAGGTCTGAATTTTGGATTTAACACTGGTTTAATTCTGAAGACCTTATTGGCATGAAACTTTCCCAGAGGTATGTTGATTGAATTATCGCCACACTAGAGCTACAAAAGGGCTAATGGTGACAGGCTTCATAATTTAGAACCATAGTCAAGTGAAAAGCTGACACCTAGATATAATCCATTTGATTAATTAAAGTTGCTTCAGATTTGTTGCATTCTTTTGTGCGTTTAATTAAAAAAATATTCACAGATTATTATTGTTGTCAGTGTCAATTTGAGTTAATTTAGTTTTTTATATTTATGAAGTAAACGCAAATCGTTGTTGGATAAAAATCATCAAAATCTTGCAATTTATTTTACTAGAGTCATGGGGGGATGTAAAATTAATGAATAGTCGTCATAGAGATGTAAAATAAATACGCAGCTTATCCTAGATAAATCCAAAAAGGAAATGAATAACAAAACCCCCATTATATAAATATCTAAAAAGTACAAAAAATAATAATATCTGTATTTTTTTACGTTTAAGAACAGTTAATTTTAGCCGACAAGCAGTCCTTTGATAAAAAATATACAAATTTATGCAGACTGAAACCAAATTTTTTGACCACCAACTATGGTCTTAGTGCAACGTTTATTCAACTAAGCAACCTATCAAGTCTCCAGATTTAACTTGGTAACAACCATTTTACGGATTCTGGAAGCTAAGAGAAAGTTTAATATTTCCCCCCCCTTCAAAAATCCTGCAATTGGTACAGATAAAACAGAATTTCAGAAAATAGTTAAAAATACAACATTCTGGGTTAAATTCGGAGAGTTGGCAGGTCTGAATTTTGGATTTCACACTGGTTTCATTCTGAAGACCTTATTGACATAAAATTTTCCCAAGAGGTTATGTTAACTTGAATTATCGCCACACTAGAGCTACAAAAGGGCTAAATGGTGACAGGCTTCGTAATTTAGAACCACAGTCAAGTGATAAGCTGGCACCTGAGTAGGCAGCCAACGCAACAACATTTGAAGGTGACAGCGGGACTTTGAAGCATATTTAATGTGCTCTCCTTTACACGGGGTATTATTTGTCAGACTTTTTGTCTTCACAGACCCGCTTATAGGCCAGCAGTTATTTTGGCAATGCTCGGACTCCAACCTTTCGCAGGCAAGTCAGACACCTTTACTTAGTTTGGTCGAGTTCGAATTATCATCGCACTAGAGCTACACGAGGGCTATTGGCGACGGGGGTCGTATTTTAGAGCCACAATCAAGTGACGAGCCGACACCCGAGTTGGCACCCAACGCAACCGTTAAGGGCGACATTGTACGCAGCGTTGGGACTTTGGAGAGTATTTTAACGTGCACTCCCTCTACACAGGGTATTATTCGTCGTACATTTTTGGCTGCACAGGCCGTTTATAGGCCGGCAGTTATTTTGCCGATGCCCGGACCCGAACCTGGGACCTTTTGCATGATAGGCGAGCGCCCAACCGACTGGGCTCCCCAGCCCTTCAGACACCTTTACCTATTGGGCTCCCTAGCCCTTTCCCAAGAGGAAGCAAAGTAAATTTAAAATAAACATACTAAAGTCTCCTCTCAAATACATGGCTTCTGCCGCTGGGGCCCATTCTTGACATCTTACTCCATTGTCAGGAGTGACGTGTAGGCCAAAGTTCTTGTAGCTGCGACAGAATTTCTCCAAGCCACCTTCAAACTGGTTGATTTTGTCGTACACACTTTTAAAGCAACCATATCTGAAAAATGAAAATAGCTAGATAAATATTCAATATTTAAAATGGAAATCCTGTTTTTAAGGGGATCCCAATAGAACTAAATTTTCTCAATTTTTCAAAAAACATGATTTTGTTATGTAAGGTATTGAATTTAAAGGAAAATATCATTTTGTAGTGTTCAGTTCTAACATTCTTTGGAACTCCTACTTATTGAAAGTACATTGTTAGAGACTTGCTGCCATATTTTGCTGTGGATAAATGAAATAATCTGCCGAATACCTAACAATACTTTTAATGACAAACACAAACAACAACAAATAACTTCTGAATAAAGACATCCAATGGTATCATGTTTAAATGTAGTTAACAACTAAAGATGAACTAGCTTCAGTTCTCTAAATAGTCGCTGCGCAACTAATCTTTACTGTGTTAGAATATCGAAATTGTTGTATTGAAAAGACAATTTTTGAAAACTGACTTTACGACACAAAGATCTTCAATTAATATAAGAATATACTAACTCATTTCCATCAATTTTCTGAAAAGTTATAATTTAAGACACACTAGTATCACAGATTTGGCAATCAAATCTGGTGACCTTTAATAAGTATTTTAGCTTGTTACATAATTTGTATACAATACTGATGAACTTTATACAAATATATTTAAGAGTTTTACATCCAAGTCAGATGATTATGGATTAAAATAGTCTATTTATAAGAAAAATTAAAATTTCTGCAATAGTTTCTGTTTCTTAGTGTATTGGATACTATGATTCTGATTGCTTCATAATTGCTAAGACTTATTTTTAAAACACTGCATTGCAGGATTTAGTAAAATATATAAAAACGTACCCTTTTGGTTTTAACAATTTTAATTATTAAACAAAAAGTACAATTTTCATACGATCGTTCTTTTTACAACTGTAGGCACTTATTTTATCCAAAATAAGATTGCTATAATTTGCAATAAAAAAATCGGAAATTAACTTACCGGCGCTGAATTTCTTTTTCATGGTTCTTTAGATAAGGATCTAACTTGAGTAAGTTTTCAATATCTGGCACATTTTCTGGTATTGAATCGTTAGAAGACATGAGAACTGTTTATTTATGAATAGAGAAATGATCTTTGAATGCTACAATATTAAAAACGCGAAAAAAACTCAGGGTCGACCGCTAAGTTGTAAGACAAACGATCAAAACACTCTCACGTGTCTACAGTGTGCTTATTTTTACTTCAAGGTCAAAAGTAGAACTGATTATTCTCTCAAAGATTTTTATCAAAAAATAAATCGTCTAATTCTGTTTGGTGCAATTATGATGAGAAATGAAAATATTAATTTTGTCGCACAAATTTTTTGTTTAGAATAAATATATATTCTATTTATTTTTTATACAATGATAAAGCGTTAGATTTGATTAGATTTTGATAACATCAATT
The DNA here is from genome assembly GCA_019343175.1 of Oedothorax gibbosus. Taxonomy (NCBI): domain Eukaryota; kingdom Metazoa; phylum Arthropoda; class Arachnida; order Araneae; family Linyphiidae; genus Oedothorax; species Oedothorax gibbosus. The sequence continues at coordinate 407,569 of JAFNEN010000250.1, forward strand.
TTAGAAAGTTTTTGAAAGCTTACTTCTACTTTCATTAAAAATCTAACCGCAGCTTAGTTTTACTTCGTAACTTTGAGATTCAATTTCGGTTTAGTTTGATTGCACCACGTGTGGAATATTTACAGCGGCTCAAAGATTATTATTTTTTTTTAAATGTAACAAAAAGTATATTTTTGACACGAGAGTACAAGTGTTCAACCAAAACATGTCCATATCCATATTTTAAGTTCAACTTGTTTTGAAGTTATCATCAATCAGAATTGACATATTAGATAAATTCAATATTTTCAAAATTTAATAAGGTATACTCATTTAAATACACCAAAAATGTAAACTTTCAGATTTTCTTTTAAATGACAAATTAAGTAAATATACAGAACTTTATAACTTGTTCTTGATATTATATGTCTATTTCAAAACGAATTTTCTGAAGAGTCAATAGTTTACGTCGTTAAGTACGTAGTTTTTTATTATTATTTTAAAAATAAGATTATATTTCAGTATAAACTTTATGAAATATATTTCAATTCAAGCTTTGGACGTCCTACTACAAGATTTGCTTTTTTTTTATCAAGGAGACTTTGATAATCATTTGTTTAAACCAGTGGTTCTCAACCTTTTAAAAGCTACCGCCCCCCTAAGGATTGAAAAAAATTTCACCACCCTCTTTGTGAAAATCTTGTAATTTTCCAAGGTATATGGAAGAAGATTACTGAATTATAAAAAGGCCAAATATTTTCACACCAAATTTGTTTGAGGATAATAACATTACTTTTTTAAAATTAAAATGACATGCAAAAAAATGCTTTAAATGCAATTTTATGTTTTAAAAGTATGTAGACTTGATTAGATAATTGAAGAAAAATACAGTCAAAAAATAATGCACTAAAAATGGAATATCAATAAAGAACATCAGTAAGATGGTTGTGCTAGTTTCTGAACGTTTGGTTCAGTGTTTTTAGAGAGATTAAGACGCAGGTCCCCTCTTTCTACGATTTGGAGTCAACATATTTTTTTTTCTGAAATTAGTTCAGTAACAGCCCTGAAACCTCTCTCAAAAAGATAAGAGGAAGGAAAGGCAATCAAACATTTCTTCACAATGGACAACAATCCTGGATAAGAGCAACTGATATTAGTTTGAAGCCAAATTTCTGTGAGACGATCATTATGAAAGTTGGCTTTTATAGTTTCATTTGTTGAGAGTTCTCAATTCCTCCTGAATATAGATCTCTGCTTTTTCAATATTCATAAATGGGTTCAAGATCTAATGGGGGATTTCCATTGCCAAAATATCCTTAAAACGCAAAGAAAAATCCTTGTGCAAGGACTCAAGGTGTTGACAGTAAACTAGTTTTTCATCAAAGGGTATTTCATTGCCGTTATGTAGCACAAGCTCATTTAAGATTGGGAACTGACCTTTAGTATCGGCAATCAAGCTTCTGGCAAAAAGCATCTCTTGAATAATTTTACTTTTCTTCACAAACCGAACGTACGTTAACAATAAAGCCTCGTTAGTACTTGGCAAGGTTGTTTCATCAACCTGAAGAGAAAATTCGATGTGCATCAAAAGATTGCATAAAGAAGCTCCAACATCTTCCGCCATCTCATCAATTCGCCGTCGCACTGTATCATCACTTAACGGCACGTGTTTTATAACACTGGAGCTGGGGGGTGCAAAACCGCTTCTAACACTTCTTTGATAGTAGTAGTATCAACTGCTCCCCGATGGTATGTCCTTTCCTTGATTTAGCAATTAGCTTTGAAATATTATAAGATGCTATTAAGCCATCGTCATATTTTTTTAAATGTGGTTGCTAGTAAACCTGATACCGACGGTGCATTCAGAACCTTGTCCCTGATGATAGTGAAAAACGACAAATCTTTATTTTGTTTGTCAGGATGAATTTTTTGTAGGTGTTCTTGCGAACGAGACGGTTTTATTGCCTCATTAGATAATACTTTCTTGCAAAGTAAACACGTAGGAAGTTGCGAGTTCGATGGCGAAGGAACAAATCTGAACTTTAAATACGTGGAACTATATTGACGATACGTCTTTACTAACCGACATCGTTGGTGGTATCAAAATAGCAAAAAAACTATTTCTCATAATAAATAGTTCATTATCACGAAAAAGAATTAAGAATGCACTTGCCAGACTGGCCAAATAGAAATACTTAGGACGCTGGAAAAACAAACGAACATTTTAATATTTAATAACACGAACAAGAATACATGAGGTGAGCAAACAAGTAACATTACAGGCACAAACGAAAGTTTTAATAACACGATCAAGAATACACGAATTAAATAAACAAGAAGAATTACAGGACATGTGATGTGAAGCACTGAAGATGGCACAGACAACAAGTGAGTTACAGAGAGAGCGGGGCTTGTATGATAGTCCTAACAATAATAACCGGGTAATCAATTGTATATTTTCTTCTGGGACTTTTAAAATTGAGTTTGAATTCCCAAAATATGCTAATCGCCCCCCTACCGCCCAAAACATACCCACCGCCCCCTACCAGACTCCAACCGCCCTCTGGGGGGGCGGTAGCGCCCCCGTTGAGAACCACTGGTTTAAACCATTTGAAATAAAAGGTCAAAAATTGCTATTTTAATAAAAAGGCGATACTATATAATAATGATAATAAAGCATAGTTGAGGAGTTCGGGATTTTGGAGTTACCTTATTTAATCATAGTAAACCACAATGAAAGGATTTTCATCATTTATACTTTACAAGAAGCAAATAATATTACAATTTGAATTTAGAAAAAATAGTTGTAAATCATAAAAACTCTATTTCAAGACAAATTTTAAAACGCAAAATATTGTAAAAAAACCACGCATAATTTAATATATTTTCAGGATTCTTGATGAACTAGAAATATGGAACACAAGGACTCATTGCACCATTTTAATACTGAAGGAAAAGAATTGAAAACCAAAGTAGAGAGCCCTAGAAAAGCGAGCAAAGGAACTTCTGGAATGGTCATAAAATTTCCGTATGTATTTTGAAATAATCAGCTTTATTAATTTTGCTGGGTTACAAAAAATAACGAATAAGCCCCACCGACATATCTTAACTATAGTACGTGCTTTATTTTATGAGAATGATCATATTAATCTATTTTCTGCACTGTGAAACTTTTTTGGTGGCTTCAGGCTTCCTTTGATTTTGCGGTGTAATGTTTATTGGTAGAAATCATATGAAACTAACGAGGTACAATATCCATTATTAACACTGGGAATTAAAATAAAGCGGCTTTAATTAAACACCAATTATTTTAGTATTAAAATAGATTAAATTTGATTTTTCGATGGTTGTTGTTCTGAAACGATCATACTTTAAGAGCTCATATATTCATTTCCAGCGAATCCAAGAAACTGTACTACAGGAGACAAATAGAACCATGGCCAATGCCTTGTAAAGACGGAGACCAGACCATTTGCCTACCAGACCGTACAGCTCTCAAACGCCAACCACAGTCAACATCAGAGCCGAAAAAACAGAGTCTAGAAAGAACAGATCCATATCATCAGTGTTCCAAAGTTGGTAAAATAAAATCGAAGCCTTGTGGTCTTCTGAAGTACAGAATGGTTGAGTACCAAATTCCAAGCAAGAGACTGTTGTGTAAAGACCCACATGGAAATATTTTTCAGCTAGCTCCAGGTCCCAGATACAATCCATTTGATTAATTAAAGTTGCTTCAGATTTGTTGCATTCTTTTGTGCGTTTAATTTAAAATATATTCACAGATTATTATTGTTGTCAGTGTCAATTTTAATTAATTTAGTTTTTTTATATTTATCAAGTAAACGCAAATCGGTGTCGGAGAAAAATCGTCAAAATCTTGCAATTTATTTTACTAGAATCATGAAGGTGTATAATTAATGAATAGTCGTCATAGAGATGTAAAATAATTACGCAGCTTATCCTAGATAAATCAAAAAGGGAAATGAATAACAAAACCCCCATTATATAAATATCTAAAAAGTACAAAAAATAATATCTGTATTTTGTTACGTTTAAGAACAGTTAATTTTAGCCGACAAGCAGTCTTTTGATCAAAAAATATACAAATTTATGCAGACTGAGACCATATTTTTTTTAATTCAACTTATTCTTTGAAAACAGGTTGAGATTATTTTCTAGACAAGAAAATAGAAACATTGTAAAGAGCCACTGCTATGATAACCCAAAACTTCCGTCTGATGCTTTCCCTATCTCTGTACTTGAAAAATTGGAAAGTTTAATCAGTAAGGTCGTCAAGAAGAAGTTAAAAGAGATATGGGTATCAAGAATTGATATCACCCCAGGGTCGGATTTAAAGATTTGCCGCTTGTAGGCTACGAGATTGTTTTACCACCCTGTCACAATATTCTCTCCCTTCGGAGAAAGGTAGCTGGTTAGCTGCAAAATATGGTGGTATGTGATGTTTAAAATCGATACACATATTAGAATCACCTTTACACACTAAAGCGAAATATGCGAATTTTTTAAAACTGTTCTACTATTTTTCTTTCAACTTCGAAATCCGGGAGGACGGGGTGCAATTGCCCTCGCAGCGACTATGTTTTCTACGAAATATTAGTACTATATATACGTTTACGTTTGCGCATTATTGTAAATTATTTGTTTTCTTTTTTAAAAATATTAGTATCTTCATAATAATTTTTTATGCCGAATGCCGCTTTAATTGGTCGTAAAATTCGCCGCCACAAAAAATTCGCCGCTCTAGGCTACAGCCTTCTTAGCCTATTTAGAAATCCGGCCCTGTATCACTCTGTTATAATTATAATGATTAGTATTAGAAAAATAAGTAGTAAATTGAGTAATAACAAATCATTATATAACTATGTAAATTTTCACTTAGTATGCATAGGTACAGTATAACTTCTAATAGTTGAAATCATTTTGGAATTTTGTTTATATTTTTTGGGAAACTAACTAATTCTAAACCACCTCGAAAAAAATAACTATAAACTTAAACTTAAAACCTTATATAAGTATTTTGAAATTAAATTATATTTAATTAGATAACAGTTTCTTTAAATGTATTTCATTTCTGTTAGTTCATTCTCAAACTGGACAAAGGCAACTGGAAAGCAACTTGTAGAAGTATGTTAGAACTAATGCTACTCTAAGGATGACATTTTAGTTGATGATATTGTTTAATTTTTTGGAAAACTAACTATATTACCCCGAAAATAACATAATTAAACTAAATTATATAAGTATTCAAAAGAGAATTAACAATTCTTAGAGCATTTGATATGTAGACATTATTAAAGTTTTATGTAGGAAATATCATACTGGAATACGAAAAGACATGTAAATACTATATCAAGGACTCAAAACTCGAACTTTTTTATGTTTATTTACATGAATATTTTACGTTTTAAAAATTGCTACGTTAATTGAAATGAATAGAGGTAACGCGAATTTCACCCTGAAAATACAACAACCAGAGAAATTAAAAACAAAAACAAACAAACATGTGTTTATGTATTTTATTCATTTTGATTTCTTAAAGATTTTTTTAACTGTTTAAAAATACCTAGATTTTATTCTAGGTTACATAAACAGCTTAATGAGGTTCAGCTTAAATCTCAAAAACTTTTCTTTTCCTAAATGTTATATTAATTGACTAGCTAACTTATACCCGTTCTTCGCACGGAATAAAAAAATATCAAATAGATTCCAAATATGTGTACCATATACCCTGTTATAGGATCATGAACTTATTATTGTTTCCGCTCGTTATAAATTATAAAATCCCGTTTCATTGCCTTAAAATTCCAAAATGAAAAATACGCTATAAAATGCACTTATAATGTCATCACAATTCCCTCATAAATACATAAAACCTTTTAGCTCATTTGGCGCGTTTTGGGAAATAATTTGGCGAGAAAATAGATATAGCTACCCACACCCATTATACAGCTCTAACACAATGACCTTCGAACAACCGACCAGCTGGTTGGTTGGTTGGTAGACATATATATATTCAGGTTTGTGTGCTTGGTCAGCGACCCGCTTATAAACCTTCGTCAAGTAAGACAGATACAACAGACAACACACACACACATAAGTGGATCCATCTAATTTTTAGAGACAGAGGCCAACTAGAGGATCCCCAGAATTGGCTTGTCACCCCCAGAGGTATTGATTTGGTATGGGAACTTAGAGGACTTTCGGACCCAACAGATTTAACGAGCACGTACTCCGCATATACTCGGTAGGTCTTCAGTGGTACCGGGACACCGACCAGCTTATAAATTATTTATAAAAGAAATTGCCTATTTGGCGAATTTTAGTTAATAATTTGGCGAGTTTGGCAACGTATTTGGCGAAAAAATAAAGATATAAAACACTAATAGCTCTAGTGCGATGGCCTTTATTAACCATCATAGTTCAGTAATAGCTTAACTATACATTTATTGCTTAAATATGCATACATGCAGTCAACAGAAAAATCGATGAAAAAATCATCAAATAAACCCACAATAAAATCCGGGAATGAAGACTGGAGGAATTACGTCACTTGAAACATGTCAATTATTTTTCAAATAAGGAATTTAGTTTCTGAAAGTAATGGCAAAAGAATAAAATAAACATTTTGAATTTTAAATGTTTTCGTTAAAAGTTTTATTTAATTTTTTCAGCCGATGGCATCAGGAAAGAGAAAAAATGATCGGATTTGAGCGAAAGTGGTATATTTTTTCAGAAAATTCGAATTTTCTCTAAAAATTGAACAAATATGAAAAATCTAAGCCTCAGGTGCACATGTTGGTATTAAAGGGAATCTATCTTGAAAATTTCGAATTTCTGAGGGCAGTATAAGTAGGTCTTTTACGATCCGAATACAAACACAGACACACACACACAGACTCTTTCTTTTATTATTATAGATGATGTCCTATTCAACAGAAATCCAAGTTTTTCATTTACCTTACTAAACAAATTCACTTTATTTCCTTTTAATCATAGAACAATGTTATAGATACTTAATTCATCAATTTTATTTTCTAGAGGAGATATTAGTATCTAAAAGAGTCGTAATAAAGATAAGGTTCTCAAGGGTATTATCTGCCAGGTCATTTTTAATAAGCAAGGAAAGTAACAATACATTAAAAAGATAAATTTAATTTATATTTAGTGGTGCCACCTATGGTAGAAAAACATTACTTAAAAGTTTTTGCATGACTGAAGATGTGTAGTGCACAGTTTTTTTTTTTAAAAATTACTATAGAACATTTTGGCATTTGCAAGGGTTTATAAATCAATATGCATAGAAAAAGTTTAATATAAGTATTATGCATGTAATGTAAAGCAAATTGGCTTTTTGTATCGAATGTACATAACATTATTAACTCTTCTTTATCACTTATTTCATTAAAAAGTGCTACTCTTAATATTCTATTTACATCCACAAAATATACTTCGAAAATTTTCTAAATTCTAAGGAGTACTTTAGGTAGTCAACAAAATACTTAAGATTTTTTTTGGTGTTTGTAACAGAAAACTTAGAGATTCATAACTCAAACTAACTAACCATAACAAGAAATTACTTTTGTCAAAAGGACGAAAGTAATTTGCTCCACAGAAACACACCAAGGACTTTTTTTGCAAGTGAATAAGCATTTTTAATTGAAGAAATATGTATTTTCTAAAATTATTATTAAAATTATCATTATTTTAAATATTGATAAATACATTTGGTGTATTATTGTTGAATTTTGGATTTACATTCTAAATGGCATAGTTAAAATATCAAAACATAAAAAATGAATTATTAGTGCAGCAGAGATTATTTCACTGCTGAACATGTTGTGTCTTTTATTTTTTGAAGAGCTCAAGTGCAAAACAAGTTAAATCACTTTTTGGAAAAAATTGAGTTGGTTAGCTTTTCATACAGGCATTGTAGGAAGGGATCCACCAACATTTTGATTTGCACAAAAAAAGTTTTTACTTTTTGTCAAAAGTCACTTTTTTTGTGCAAATCAAACTGTTGGTGGATCCCTTCCTACAATACCTGTATGAAAAGCTAACCAACTCAATTTTTTCCAAAAAGTGATTTAACTTGTTTTGCACTTGAGCTCTTCATTTAATAGATGTAGTTTTAATTTAAATACAAATATAAAAAGAACTATTTAAAAAAATCAACGTGATATAGATATAGAATACGATTTAAAAAAAAAGAAACATTGTTTCATAGAAAACACAGCTGACTATAAATAAAAGCTTCATAAAATAAAGAACGCCACTAACAAATATATATTTATAACAGATTGCCCGCTGTTAAAATTAATGAACACATAATAAATATTGTTTAATAAGAAAATATAAAAAATATGTTGTTGTTTCTAATCCTTTCTGATCTAGCGCAGCTAGATCAAATCTATGAGCCCGTGCAGCCTTGCAAAGTCCAGCACCAGGAGAGGGCTATCACAAACATCCTCCAAGGTGAGCCCCAAGCAGTCGAGGATATGTTCCGGGGAAGCCGGCATCAGATGGCTTTTGGAACACATTGGGAATACTTTACTGCCGGAATCAAAAGTCATGCACTTTAGTGCCCGCTGACAAGTCTTGAAACAGTCGTTGGATCCTGTCTGCTCGCCTCAAAATGCAATGATCCTCCTGGTCTTAACCTACTGTACCAGGGATGTGCGAGAGGCGATAGCCAGACTTGCCGGTCTCTATTTTTCGCCTCGGAGAAAATATCTTGAAATGTTTGGTCATATTCGGTAGCCTTCTTTAGCTAGCTATGAAAAAATCAGCAATCCAGGAAAGGGAGCTGCCCTTGATTTGAAATTTTTCATGGAGTTTTAAGATTAGTAAGTTCCACCACACTTTATCAAAGGCCTTTGAGAGATTTAAAAAAAGCCGCAACGATATGATTTGTTGGTTTGATGTTTTGGGAGTCTCTGATTTTTCGACTAAGGTAAAGAACTTGATCAGTAGTGCTATGCCCTCTCCGAAAAGCAAACTCTTCTTTCGATAGAAGATTATTGGAATTCAGGTGAAAGGGTAAGTCTGGTGAGAATCATTTTTTCCATAATTTTGCATGGAATACTTGACAAGGCAATAGGTCTGTAACTTTGAGGTGAGTTTGCATTTTTGTCTGGTTTCCTAATAGGAATAATGGTTGCTTTTTTCCAGTTACTGGGTAGTCGGCCCTTGGTCTAAGAGAGATTAATGATGTCTTTTTATTATAAAAAATATAATTTATTGCTTTTAATATTTTAAAGAAAATTTACTTTTCTTTTTTTATAGAAAGTAGAAATTTTTTGGCTTGCATGTTTTTACAAAGCCTTCATAATCAAATGAATTTTATTTACGTTAGAGAGAAGCCTTGTATTAAATTAAACTTGAAAAGTCGCATCCATCTAGAACCATTTACTTTATTACACATAATGAAATCTTTCTTAGCTCACGAGAAGCTACGAGGGTTTTCGATGAAAAATAAACGTTATTTAAAATGTATTTGCTTCAGCAGTAAATCTTAGTAAAGCAGTTTTAACTTGTTTCTATATGGATTAAGTGTATTAAAAAAGTTATTTTTTAAAGAAAAGAGTTTGAGTAATCAATTATTTTGTCGTTAAAAGAGTTCTCAAGCTACGCAAAGGTTTCTTGCATAACCTAGGGGTGCTTTTTTTTAAGATGATAAAATTCTCTTTACGAAATTGAAAGATATAGACTAAAAGATAGAAAAGGATATTTTACTAAAACTTTTAGTTGTAGCTTTGCAGGCGTAAATAGAAGGATTTTGGGGTGTTATCATTTAATTTCAAGGATCATGTAATATATTGTTTACAGTGAAAAAATTACGACCGAATTAAAATATTATAATTGCACAGAAAAGAACTTATACCCTCTGTAAAGTTTGAAAAACAAGTTTTAACCCTATGTTTCTGAGGTTTAGATTTTTTAAGAAAAATACTACGATTTAAAATACAATTTAAACAAGTTAGAATGACTTTAAATTTTAAAATAAGAATTAAGAAGAAAAGGAAGAGAAGTTTAAATAACTCTATCTGACCGCAGAGTGTTTTTACTTAATTTTTAAGAAGTGGTTGGAAATTTTGGGAAATACTTAGAAACGACTTAACGCACTGACTGCCAGCGAAGGGATACTTCGTTCTGAATTTCCATTCACTGATAGCATCACATTCGGAAAAAATTCCAAGTACCGTTTCGCCAAATGTTCTCACGAGTTCTTTTGAAAACTAGATAAGCATGATGATCTTAGTGTTTAGACAAACTAAATGATGTAGCTATTTCATCCACCCCTTTGTATGCTATCTAGCTGACACCTAGCTGACGTTAGTTAATTGGATTTTGGGATATTTACGCAGATCACATGCCAGTAGTAGCCATACCCATCGGGACAATCCAGGTTCCATTTTTTTTTGTCGCTGAAGATCATTTGCAGCCATTCGTCTATATAAGACATCTGTTGTTGATCCCATTGCAGTCTTGCATCTTTATGATGCGATATCAAGCGAGGCCTACTCTTCAGCCTAGATTTTATCAAGTATCTACACATTCCTTTATTCTAATCCTGATATAGTTTCGCGCGTGAAACTTTATCCGCAATCAGGCTTTTAATTTGATTTGAAGAACAATATTGGTTTGAAGGCTATTTTATTATTTGTCTGTCCTCTTGTTTGCTGGTGATTCGAAGTCTTTCAGACCGCGATTTTGGTTGATATTGATCGCCACGTGCTAATTCTCTACAAACACCTCTTTTGAAACACTTTAATTTGGTAGAAATATCGGAAACAGATTTAACTCTGGATTTCAATATCCAGATTCTTATAATCTCTTCATACGAAAATTCAGTCGACTTCTGCATGGTTCCAAGCATTGAAAATAACCTTCAACCTTTTAAAACAACTTAAAAACCATTCCCTTTGATAACGCAATCACTTTCTCTTGAGAATTTACATAAAACTGAAACGTGTGCCTATACTTTTGTGGCAAGGAAATTCTTGATTTGTTGATGTAAGTCAAATTTATTTCTAATTTTTGGAACAATTTTAACCCTATTATTTTTCATGGTGCCTAAAGAATATATGTTTAAAAAACTAATGGCAAATAGTGAATATTGGGGATTTTTTCATGAATCGCGTCTGGAGTCTAAGCTTTTGTTACATGTAAGACTGTTACAATGTTTAAAAACTAGAAAAACAATTTTTCGTTTAATGTTATGGCTTTGGCCAAAAGCAATTTTTTCTATAAGGTTACATAATTACGAGTAAATATCGCCGTTTGATATTTTCTCCGACTCATTGTATTCGGGTAACTTTACTACAAAAGCTGTTGTGTGTGACAAAGACTATTGTAAACAAAAGTGTTTACGTTGTAGCTTTGAAAACAGATTTTTTTGTGAAAAAAATGTGTTTTTGACACAATATAATTTGAATGAAATGGACAATGAAAATACTGCTCTAACAACTTTGAAAAAATAATAAAAGAAATTGTGTTTTTATTATAAATTTTGAAAGGTAGATGAAAAGAACGACAAATTTTCCGGGAATAAAAATGCTATATAAACCTTTCACATAATCAGAAGAATTCTTAGACTATTTATTATCAAAACAACAATTCAATTGATAAAAGATAAATACTTTAAATCATAACACACTCATTGAACTAGAACCAAGCCCGAAGCGTTGAATGTTTGCGAAGCTTTCATTTACTTATCACATTAAAGACAACTCCTTACAATTCATTATAGTGGTTTGACTAAGCTGTAATTTTTTCTTTCTCGTTTTGAGTTTTATATAAGAATAAACAATGTTACATAAATGATCATCATTGAAGATTACATTATTGAACATAGTCACGTTACTGAACATTGTATTCTTGAACATGGTCACATTATTGAACGTTGCATTAATGAACATAGTCACATTATTGAATATAGTCACATTATTGAACCTTGCATTATTGAACATGGTCAGAATATTGAACATTGCATTATTGAAGAACATAGTCACATTATTGAATCAGCCGCCAATAAAGCAGCCCTGTTGGAAAAACAGTTGCATACATTTTTGTGAAGCCAAAGCGGCGACTTTCCAAATTTTAATAAATAGTTGGCGGCGACGAATTCCCGAAGTCAAGACGAAATTTAGACGGCCGATTCCCGAAGAGACAATTAACTGTATTGGAATTCTTCCAAGTAGCCCTTTTAAAATTCAGTTCACAAATTATTTTTAGCTTTTGGGGACGTTGTAAGATAAACTGACAGTTGGGGGGGTAGGAGAGAAAATTGGGGAGGGGCGTGGAGCGGATTCTGTGACATATGAAGCAATAATAAATGAACTGAGTGCCTGAAGTCAAGACATTGATTTAAGATGACATTTTTTGAAAATAAAGAATAGGAGAAAGGGATATCAGCACGTCAAGTGACGGAGCACCCATACATTAGGCTGTGAAACCCTTGTCCAAAAAAAATTTATTAGACTCCATAAACAACTTTAGTTTTCTTTTAATATGGGTTGAATAATTTTTTAAATTTTGCTTGTGCATTTTAAATTTTTTAAAATTGATTTTGAGGAAAATGAAATAACATTTTGTGTCATGTTCCATTTAGGCTTAGGTATACAGAACAGCATAATCGTTTTTGTAAAATTCGGAAGATTTAGTTTTTGATAGCAAATTATCAAGTCTTCTCAGTTAAAAGGTGAAAAATATATTCCGCATGTGGGGCCAAATTTTCTAACCGACTAAAATGCATTTACAATTGCTTAAGGTCTAGAATTTTTTTTTTCTGATATCCCAACAATCGCTTAACAATAAAATAGTGCTGCATTTATTTCTACAGGAGTGTACAAGTCTTTCGCTGTCCTATTTTTTTTTTATAATTAATGACGATTTAAAGTCAGTTTTAAATGCAGTATGAGAAAATATTACTTTGATATTACATGTAATCAGATATTACATAACTTTCTTTAAACATGGCCTTCTATATAATATCGTTGTTATACATATATATTTTCTTCATTATTTCAAAACAGTTCAGAAAATTGCAATTTAATCCTCAAATCGATTTCTATTTTAATATTCTCCGTGTCGCGTTGCAATGAGAACGTATACGAGAAAATGTTCAAAATACGAAAGAAGTATTTATTTTGTTAGTTCCACCTCGATTAATGGCAACAGCTGGGCTCTTGGAAATCTTCAAGTGGAAAACTTCCATAAGCCTTTTTGAAGCAGGATTCCGGAAATTTTTCTTGGAGCGAAACGAAGTGTTTTTATTTCGATGGTGAAACTTATTAAAACTTTAGTAAACTTTAAATTTCGCAAATATTGCTCTAAAAATTTTGATCATATAAAGTATATCCATTGGTTCACATTTTCAAGAGTAGTTGTGGCCATGTAATTTTAAGGAGCTAGATTTGTTATACATATAACTAGTCGGAAAATGACGAGCATAGTGGCCAGACTTGAGCTTTTAACTTTTGATTGATTTTTTATTAACCCGAGAATTTCAAAATCATTGAATATATTTTTACACGAAACGAACATTGTATTGGATTCTCACATCGTAGGTTTGAGCCCACATTGGAAATATAATCCCCCCCCCTCAATCATTCTGTAAACTGAGAATCTGCACGTTTTAAAATTTGAGATGAGTACATTTGGAGCTATTATACAAAACCGATGATGTTCTCTAAAATGGAAACATTATTTTCGAAATTGAGAATATTTTTAACAGTTTAAATAGCGATTTTTTTAAAACTATGTCTAATATAATCTAAAGGAACTATTTGCTTTTTAAACTAGATAAATTACATAGAGTTTGTCTAATGAATTGCTCTTATAAATATACAATTCCCAGTAAAAACTTATATTTAACTTGATATTAAATTTATGAAGAACAAATTTCAAAGCAAAATACCAACCATGATAAATTTCCATGTAACATGCATTTGATGCTACAACTTTCCCCAAAAGTCTGCTGCATCTTTTAGAACTAAAGGATATCACTTATTGTCACAGAAAAATGATATTTTAAAAGCACATTGGCCAAAAAAATACTTTCTATCGACTTTTAGGGAGAAGAGATCTTTCGCTATTTGTCGATACCCGTTTCTGGCTACATATTTTCCGGAGAAAAAGTTAGCCTTTTAGCCAAGATTAAAAATTGCGTTAGAAGGTCATAGTAAAGGAGATTTGTAAAAGAAAAGTCGTAAAAAACTATCGTAAAACGTTCGAATGTCAACGAGTTGGGGAATTTGCATTGAATATATATTTGGTTTTCCCGAATGGGAACTTTGGAAATTCCATTGATTGGATATTTTTATATATATTGTATCTCCAAAATAGTAAATTCCCCAACCTTTTTTTATTGATTTATTAATAAAAATTTATGTATGCTTGCTCTTAGTATACCAATGGTTTATATACATATCGTGGAAAATCAGATATCTTTTTTTACGAAACCTTTATGCGTTCTTTAAAAAAAATCAATTTTTATCAATATAATAACAAAAAATTACTAGCTACATTTTTGAGAAAAGTAGCTAAAATTTTTCTTTTTTGTTAATTTAAATTCACACTTTTGATTGCAATAAGCGAATTGCAAAAAATATACCGCGTATTTTCGAGAAAAAAAAATTAACTTACAAAATAAAACCTTGTTAAAAAGGACTTGGCTGCATGCAAAAAAACTTAATTATTCACGAAAAGTTAATCCATTTTTAAAATACAGCCAAAAAATTATAAAAGTCATTAACGTTGGATAAAAATAATTTGAAACTTGATCAAGAATTATAGTAAGAGATGATTGAAACCTTTCTTAAAACTTTTTTCTGCCAATTGCTTAGGAAATATCAGAAAAGGGATTAAAATTAAAAAAATATGATGTAAGGCGGAGATAGTTAGAGGAAAATTTTAATGAATTATTTTGTGAAGACAGATACTTGGGATGTGTCAAAGTAATAATGAACCTAGTCGATTGTTTAATAAAGCCGTTTTAAAAAAATCTAAATTGCTCATTATTATATGTTTTATAAATGAGCTCTATTCCTTGTGAGCCTCAAAAGTAAAATGGAATGTGGCCGAAGTGTACTACTTGTAAGCCAAAAAAAAAAAAGGCACAAAGTTTAATTTTTTTAAATACTTATTTTTATCTATTATTTCTCTATGTATTTAAAAAATTAAATTATGTTTTTGGTATTGGGTAATTCGCAAAATATTTTCTTAAACTGTCATTTGTCATTTTGAGAATGAAACTGAAGCAAACAAAGAAATAGCAGTACGGAAAAAAATGAAAGCAAGAGCATTACATCATCTGAAACATTACCATTTAATTACATATATTGAGTAAATATGCCAGAGATAACTATTATTTTTCGTATTGGTATAAAAAATATATTTAGGGTAAACTGAAGGGTGCTTTTCAAAACTAACTTTCTCCAAAGTATAACTAAGTTATAGGGGACGGTCCTTTCATTGCAGACTTCTGATAATGGTAAATTTCAGTTTGACGAAATCGCCATTGAACGCACCAGCCCCTGTATCTTATTAATACTTTGGAGAATGTGAGTTTTACAACTACACCCTTCAACTAATGCAATTAATGTAAAATAACGTAATCTTATAAATTAAAAGTGTATTAAAAGGATTCATCAGCGTTATTTCATGCAATAATGCAAGTTAATAACACTTGGAAAAATTAATAACAGAAATGGGATTATTTAGTTTCTTAATTGCATACAAGTTAAAATGATATTCTACAGAAAAAAATACATTAAAATAAAAAAAATTCTACTTTTACCGAATAGTTTGTGAATTGTGTGCTATAATGGACATCTGCTTCATTTATATATTATTTGAAGAGGGAAATTGCAAAACTCACATTCTCCAAATTGTAACAGCAACCTTTATATGTATGAGGTACAATAATAATGTTCACCAACAAGTAAATACTTTATTTTACAGTCCATCAGTCTTACGAGAACTTAACGAATTCACCATCAGTTACAAAAAATTAAGTAATAAATGAACAATAATCAGAATCCATAGCACGTTTAAAGTAAGATTCTTCTAAATAAAGACCTCTAAATAAAGATCGGCTCATGTTTAAAATACAAACTCTTTTCTTCAACTATGTAAATGATTTACTTTAATTCACAGCGATATAGGTGCAAGAAACTTTTCTTGAATTTACGTGACCTCATTCAAACAAAATTGTAGAGAGTTTAGTGCGAATTCTACGGAAGTTTTACATTTCATTAGTGTTTTCTTTTGGTGAAGACAATAGAATGAAATAGAAACTCCTCTAAATTTAGCCTGTGATAAAGTCTCATGTTTATTAAATCCTCCTGTGTGTGTGTGTGTGTGTTTAACAAGAAAATAGAAATTGTAAAGTTAGTGGACGACCTTAAAAATGTTTGAAATTTACACATAGAGAATTTTTTTTATAAATAGTTAAAAAAGTGCCTGTATACATTATTATCTAACTACAAATGTTGGATGTTTCATATAGAGGTTGAAAGAGAAATTAATTTTAAAATTTTGAGATTAATTTTTTCAAATTTGAGCCACAAACTCATATAAGTATTATTAAACATTTAAGAAGTATATTTTTATGTACATTAAAACGAACTTATTCATTTTATTTTATTTCAAAGAAAATAAAGGATTAAAAAAGTGTGGAGGATTTATAAAAAAATAAATTTTAGTTAAGTATTTAATAATTTAATTGAGCAAATAAACTAAGCTTTTAAAATTTATTACGCATTTAAAATATACCTTTTTTAAAAAGACCTTTAAATCAAATATCTACAGAAATATTACAACTCAAAGCAAATACATTTTATTTTAAACTTTAATTCTTTTAATAATATATTAACTTTTGAAATATTGATTTAAATTTGAGAAGACTTTGAATTAAAATAGTTTGTAAAATACGAGTCTATGTTATAAGTAATTTCTTATAACTTACTCATACTGAGTTGGAGGTGGTAGTTCCAAATGAGAGTTACTGTAAAATATCGTAATGTTTAATACTTGTAGTAGCCAGGCGTGTTTGATATGTATCTTTTCCTTTTTTCTTAACTTAAGTATATTTCATTTGTTAAAGTTGGAATCTAAAGTACTAATTTAAAGTATCACAAAACTTGTTATTTTAGTCATTAAATAACTAATATAAAACCTACAAAATTATTTGCCAATTTAAATCTTTTAATGGTATTTAAATTTAATTTTAATTTTAAAACCCTTTAACCTTCCACTAAAAATGTATTTTTTATTTGTCTGTATGACATTATAGTCCTCTATAATGTATTTTATTTTGTAAATACTTGTTTTCTGTTCAAAAGAGTGTTTCTGTTTAAAATTAAAATATTAGCTTGATTAACTACAAAATTTAATACTATTAAAAATTAAATACTTTATGCAAGCATGAAATTGCAATAACTAAGTTTTTACATGAAGGGGAGTTGGATGGTTCTGTCTCGCCCATGTTAATTTACCTAATTTTATTAAAATTTTTCTCGGGAAATAAATGAGCTATCATTATAAACTTTTTTATATTTTGTTCTTTACATATAGCTCTTTAATTTAAACTGAGGATATTTCAAAATATTAAAAAATACTTTGACAGTGATTTTTTAAAAAATATGTATTGAAAAACACAAAAAAAAATTATTTAAAGTTATATAATTTTTTTTGAGCAGAGATATTTTAAATTCCTCATTTCAAATCAAAGAGCTATTAATGGGGAAAAAATAACAAAACAAAAGATGTTGATATCTTATATAGTTCCTGTGAGAAAAATGTTCCTAACTGTTGAAAACTTAATATTTCAGGAAACGCAAAAGAAAAGTAAGGTGTAGGTAAGAACTGATGTTATGAGTTTCTCAAAAATGCTTATAAAAAGAAAACCACTAAACAGAAATCGATAATCTTGGTCTTAAATTAAAGCTAAAGATAAGTAGGATGTAGGATTAAAAAAAAAAGGAAAAACAGATAATCGACATTGTTGACCCAAACACCCATCCGACCCCCCTTAAACAATACCACCTTTAAATAAATATCTAATATCATATCATGCTTTGCGATTCCCTTATGCCAAAATGAATAAAGAAGCCTGGAATTTTCAATAGGATATGACAGCGAGAATTTTGAATTTTCTCAACTATAAATCTTTTTTTTTCTACTCACACGCCTGCGTTGGCCACCGAAATGGCATTTTTCTCATTTTGTCTCTAAGGCTTTGGTCGATTGAGATTAAATTTTGAATTGTCTAAGGTAGAATATTAAATGTATTTGTTTTGGCTTCAGGGTAAATTTCATAATAAAAAATGACACATAAATTGATTCTGGCGGGAGCCTCTTCAACATAGTAATATTTATGATGGCAGGTTTTTTTTTACTGTGTTTGGTTTTGTGGTTACAAAATTCATACATTTTTTTGTTTTTAAATGTTATATGAAAAAGGTATTGTGGGCGGATAAATGTTGCATTATTTTGCTACACCATGTATGTTATTTAAGGTTTTTGTCTGCTTGAGTATAATAAATATTTAAAAAAACATATTACCTTTGGAAACGAGATATTTAGAAAACATTCCTTTGTTATTAAATGCTAGAAATTCATTCTTTTACAAAAAGTCAAAGGTAGAAAATAGAAAAAAAAAGAATACTGGACACCGAACAATATATACGATGCTGTAGAATTCTAGACCAATGTAGGGTTCAGAATTCAAGTGAACCAGGATAACTTTTTGTTATATTCGAGTCCACAACGCTATTACATTTACTAAATACGTAGGATTTCAGGGCAATAATGAAAAAAGTCTTAGCCCAGCAGATAATAGCCGCTAGGAAGCAGCAAAAAAAATTTAAGAGGTATTTTTTTATAAAGCTTTAACTTTAAACCTCTGTAGCACAAAGAAGATTTTTATTTACTTGGTTCACTTGTATTCTGAGCCCTCCAAATATAACTACAAATAAAAAAATCAGACTTTCTAGGTAACATACTAAATGTGGGGAAAAAATGGTTATCACTTCAGTAAGTTCTAACTAGTATAGTTGGAAATTCGTTGCAGGGCACATAAACTTTTTTTGAAATAAATTCATTGTATGTCAGAAAACTTGATGCAATACAAATCTCTATAAATGGCGAAGTTTTGACTATCCTATACTATTTCAAAAATATTAACTACAAGAATCCATCGAAATAAAGTTTGATAAAAATATTTCGATTCAGGAATAATAATAAATATAAGCTCCTTTCAAAAGCCATTCCAAAAAGAGCCATTCATATTTTATATCTAACAATTGAAGCTTCTCACAAAAGACGCGAAAAGTAATAAAGCTTTAAACAGGTATACTTTAATGCATCCTAAGAAGAAGCTTTATTTTGATTCGTATTAAATTTAAAGCACATTTCGGAAAATATTTCTATAGCTAAAAAAAAAATCGTTGAAAAATCTTTACGAGCTGATGCAAAAACAAGAACAGGAAAATATTCTACAATACTTTTTTTCGATCCCTAAAACTTTCTCAAAAGCTGAAGGAAGGTTCTTTTGATACGTATCAATACATTTGATTTTGATTTTTATTTTCTAGAGTTAAATTAATCGCGGTTGTTCGAAAAGAACTAAATACCGAAAGCTTGTTTCAAAGAATCCTTTGTAAAACTTTAGCTTTTAGCAAGGAAAATCTATCGGAAGTCATCCAAAAAGTCAGTTATATCCAGTTAAATGGGGAATTAGTGATTGCTTCGAAATAACACAAAAAGTTGTTTCAATGCACTTCATTAGCCGTCGTTATAAAAAAAGTATGCCACTTAAAAATTTACTTTTTGTATGTTCTTCGCAAAAGTTTTAAAAAGACAAAAATCAGGTTTTTCAATTCACGCATGCGTATTCGTCATTTTCTTTGCTCTATACTTTACTAGCTTTATGAACCCGGCGTTGCACGGGTGTACCCTTAATAACGGTGATTGTTTCTTTTTATGTAAACATTTATTTCATACCAATTGATCCCTTCTCCACTGGTCAGCACTCCATCGGTTATAATTTCCTCCCATTCTAATATCAGCATTAATTTTAAAAAAGAAATCCGATTGTATCCAGGCCCTTCTAGAAGTTAGAGGGTTTTCCCATAGGCCCTGTTTAAATTGCCAGAATAGCTGTGATATAATGGCCAGGTTTCTGTTTGCCCTTATACACCCGAAAATGCCCAAAATGTGGTAAACATCCCACTCCATATTCGACCTCTAGACAGGGCTGGGGAGGCCAGTCGGTACAGGCGTTCGCCTCGCATGCGATAGGTCCCAGATTCGGGTCCTATAAACGACCTATAAACGGCAAATGCAGCCAAAAATGTCCGACGTATAATACCCCATGTGGTGGGAGTGCGCGTTAAATATTTTTCAAAAGACCCGACGATGCGCACGAAGTCGCCCTTAAAAGCTGCATTGGGTGCCTACTCGGGTGTCAACTCGTCACTTGACTGTGGTTCTAAATTAAGACGCCCGTGGCCAATAGACTTCGTGTATAGCTCTAGTGGGACAATAATTAAAACTTACCCTAACCCATACAACTGGATAGGAAAAGTTACCTACCTAAAAGTTACTACGTTAAATTTTTTACTTCGTTAAAAGCCGCCAATGCCAAAATTCAATCGGTCATTATATCATAACTGTATCAAATTGATAGTTTCATAAATATAAAGTTTGTACGCTATACGTACAGGAAATTAACATTTCTTAGAAGTTTTCATCAGATCTAGAATAGTTATCGCCTTTAAAGTCATGAGACATTGTAGCAATATCTTCAGTTCTTCCCTTTTGTAAACATCAATTAAATTAAATTTGGAAACAAAAAAATCAAAAGATTAAATTCAATAAATAAAATAAAATAATGATATTCAAATAACAATCCTACAAATTAAACTCACGTCCTCTTAAGTGTTTATACTTAATTTTCATTTACGCTGAACGCGCTGATTTCTTTTAAATTGAAATAAAAAATATAAATTCTAATCTTACAATGCTATTCCTATGGAGAAATCGGCTCTCGTTTTGCACTCCTACACCCGTTCGGGTTCGAATTTCGAAAAATCGCTTCTTAAATGACACCTACGATATAAAAAGAATATTTTCTTAAAATTTGGTAGCTGTACCTCCAGTACTTTGGGCTGGGCGTTGATACGTGAGTGAGTGAGTCAGTCAGTCAGGACTTTGCCTTTTATATATATAGATAGATTAACTTGCAATAAAGTTATCTGCATATAACTGAAGAAACTACAATTTTATTTAGTTAATATAATGACTAACTAGAATATACAACTACTGGCCACAGGTTTGATTAATTGCTTAACACTAGAATTGTAGGTAGTTCGAGATTTTTCTGATTTTTTTTTTAAATTCATACTTTCCTTTTTCTATTGGATGAAAAAGAAATGATGAAAGTTTCGTCAATTTACCGGAAAAATAGGGGAAATATCTTTAGTAAGAATGCTTCCAGGAATACATTCGTGAATTTAAGATCATATAGAGCCCTGAGCTTTTAACTTGCAACTCCTTCAGAGTCGTTAATTAAAAACATATCTCCTATTAAGAAAGACTCCGCGAGGATTGTTTTAAATTATAAAACAAATTATAGGGGTCCACGCAAATACCAAAAATTCAATTTTCAAATCAGCATCGCCTCGTTCCTTTTGGAAAAATGAAATCCAGGTCAATGAGGCCTAAGTCCACTTTTATGCCTGGGATTCTCACGCGATGTTGCATTTGAAGAATGGTTTCGAGATTTTTGCATTTTTGTTTTGCTATGGGCGTTCGCCATACGTGATTGATGTTAGGGGTTTAAGAAAAATTTGTTTTCCAATAGATAAGTTATTTTTTTATAGGGGTTTTTCTTATAGCAATTTATGAATTATTTGTTTAAAAATATAAAGTTAAAGAAATCATTTTTTCTAGGTAGTTAAGGATATTATATTTATACATATTTTTAAGTAAATGTTTTCAATAATATTTTGTATGAAAATTTGTGATTAAATATTTTTTTTTAAAATTCAAGATTTATTCTATTTTTCACATTTGATACTCTTTTAATACAGAGGTTTATATTCTAAAAGTTGTAAGACTGCTTAGATGAATTCTGATTGTTAATATTATTTACGTTCACTAATATTATGTTACGTTCATTAATATTATGTTAAAGATTTTTTTTTGCTCATACTTTACCTATGTATATTCTATAGTCTATTTTACAGATTAAATGATGTTCTAAAACATTTTTTTAATTCGGTAATTAAATATATTATTTTCCTAAGAGTATACATATTTTTTTAGATAAAGATATATTTTATCAAGTTTAAGAGTTGCTACAAACTGTTTAGTTGCCATTGGTCTCGATTTTTGTTCAACTAAAAAATATTTCCTCCGGTTTTTTATAATTATATTTACATGCATGTGACTATTATTTTGATTATCGCCAAATAAATTATAGAAAAAATGCATAAAGGAATAATGCAACAAGAAAAGTGTCGGTCCGATATTGAAGATGGCCTCCTTTTCAAAATATGACAAGCAAAATAATTCAAATATATCAAGTAATTTTCAAACACACACAATAATTTCAAACTAAATATAATTATCTGTTAAAATCTATGTTTATTTCATAGCGATTGCTTAGGGAAATTTTTACTTCAATATTACTTTTTTTAATGAGATTATTGGCCATTTTGATTGCAATACCACGTTATTTCCAAGTAAGCCATTCCAAGTATACCGAACAATAAGCGAAAAATTTCAGGTTGTTATGTCTTTCTATTAACACCCATTGTGATTAGCTAACAGCCATATGTCGAACTTGAACATTCAATGTCCTACGCACTGCTTTGATTGTTATACATTGGTAACATTGTTTCCTCATTACTGAATGACAATACACAGGAAAAAAGTGACATAAAACAAAAATGTGTCTGTAGAGCGATGGGATAATGTTAAACTGAATAGAACTATGCACCGACTTTGAGATGTTAATGACTAGTGATGACTTATTAATTTGAGATGTAGCTTGATAGACTTGTTTGGCGAAATGCCAAGCAAACATGGAAAAAAGACTTTTGATCCCGGAATAAACAAAGTGTCCAAAAATTCAAAATTCGAAGACCATAAATTAATTATATATATGAAAATAGCTTGAAGAGGAGGGGACACCGATAAATTGTTAAGATAATTGTTTGACAGACCTCATACAAATACTTAAAAGATCTGATGTTAACTCGGGTTTTGCACCAATTTTTACTAAATAAATACAATACGTTGATTGCTTTTTTTATTAAACTTATTCCAGACAAATAAAAACAATAAAGTAACTACCTTCGTTATATCTCGCTTAAAGGGGGCAAGCAAAACCGCTATGCAGCAGAATTTGCAATATGTAACGAGCAACTTTATAAATAGTACACTGTTAAAAAGTTTGGTGCAGGAGTCCTGAAACTTTTCAATAGCAACCACTATTTGGAGCTTTGATTCATCAGTTTTGCGGTGCATCAAAGTTATATGGTTTTACCACAAAACTAGTAAATCTACGCTCCAAATTGTGGTGGCATCTAGAAAGTTCCAGGATTAAGGTGCAACCTTGCGCCAATTTTTTTAACGGTACCCACTGTCATGTAACGTGAAAGTAAAAATAATAATTCAAAATTCATAAAATAGTACATAGTTCCTTATGGATTAACATAAACTAATTACTAACAGATGGGTACTAAGTATAAAGTCACCAAGGCTTGAACGATATTATCACAGGGTTCCATCAACATATTCTGGTGCTTCAGACATGAAGATGCTTCTCACGTTCTTCGCTTTGGTGTTGTTGGTGGCGAATGCATATGGCCACCATGGTGGTGATCATGATGGTTCAACAGAAAATCCTCCGGGACCTTTGTTCTTCGGACCTGGTGGATTTGGCGGAGGACCTGATGGATTCAGAGGAGGTCGCGGTGGAGGATTTGGCGGTGGATTTGGTGGAGGTCGTTTTCCGTTCAGACCCCCTCCTCCTCCTTTCGGAGGTCGTAACAAAAATTTGTTCCCTAAATGTAAGGAGTTTTTTGATGCTGTCCACCAGATCTTGAGAGGTAAGTGCTATTTGAGTAGGTGATTCTATAAAGGAGTTATGCTCACGGGAAAATTTTCCCACCAGGCTATTTTCTTTTAATATTTTAGTCAACGAAGAAGCGTGTGTGGAAATTTTCTTGTTGAAATAATTCATATTTATGTACAGTTGTTTTGTGGTGTAATTTGCCATAAGACATAAGATATACGTCTGGTCCTTACACTCTAAAAAATATCATTACTTTCAAACAAATTTTCCCTACATTTGGCAGTTTAATCTAGTAATTTGGATTTGATAGTTTCACACTGTATATTCCAAATTCAACGAGCTTGTTTCATGAGACGTAGTTCCTTCCAGCTTTCATTCCTGCACATTCCTTTGATCGGGTCTGTGTTCCACTTGACATTGGTACCCCAAAAGGCGCGAAGAAGAATTTATTTTCACTCAGCATTTCTGTTGCCACTCAAGACCTGAAATATGACAATTGAACATAGAGCTCTGATTATTATTTATAAACTAATGAAAGGTAAAAAATTGATTTTAAGTTTGAAATATTCGGACTTTCAGATCGCAGTGCTTTTTGTTCCAAACCATAAACTCAAGAATCGTCTAATATCGATTGACTTAACTAGCTTATCAAGAACTTGGAACTGGAAATAAGACCTTCCGTAGAACAAACAGGCGTAGAACAAACAGAACAATAAGACCTTCCGTAGAACTTAGTGAAATTACTATTTATTTGCTCTAGATGCATTGCCCAAGCGGAAAAGATGATTTCTTAAAAAAAGAAATTAATTCTCAAATGTCCCTATGAGGTATAATAGGAGCCACTGATTCTATTTCAAGGCGAAGACACAATATACAAAACGAATTAAAAACTTCGAAACGAAAAATTCTTCGTTTTCAAAGTTTCACATTATTGTAAAAAAGTTTATTAGAGTTGATAAACGACATATTGTTTAGTATTTACTTAAATTTAATATTAAATACAAAATATTGCAAATTGGGCAATAAAATGTTCGATATTTCATTTTCTTTTTGCTAAATGCATTTTTAAAAGATTAATTTACTTGCATATCTTTGTGGATTCTTGAAAGTGAAATTCAATATATTTTCTTCAATCTTTAAGCTTACATTCTATAGACTTATTCATTACAATTTCTATGCATATCGTGGGTAGCGGCTAAGAAAAGGACCGCACTGAGCCTCAATTCAAAGGTTGGGGGTTATGTTATGTTCTGGAAATAGGAGTACTTTTCTTTTCTTCGTACTATTTTAGTTCCTTTTGAATACTACGGGTTCGCTGTGATCAAAGAATGCTAGTAGTTCATTGTAAGAAATATGAGGCGCTGTTGTGAGAACACAGAGCAATACCGTATACTTTATGGTTTTATAGACACCCAGCTGCCAATCTTTTACCGTAATATTTAACAGGCTTTTCTTAGAGTATACTATAGTGAACAACCGTGAATGCCTTTTACCAGGATTTATAGGTAAAATTAATGGAGCCTAGGAACAATGGAAAATAACGATAGTTTAGGCGATCGGGGGCTAATGGGACAAGGGGCAAAAAGTGGAGAATAATATGCTTTTTTTACAAATATTTCTACACTACAACATTGTAACCGTTAGACTTCACATTTCAACAACCAAAGTTTAGAGATTAAAAATATGTGTAGAAGTGGAGTGAAGAATTGTTGTTTTGGAGAATCCAAAGTAAGTTAAAAGGGTATATTTTTTACACTTTTAAAGTATTAAATTAAAACTTTTTATGAATTAAACTATAGTTTTTGGTAGAAGACATATCATAGATTAAGATATTTGTGTCAAATACTGTGGGGAAATACACTTGGTTCTGTGTTGGATGATTTATAAATAATAACACTGTGGGGCATTTCCACGCGTGACTTACACTACATCGGACGATTTAACAAATTTCGTTTGCGTAGTTCATAATTATTTTCTACTTATTAAAAAAAAATATTGTACGCTAGTTTACCCCTGAACATATACTATTTTTAGAAATCATAAAAAACCATTTTCATTTAGTATTTTCCTAAAAAATAATAAAAATGTCTTGCTGTGACTTACACTACATGAAAGGAAGTCGAGTTTTGGTTATCATTTAAAATTCTCATTTCTTCTAAATAGTGCAGTAAATCAACATTCTACCAGTGCTTAATTTAAGTACAAGGTTTAAAGCTAAATACTTTAATTGCAAAAAAGTGTGGAAATATCATAGGAAATAATTTATTAACAGTTTTGTGCGTGACTTACACTACATTCAATTTGTGCCTTACACTACATCATGTGAATTGTATCACAGATATGGAAATTTAGGCAATAATAACATAACATATGTAAATAATTTTGAACATGGTAAGTTAAGAATTGCATACATGGTAAAATCATAGTTAGAAAAAGTTACACAACGTCCCCTAAAGTTGGTTTCTGGTAATTTCTTAATTCTTTCTTCAATAGAATTGTCTGAAAAACCTTCCTTCTCAGGCACGCAAAAAGACTTCCTGACCATTGCAGATGTTTCAGTTTTATTGAATAAGCATCTTTACTTAACATTTGCCCCACAAAATATTTAACGATAATTTTCCTATAAAAGGAACTAAAGCTCTTCTTTCAGCATCAAATTCATTTTCAGAATTTTGCTGAGAGGTATTTCCTTTTAGAACATTTCCATTTGTTTAATCAGCAGTGTTGTTTTTTGGGGGATTTAATGAAATATTGGCAGTTTTAAGTAAGTATTTGTTTAATTTTAAAAAGCAGAGCAATTTTTGAGTGTCAGAAATCGGAAATATTTATTTTCCTTTGATGAGCAAATATCATTTAATCTACCTATTTCGCCCTTTATACAATTGTCAGAAATGTATAATAGTGATATGTTTGGCAGATTTCTTATGCAAAGTGAAAAAATCTTTAGCAGAATGTGGGTCAATTATCCTGGAAGGTGTGGTGCTTTTATCCCTCCTCACTGTATCACCAAGTCCATCAAATGGTCCTTTTTCATGACTAAAGGTAAAGATGACCAACATTGGTGGCAGAGAAATGCCATTCAATGTTATCTAACGGTTGGAACATTTCAATAGAGGTGGTGTATTTTTAGTTAAAGTGCTGTCCGTAAAGTCGTTTTTGCTTTCCTTTTCTTTAAAGGTTTGAAATTTTCCACATGCTTAAAGTATTTCCCTTTGCTCTTTTTTTCTTTTAACTGTTGATTTAGCCATCTTAAATTAAAATTATCAAAATATAAGAAATCTATAGCTAAATATTATAGCTAATCTATAATAGATAAATCAAACAGAAGCTGTGACTGACACTACATTGTGACTTACACTACAAAGCTAAAATGTGTTATAAATAGAGAAAATGCTTTTTATTTTAAAATTAAAAAGGTGTGGAATTACGCAGATGTTACTATAGAAAGAAAATATCGTAAAATTTTTGAAGTAAAGCTTTATTTTAAAAAGTTATAGAAACTTTTATATCTTTTCGTGACACACTACAGTCAAAAATGAGATTTTTATCTTTCTAATTAAGTATCTTTTAGTAATAAATGCCGATTAATAATATGTTTTTAAGATAGTTCTAATAATCTATTTTAATAATTTTCCCAAAAAATCTGATAAAATGTGTTTCTTACCTTAAAATTCCTGGGTTCAAAATGAGGAAAAAACACGAGACCATGCTTTCAAAACAAAGCAGCCATTTTGAAGCTGCTGTGTTGCCAAAGGTGAAACAATAATAGTTGTTGATACAAAAAAAATAATATTCAAACTTTTCTTAAGCACATATAAAAGTTACAACTGTAGAAAAAAATATTTTTTTTTCAGTGGTATCATTTTACGTGGAATTAACCTGTGGGGTCTAATGGGACAGAAAATGTGGGGTAAAATGGGACACGAGTAAACCTAGTTTTGTATGCAATTTTGTATGTAACCTAGTTTCTCTTGAAGAATCTATATAAATCTCCAATATCTTATTCAATCAAGTTGCCAAAAACTTTTTAAAACTTTAACTTTAAACTTTTGAACTTTTTTCGTCGTATAATACGTGAAGGTTAAAATAGCTTTATTGATGATATATTTTTTCACTTTCGATTTCATTAATTACATCTAAACAGAGCTTGGTGAAGATAAAGGATTTGTTGTTGGTAAAATTTGCTAGAAAACAAACTATTCTTTATTACGTTGGATTTAATTCTGAAATAGAAAGCGATGAACTCCGAGTAAGCTATTTGAAGATAAATACTGTATTTTTAAATTCACGTACCTTGAAAAAGAGGACAAGTTTGAGATAAATTTTAGAAGATTTAGTTACAAAACTATCCTTTCCAGTGATCCAGCAAAAATTATTGGAACATCTTAGATTTTGAGTTTTAACTTTGATATTTCACCTTTTAATGTAAAATAATTGTTTAAAAAAATAAAATTTCTTTATGTAAATGGTGTTTGCTTTAAAATTTTATTTTTAGTTCGTTTTATGATTCCTTTTCCATTTTTTGAAATTTTAATTAGGGCAACATGTACAATGTCCCATTAGCCCCGCACCATGTCCCATTAGACCCACATATGGGGGCTAATGGGACATTTTCATGTTTGTATAAAATGCTCAGCAACTAAAATATGGTAATGTTTTAACATCTGTCGAATGACTTTTTAAGTAAACGAATCTTCAGTTTATGAGCTTGTAAAAAAAAACTAATGAAAATTCTTGTATTTTTGCTGAAATACAGAGGTTATTAAAAATTTGTCCCATTAGCCCTCATTCTCCTCTACTTTTTTCTCAGGAACCTTCAAACAAACAGATGCTATTCTCACTACCCAATTGAAGAGCTTAGTGGAAGAACGTGCTAAGTGACATACTATTTGGAAAAAATCAGATTTTTGTGACCATGAACATATTACTAACTTCTTTAATGATAAAAAGTTTCCACTTTTTCATAAACTTTAAGTTTATTATATATTTTACGGTTTGCAAGTTCCGTTTTTAGTAGATCTTAGTGCAAACTAAAAACTTCAAGGCTCCTTTTCTCGTTTTCACACTTTTGTCACTTAGCACGTTCTTCCACTAAGCTTTTTAAGGGGACGGCGGTACCCAAAAAATTAAATCCAGTATTTTTATCGCTAGTATTCAAATTAAACTATTTTTACAAAGAACTAACATTCAATAAACATATACAAAAAATGATAAATATTAAAACGTAAGTTTTTTTAAAAAATTAAAATTTTTTAACGTTTTTTCAAAATGCTACTCCTCCTAAGAATTTTGTAATGGTTTTATTTTCAAAATGTTCCCACAACATCTATTAATAAAAGTTGGTATGGATATTGAGCTATCAGTTAAACAAAAAAAGTTATGTAGCTTTATGTATAAAAATGGCCAAAAAATAAGATTTTTTTGTAAATTTTCACATTCATTCTGGCATTTTTTAAAAAAAATCTATTCACACTAAACCTTATCCCATACCAAATTTTATTAAACGCATATGTTTCAACACAGGAAAAAAAATTGGAGCTCTACATTATTAATTTACCTAAAAGCTCTAGGGTTTTAACCAGTCACAAGCTGAAAAAATTAAAAAATTTAAAAATCAACATAAAATTTCAAAAAATCATTTTACCAAACCACTATATCATTTTAAAATAAACCTCCACCATTATAAAAGAATCCTTCTTTTTTTTGCAATATCCTTAGCTCACAGCATTCGAGCATTCATAACGTTAAGTTTAATACCTTTTAGTGTTTAATTATTTTCTGGCAGCCCTAAATTTTGGGTAATGCGTCCACTTAATTATTCATGCCGTAATTGCAGTAACTGGGTTAGTTTTACGTTTTACTATGTATATTAGCTATAAGTGACACATTTAAAGAAGATAAAACGTAGTGTGGATATGTGTTTACGTGGTATACTTTTGAACTTTACCAGAACTTTTAATCATTTTTCCTTTTATTAAAAATCTTTTTGAAAGTGATGTTTTTTATTGAAGTAAAATAAAAGTTAATCTTCATCTTCTCACAAAAATAGTAAATTAATAGTTTATTCATTGATAGTTCTTTTTTAGAAATAAAGTAGATAAAAATCATAGATTTCTTGAACTTTGTGATAAAAGGAAAAATTCGATAAAATAAATGCCTAACTTATTCGTACAATTTTGAAGAACAATTGCATTTCAGTGATATGTGATACTTTTTCATGAGTAGATTAAATGAATAATGTGTTGATATTTTTTTTGTAGATTGAATTTATAAACTATGTAAAAATAAAACATTATATTTATTTTTAGATCAAGGACCTCCACTGGAATGCTTTGGAGTAAGCCTTGCTGAACGTGACGTAAGTATTTTGTTTATTCATTATTCATTTTGCTTTGGATTATTATTTCCAACTTTTACGCATGCATAAAATTCATTAAGGTGCAATACGTTTTTTATAAACAGAAACCACATAATAATAAATATTAGATGCAGTAAATGAGTACTGATTTCTATAAACTTATCGGATTTTCGCATTTTTCCAGCATATTTATGCGTCTCCGAAATGAGCAGTATGCATCACCATTTTATTTGATGAGCCACATCGTAAAAAGATACTAAACGAGATTATTCGTTTATGAGTCTGTTATGAGGGCAATAAGCTGTCGCAATTAGTTATGCTAATGGGTATCATGTATCTCTTCAATGGAACGAACGTTGGTACTGAAAAATAAATGTCATGCAAATTGCATTATAGAGAAAAGCGTTAGATTCCATTATTTTTCAAAGATTAATTTAAAAATATGGAATCATGTTGAAAGTTAGAAAATTTAAGAAGCACCGAATGAAAGAATTTCAATTAGTTGAAAAATTTCAGTTTATTATTTTCAGTTACTACACATTCTTTTACCCTTTGAGGGATAAGAAAATTGGCCGAAGTGTAAATTTGTTTTCACCGCTCGAGTTTTAAAATTAAGTTTTCAACTCATTACTTAATTTAAAAAAAATAGATTTCAAGTTGTAAGGTAAATGGTTTAAATTCCCTCTTCCCTAGTGTAGTATTTTTTAGGATTAACCTTTACACTACTCGGATTTCTACTGTATATTTTTAAACTTTAACAAAATGTAGTGTTCCACTCATAAAACATTCAAGAAGAGTTATATGATTTCATTTTTTCTCAGTAGAAGTCTGTACCTTTGCAGCAGCTATGATACAGGTTTTGCAAAGTATTGTACAAACGTTAAAATTTTCACATTTATTAAAAATGACTTAAATAAATGTAACATGCTTTTGATACCTGTTATGGCATTTATTTTCGAGCGTAAATAATGTGTCTATTGTAATTAGGCGGTAGGCGGAATAGGGCGAATGTTAATTTTTTTAAGCTACCCATATCTATTAAAAGATAAGGCTTTTCAAGTAAATATTAATTTTTAATAAGATGCAGTATTCCTGTAAAATAACTAACATTTATACGTAATTACACGTAAAATTTTAAACACGTAAAGTTTTTACAATAAAATATTATTCAAAAAATCTTTATTTTTTAAATGAAAATAAACAGATTTTTCCGGTCATTTGACACACTATAAGAAATATGATTTATTTAAATTTTATCACAAAAAGTAGGTTTAAAAAAAAGGTTAAGTGTATTATTAGTAATTGCTCAGAATCCTCAATTTTTTCGTAAACCTTTTCGTTTCACAACATTTATGATTGCGCATGCGCTTTGACTGTTTTGAAGGTTACACCGAGTAAGCAGCATTTTTTGGAATGTTCCTTCTAATTTGGAGTTTATATTAACTTTACTCCAAAATTGGTGTAAGTTTACACCAACAAATCATGGTAACGTTACACCAAGGTTTTACCTTGAATCGAAAGCGGTCTTTTACATTTGACCCCACAAATAGGTAGCGCAGTTAAAAAAATCAGTCGAAAACTACTTCACATTCGCGATAACCAAACAGTCCCAATAAACGTATAGCTCTCTATATATTTTCTCAAATTGTAGAAACTATCAACCATTTCTCAAAATAATTTCTTTTTCTGTATTTTTTTTTGTATAGGACTGCTTTTACCAACGTTTACTGGAAGCACGAATGCAGAGCACCGTAGAACCAACTCAGAATTGCACGGACCAGATCAGCGAGTTTCTAAATGCTGTTGGAACAACTACTACCATTTCCACTACTGATGTTTCCACTACGACTGATGCTGCCACATCGACATAAAGCCTAGACTATCAATAAGGCGAACGAAAGATTACCTATTTGATGATGAGTTTTCAAATAAATATTTTTAATAGTCAAATGTTTGTATAAGTGTTTATAAAGATTATTGTTGTAATTCAAAAATTTTTTACTAATAAAAGTATGTTTTGGTATTTTTAATAATTTGCAAGTTATGTAGAGGATGAATTTTTTAAAATATATTTTAAAGGTTTAATAACTTTAACAGAGCTAGTTTCATTTTATCTTATTCTCTTTTTAATGTCAGATAATTTTCATAAATACTTGCAAAAAAGAGAAAACTTGAAACACTGGCATTTGTGAGAACGATATAATGTTAAGTACAACTTCATGTTCAATGGCTGGAATTCAAATTTTTTTGGAACAGATGGAACCTAAATGTGGGACCTAAAATAACCATAGAAAAGTCTTTTCACTGAGTTTGAATAACAGCAGTTTTGTATACAATATTTTTTACTACGTTTAACACATAAAATCACGGATACACACGACTGATAAACATGATTGCTATAAAAAACTCAGACACAAGTTTTGTACCTAAAATTATGGTTCCCAAAAACATGAACAGGCAAAAAAGTTTAACTATTTCAAGCATAAATACCGTCGAATGGTAACTTTGGCCCAAGCATAAAACCCTAGTATTGATTTTCGTCTTGAATATTTTTGTACTCATAGATCAATGCAGAGTTTCCACTAATTAAAAAAAGGCATATTTTTAAAGAGTGTATAAGTACTGTAGGACATTTCTTACAATCAAAATAGAGAAAACAACTTTAGTAGTTAAATACTTTAAATATAGAGAATTATTTTTATTTTATTTAGAAAGCAAAATAATATACTTAATAAATGCATTTACTCTAATAATATATTTTTTACAGTGTCAATCTATATAATTACTATCTATTCAAAGTCAAAACTTTTTTATCACAGAAAATAATGTTTTTATGTATCGAATTCTGAAATGCTTCTGTTGTTTATTTAAGACAAAAAAAAGCATATGAGAATTTAATTTGTTATCTAGTAGTAGTTTTAAAAAAAATCCGAAGTTAGTTTTTGTAACTTTTTTTAAACTACTTTTGTGTGTAATGAGTTTTTCATACCTTCGAGAAGAACATTTTCTTTCGAAACAAATTAATTTCTATATTACTTTTAAAGTATACGTCGCTTTAATATGTTGGTTCTTTAAAGAATTCGCAAAAAATTTCTTTAATTTACAGTAACCTAAATTACTTTATATATGTAGCTTCAAAAGTAATTTTAATTTAGTGTTATGATGCGAAAAATAACACTAAAAAGTGGGAGAAGTTACTTTTGATGCGGAGAATTTTTACTTTCAATAACCTAGTATGAAATATAATTTAATGAAAGTATTGATTGCAATGGGGTTGCAAATCCGTAATTTAGATTTGTGTTTCTACACGTTTTGGAAGGTGCCGATTCCGAAAAAGTAATTTTGAACATTGGTCTGTTTGTCTAACTGAAATAAAACACTCTACATCTCGATCTAAAAGGGCTACAGATTTCAAATTTGGTACACGAGTTCCTTGTACCAGTCTCGCATTCCCCAAAGTATGACTAAGATATAGGGTCCGGTCCATTCATTGGTAACGTCGCCCAATTGAATTTACGATCGTCAAAAGTCGCCAATACACGGAACGGACCCTATTCCTTAGTTTTACTTTTTAGAACATGAATTTGCAACCAGACCCTTCGTTTGATAAGCTCTAAATAGGAGTCATATAATAGGAGCACTCTCCATGAGCTCTAAAAAGGAGAAATACACAGGCAGAAGTGTTACTATAATAATACAAAAGTGAATTTTTGAGGGTAATTTTTTTAATAACTTATGTGGCAATTAAAAAAATATGGATGGCTGTATTTTTTACGAATAACGTTTTGAGTATTGAAATATGGAAAAAAAATACTATTAATGATAAATTCCCGGAGATGTTTTCAGCGTTGGTTGTTTAAAGACATTGTACCCTCATTAATTTGCATTTGAACATATTTTTATTGTTTGACGGATGGCTATTGACATATTGTTATCAAAACTAATAAATGTCGTAAAGAAGAACACAATTTATCTTATGATTGTCGTCATTGCGCAAAGCATTGACATGCTTTACATTATATTTTCAAAATCTTTCTAAAATCTTGGTTATAAATGACAAGTTTAAAAACCCACTACTATTTTACTTCTTAGAAATGCCCGTCTGAGTAATATCTGTGTTGATGCAGATTAGAATTGTAAAAAAATTACATGAAACAAAAATTGAAAATTAAACTGTTTGTTTCGAAATCAATCTTCTTTTACGTTAAAGATAATTTACACTAAGGGTCTTACAGTTTCCATAAAATAAGGAAGTCTTATCTCTGAAGAAAAAAAAAATTAACTTCATAATTTAATGCGGCCATGCATATAAAATTTAATATGAAACACACTAATTGGACTTAGAGTTTTAAATGTCGGTGAATTTTTAGACTGTTTCAAAAAATAAAAAAAAGTTGAAGGTTTGAAACAACACATTTTGACTTACATCCACATTCCAGTAACTTTCGTCCTTGAATTAAACACACACGTGTGATTTTTTTCATTCTTAAAAAAAAAGGATAAAAAGCCTAAGCCATATGATCCTAACTGACAGAAACACATTAATAATGAACGTAATATAGTTCTATGTCTATACTAAATCCCTCATGTTATTAAAATTGAAAAAATAGGATAAAAATGAAGATGTTAAAAACACGATTTCACTTCTTCGAATTTAATCCAATTTAAACAAATTACAGGCTTGACAAAAAGCCGCATTTATTGCTTCATGTAAAAGACAGGCACTTTAAAATTCCAGAAACAAAAAAAGAATTAATTAAGTTTTGTAAAAAAGGGATTTTAATCTTTGTCGTTCGATTGAAACATCAGTAAGTCAAAGCACGTAATTTCCATGTATTGGCAGATTAATTTAACCAAATTGTTGTAGGAAGAAGGGAGAAATAGATGGTACAAATTTATTTTAAGACTTCTTATATAATTATGTTTAAAATGTACTTGACATTTGAAGAGCTACGTAGAAAAACGTACTAAATGACATTTTTGAAAATCAAATTGACATTTTTATGTCAATGAACATGTTATTCCCTCCTTTAAAGATAACAAGGTTCCATTTTTCATAAATTTTATGTTAAGTTTATTTTTTTTACCTTTTGTAAGTGCTATTTTTAACGTATATAAGCAAACGAAAACTTAAAAGTTCAAGTTTAAGATTTAAAGTTTGTATTTTTAGACAGGTATCATTAGACCAAACACTTCCTATTGGATCTATTTTATGCATTGAAATAACTAAATATGGTGTTAAATTAGTAAATACGGTGAAATACAAGACTTAAAAAAATAAAAAATAACTCCAGGTTCAATACCGGCATTGTTCAGTCCGGTAGCTTTTGCACCAAGGACCTAATATGTTATTTTGCTTTTTCTTAATGAAATATAGTCTAGTAAAGCATCTTTACAACATATTCCAAGACATCAAAAACCTTTCTCGAATAAAGGACACTACTAAAACCACATAATCTTTTTGATTCCCCCCCCCAGAAATCGCTATCTATATAATTATTGCAAATACTTCTACTCACAAAAGAAACATCTAAAATTTATGATCAAACTTTCAGAAATCTAATTGCTGCTGATGGTTTTATAAATGATAAATCCACAATTTCTGTTGTTCTGCTATAAGTGTTCGTTTAATAATTCACAACTCCATCTACCCATCTTTTCTCCGAAGCATTCTACTTATATTTATATTGAATAAAATATTTCATGTCACTTTTTATTACCCTTAAGGGGGAATGGGCGCGCTGGACCGCGGGTCCCCAAACTCAAGTGCCTCAGTGTTAATCCAATGGGAAAAAACTATTTTGTCTGCCACATTTCTCCGGCTGTATTGAATATTATTACAAACGGGTTTTTTTTAAATAATAAATGTAGATAACTTACAGGTCTCTATCTCTCCACTTTTTGAAATTGCTTCGAATATTTTGTGTAAAATTATTTATTGAAAATTAAAAAAAATATTCGAACCAATTTCAAAAAGTGTTAAGGTCGGGACCTGTAAGTCAGCTACATGTTCACATAAAAAATCAGCTTGTAAAAATATTCAATACAGCCGGAGAAATGTGGCAGAGAAAATAGTTTTTTCTCCATAGGATTAACACTGATGCACTTTACTTTGGAGACCCTCGGTCCAGCGCGCCCTTTTCCCCCTTAAAGCATTTTTTGGAACAAAACAAATACTTCTTTAAAAGATCTCGGCCAAACTGTAGTACGATTGGAAAACAAAAATATATATCCTCGTTAACGAAAACCACATTCTAGCTTTCTGACATTCGGGATCAATTATAGTTCTCTGTAAAAGATGATGAAAATAGGAAATAAAAAGAGCATTATCATTTATCATTTTTGATTTCACTCTCGTATTTGATATGGAATGCCATGCTATTAAAAGGGTATTAACGGTACTTAATGGGGGAAGGGGGAGAACAATGACTATAGCGATTTGCATTAAGGTAAAAATAAATAACTTAATTCTACTTCAATCGAATAAGTAATACTGGAAAGTCATTATTTGGTACTTATTCTACATTTTTTTTTCATAAAGATGAAGTCTGTTGGGGATTTAGGACCAATTGTGAAAAACTATTTTAAAAGGTTTTTAATACAAAATAACTACAAAATTAAAGTTAAAATGCATAACTTAATTCTTCTTCAATCGAATAGATAATAGTGAAAAATGATTATTTGGTATTTATTCTATTATTTAAAGGAAGATTAGGATCCGTTGAGGGTTTATATCTAATTTTGAAAAACTCTTTTAAAAGTTTTTAATACAAAATTTGCAAGAAAATGGATATGTATTAATTTTTTTATTGTTAGGGGGAGTTAATAAATCACGTGTTGATGCAGTTTCACGATTCTTTGAACACACTGGTGATATTTCGTGGGATTTGACTTGGACCCCCCCCCATAATCTCAAGTAAGGTTTTTCAAAATTCAACTTTTTGCTGACTTTTAAATAGTTTTAAGCCCTTTTTTGCCGTGTTTTTAATGTTCTGCTATTTAAAAAAGAAATGCAATTTGGAAGCACAGACTGGACTTTGAATGATTGACTTAAACTTTAATATAAATATATTATTGTGTTAAAGGAAATAGTTTTTTTCTTACATAAGTTTGAAACATTCTGAATACTAAATAATAACACCTTGAGCGTGTATTTTTTATTCGTTTAGTGCAAACGTAAAAACCATAACAATTATAGATTAGTAGAGTTTATGAAACGTAAAAGATATTTTGCTTACAAATTTCTAAGTTGAACATTTGAAAAGTATGTTTATTGATTATTTATACTGATTCTTGAATTATTTCAAATTCTACATTTAATTTCATCAGTATATATTAAAATTTTAAAGTCTTAACTTTATTTACAATGTCTACAAAAAATTAAAAACTTTTTAAAAAGAATATTAAGTTCTAAATAACGAAACTCAAGCAAGTTCAAATAAATCCCGGAAACAACCCTTTCTGAAAGTGAAACTTAATCACCTTAAATACATCAGATAGATTGAGCTGGAGAAAAGCATTCAATCTTAATGAAACTAAATTCAATTTGCACTAAACAAGTTTACAAAACTCCCAGCGGCAAAGTTAAACAGACTCTCAGGCTATATAAACTGAGAACCTTCCAAAGAACCAACTCCAGGAATTTTCTCGTCTTTTACAAGAAAATGGCGACAAAAAACTTCCACAAATAGATGCAAATGAAATTCCCCCTTTATCCATAACGTCACTCAAGTCGAATCCTGCTATTTGCCGACGACGATCGGAATTCTCGCCAAATTTGGCATGTAGAATGGAAGACTGGGTATTGTCACTGGACAGTTCGTTAAGATAGCTTGACAAACTTGTAAATGGGATATACAATGAAGGATTCAAGCGAGGCGGACCGTAGTTTGTTTGTGGGATAGAAGACAATGATTGACGTAGCTGTGCCGCCCCTACAGGCGTGTCCGTTCTACTTTAGACAAATTAACTGCTGGTGGCAGGACCTGTTCTAAGAAAACTCGGACTATAGGAACAACCTGTTTTTGGGGCCCCTTTACGGAAAATGTTACGTATGATTTCTAGTAGTGATGTTGCTATTTGACCTATGTATCAAATTTTGATGCATTTCAGAATTATTTTTAGCTTACTGATATTTAGCTTACTGATATTTTGGGGATTTACAGCATTTAGCATAATAGAAATTGAAATTTAGGGGCCCCTAAAATTTGGGGACCCTAGGCCTTATGGAAGAACAGGCCCTGGCTGGTGGTAAAAGACAACATATAGCTGTGACTTCATGGAATGCGTGGCCGTTTCATTGGTCCATTTATACTGATTATTGGTGTTCGTGAATGTAAAATTTTGCGTAAATAATTGTTTATCATGTAGTTAAAATGTAAATAAAAATGTAACGTGTGTTCCTTAAATAGGATTCAAACAGTTTCACAACCCTCCTTCTAATTAGATCAGTATCACAAACCATTCGAAAATCTGTAGTTATAGGTTTTCAAAAATTTCCAATTTTGTCTAGTTACATCGACTACTATCGGACAGCCTTATTTTACGTGTCTAGATCATGCATAAAAAGCTATCATATAGGATTTTGAACCACGGTTGATTTAAAGTTAATGTGTATAATAATTTTACTGAGCTTAGCTTATTGCGAATGTTTTAATTTATTAAGTAAGAAAAGATGAAATGTTGACGAAAAGCATGGAACATGCATTCGTTAGAAGATTTAGAAGGTCGAGATGAGTTTAGTAACATGATTCCATATTATTAAACTTAGTTACACCAAGGATTTAGATTATCACAAATAATAAAACAAGAGGCAAAAGGAGCAAATCCAACAATTCACACTTCAAGGAAGGAATAATTAAATAAATTTTATAATAAAGTTATAAAA
This sequence comes from Oedothorax gibbosus, assembly GCA_019343175.1. Classification (NCBI taxonomy): domain Eukaryota; kingdom Metazoa; phylum Arthropoda; class Arachnida; order Araneae; family Linyphiidae; genus Oedothorax; species Oedothorax gibbosus. Next base: position 446,902 of record JAFNEN010000250.1, read on the forward strand.
ATGGAACGTTTTTCCTGTGTACGTCCTCTCACATTTTTTCAGAAATAAATTTACCGGATTTAGTTTATTTGAAATACATATTTAAATTTTCAGCATAAACATCAATTTGATATTGGACGAAAATTTCAGTTGCAACTTTTTTAAGCCGACACACCAAACGATGTGTCTTATTTTCTCTTAAGACAAAAAAATTGAATAGGATGGAATAAATTCTTAGCTCTACCGGGGGATCATAAAGCAATCAATCACGCTGTTGCACTGAGTTTGAGAACAGGCGTTTTTTAAGACGCCTTTTAGGTGAGTTAATGCTTCACTTCAGGTGCAGACCAGCATAAGTCACGCCAGCATAACTTTACAGGATATAACTTGACTTTTACGATACAGGATATAGCCTAACTTTTAACTTCAATACATAGCTTAACTCCTAAGTTTAATTTTACAGGATATGACTCAGCTATTTTTTACATGATGTAGCTCAACTATATATTTACAGGATATCACTAAATTAAAATTTTAGAGTATATCACTCAAATAAAATTTTACAGTATATCACTCAAATAAAATTTTACAGTATATTACTCAATTAAAATTTTACAGGAAATGACTCAGCTATTTTTTACATGATATAGCTCAACTATATATTTACAGGATATCACTCAATTAAAATTTTTCAGTATATCACTCAATTAAAATTTTACAGTATATCACTCAATTAAAATTTTACAGTATACCACTCAATTAAAATTTTACAGTATATCACTCAATTAAAATTTTACAGTATATCACTCAATTAAAATTTTACAGTATATCACCCAATTATAACACGCTGCCACTCAACTACAACTTTACATAACATCTGTCAACTGTAAATTTACAGGATATCTCTCCAATATAATGTTTCAGGATATCACTCAACAATAATTTAACAAGATATCATTAAATTTAAGATTCATAACATAACTATTAAACTATTACTTTACAAAACGAAATTTGTAATGTCCTCACATATATTTTTTTATGCTGAATTACAATGATCAACTGCGTTCCTGTACCATCAGTAGTTTGGTGTTTGAAAAAGAGTGACAGAACAGACGGACAAAGTTATTATAAAATCTGAGAAACTATTTACTCTGCAAAAGATTAGGAATATAAAACTGCGCAGCTTGACTTACTTTTGTTCACTTCTGGAACAAATATGAAAGGGCGAGAAAGAAACGTGAGAATGGTTCTTTTGTGTGGGTGTTAGTTGCTTTTAAAAGAACGAAATCTTCGGGGATTATTATTGTTGATGAATATGAATGAGATTTGAAATAAAGCGGAAACTTGTAGAATTCACCTCTTTACAAAATATCTCGTGCTTAATATTGTAAATTGCTTTTGAATATCTTGAAAAGATGCTTTCCGTTATTTAATGTTTTTTAAAAACTTTTTTCAATTACTTCTATACATCATAATGCTGACAGCAAAATTTATGTGTATAAAAATCTTTAAGCATTATAACTTTTTTCTAAAATGGTATTAGATGTTTATAGATGTTTCTCTGTGTAACGGTAGTTAAGGTATTTTCTTTTGTTAAGTATTCAATAAAATAACCTAGACAAATAGACTAGACATTTAATGTTTATAGTTGCTGCGAAATGTGTTTAAATTATTATTTTCACATTTACACGTAAACAAGGCAACCCTTACTAGATTTATTAGTGTCCACATTAAATCTCTTTCATTTGACCAGGGTTGCATGACTTTCATTGTGTACAAAATGTAGTTTGACACCGGCCTCCCCCAGCCACCTCCTTGCTTGTATGGGGTTAGATAAGAATGACTTGGCGCAGAATCCTGACCCTGTTATGGACTTTCTGACGGTGTGCTATCTCCTAGACTTGATTTAGTTAATCTAGATAATGGAGAACAAGTAACAACAACAACACACGTAAACATCCCAGTAATTTCAACAGTATTTGCTGCAAATGTTTCTAAATAAGTGTTTAGGTTAAAAAAAATAATTTTAAAAAAAGGCACGAATAAAATAGTATAACTTAATCATAGTACGTTAGGTAAAAACACTTTGCGGCGCAGCTATGACATAAAAAAGCAATACATACTGTCCTTTTTCGTCTGGTCTTTCTCTCTCAAATTTTTTTAAAGTTACTTGTACAATCTGTCCTTATATTTAACTCCCAAAGCCGCCATCTGCTTTCTGGTATGTTTTCGGCCATTAAACTTCCGTGCTTTAACCAGCACTCGCTATACTTCTTTTGAGTGACCAGACATGTTTACGAAAGGACGGCAAAAAGGCACTAAAAAGTTGAAACGGTAAAAGGCAAAGGTTGGAAAATACCTATCCCTATTCTACATTACGTGGGTCCGGGGGGAAAAACCTATTTTCTCCTTTAAGGGGATACGGTACCCAAAACATTATTTTAAGAAATAATAACATAAAAACATTATAATTTACAAGTTTATATAATGTTTACACTAACTAAACATTTTCCAGCAATAAAAATAAATACTTACAAGTATTTTTTCATTTTTTTAAAAGCTAAAATTTTTAAGTTTTTTAAAACGCTACTCCTCTTTCAATTTTAAGAATAACTCCACCAAACTTGTATAGTTTGTTTCTAGAACTATTTGTTCGAGAACTGTGCATGGATTTTAAAATGTGAGCTACAAGTTACATGTATTTATACTGAAAATCTCAAAAACTCAGACAAAATTTACAAATTATTGAATTCAACATTAAAAAAAAATACGTAGTAGACCTTATTCCATGCACAATTTTGTGCACCACTTATATTCAATTACAGGCTAAAAATTTCAAAATTCTAAACTTATTAAAAATGCCTTAGGGATTTATTAAACACAAGAATTGAAAAAACACGAAACAGAGAAAACAGGTTGAAAGCAGACGAAATACGGTTCAAATTTCAAGGGATGACTCCAGAAAATGTTTAATAACTTTTTTTCTACAGAAGATATCATGAAACTTTCAGTAAATGTTTAGAAAGATATTGTAAATAATAAATAGTAAAAACTAAAAAATCGATATTTTGGCCAATTTTTGGGTACTGTATCCCCTTAATATTTGGTTGAATATGTGGTTATTTACCTCATCTGCCCTTCACTTCTCATACTCTAGAAATAACAAAGCTGGAGTTATACTACAATGGAAATGTTTCAGATGATGTAACGCTCTTGTTTTCATTTTTCCGTGTCCTGTAATTTCATTGGTTGTTTCGGTTTCACTCTCAAGATGACCTTCATGCATGAAAAGAAACTTATTTCTATACAAGCTATCTTTAAAAAATGATTTGAACAACCAACAGCACAACAAGAAGTTGGCATTTTAAAAATTCAATAAGTAAAATATTCTTAAGAAACTCACTTTCGCGAATACAAAAAAACAAAAGTAATTCCAGACAGAAAATGCAAACAAGACTGCTGGGGATGTTGCCAGAAGAAGTTGAAGAGTCAGAATCTTATGGAGAGAAATTCTTATTACTCCTTCGGAGAAACTTCATGAAGTAAAAATATGTGAAAGAAAAATTAATTAACAAAAAATCTGTCTCCATCGGCGTAAATGGTCAATACTTGTATTTAAACAATCGATTGTTAAAATTTTAATAGTGCGGTTTTGCCAAAATAGAAGCAGTTTGTTTCAATTCGATTTATTTGTATCCTATATTACTATTCACGTCATAAGATATGCGCGTTCTTTGCGACAGACCTATAGAGATAATAGATAATTAGAAAAACGGTGGAAGCAATGAGCTATCAAAATCTAACACGGGGAAAATCATTTATTTAAAGACACTAATATCGTGACAAGTTTAAACAGCGAATACCTTTTCCACAGATAGCACAGAATTTATATACAATTGCATTTCCTTTCATTCACATACAGCATCGTCTTCTTTAAACTGATTCTTGAGCTAGGTAAATAAATAGATCCAGTTTGTACCTAAAAATGAACAATCAAAGAAAAAGTCTGAAACTCTGTGATCGACCCTATATAAAATTACTCAACAGGTTTGTTTGGGTTCATAAAGTCGACTTGGCGGCGGGAGCTAGCCTTTGGAGTCTCTGGGTTCGGGTTCGAATCCCGGTAAGGCATGGATGTTTGTGTTTGTCGAGTATATGCGGAGTAGGTGCTCGTTAAATCTGTTGGGTCCGAAAGTCCCGTGGGCGGTCATTGCGCAGTTTCCCACGGGTATAGGTACCTGGAGACTATTTTCCTCCCCTTCAGGGACATGTCTAAATTGTGGAGGTGGCGATAGATGGCAGCATCTGTCTTATATGTGTGTGTATGTCGTGTCCGTCCTTCTTGACGATGGTTTATAAGCGGGTCTTTGTGACCAAGACATAGATATCATAGTTAAAGTATTAGATTGGCTGCTAACGATGCCGGGACGCGCATGGCCTGTCTTTTTAAGAGTGCAAAATTGCCAGTGTTGCTGCCACTTTAAGGAGAAAAATACTACGAAGGCATACCATTTATTTCTAAAATTACAAAAAAAAATATCGTAAAAATATTAGCTGCATTTTGGAATCTTTTTAGTGACTTTAAATCCTTTGCTAGTATTTTTTTTTGTAATTTTAGAAATAAATGGTATTTTTTCGTAGTATTTTTCTCCTTAAAGTGGCAGCAACACCGGCAATTTTGCCCTCTCAAAAAGCCTCCATGCGCGTCCAGTCGTTAGCATTGGAGGTCACGTGATCAACCAATCTAATACTTTAACTATGATATCTGTGGACCAAGCACACAAGCCTGAAAATATATGTCTACCAACCAACCAACCAACCAACCATCGACTTGGCGGCATCACTTTGTTTCTCGCCAAGCATCTCACCTTATTTAACCTTCATGGATCTAAAGTATTTGAGACTTCCCTTCAAATTAGCAGACGAGTAGTGATTAATGTTGAAAGCAATTCGACTATTTAATTGAGATTTCCGTGATTGAACGAGCTTCAGTTAAGCAGTCCTGAAGGGGCCTTTTACATAGTAATTTACTAACTAAAAGTGTAGGATTTTGGTTTCAGCTATGTTTACCCATTAATTAAACCAAACAGAGAAACTTCAATAGGTTTGGGAATATGTATGTCTCTGAACACGACGCTAAATTGTAATTCAATAACAATTATTTGAGAAAAGCATTAGTGTTGATCAATAACTGCGACACATTTAATTAAATATCGACATAAATATTTTTGAGTAATCTTTATAGAATTCTCCTAAAGAATCGACCACTTGTAACCGATCTAAATGCATAATATAATTTGTCTTTGGTCAGTGTCTATCAGTAAATAGTATAGTTTTGCTTGAATTATCGTCACACTAGAGCTAAACGAGGGCTATTCGCGACCCGTGCGTTATAATTTAGAACCACAGTCAATTGACCAGCCGATATCTGAGTAGGCACCCAACGCAACCGATTAGTAAATAGTAAAATTTTAGTGTAACGTTTTTCCATAAAACTGGTGGCAAACTAGCTTCCTCCAGCTTTATGTAGTAACGTTACACCTAAAAAAATTAGGAATAAGCATGTTGAATTTTTCCTATTTGTGCAACGTTACTTCATAAACTTGGTGTAAAGTTAATCCATTTAGTTGGAGGCAGCTAGGTTTCACCATTTTGGTCAAAATTTGGTCCATTTTGGAGTAAAGTTCAAAATATTTCTACACAGATTAATAGCCACTATTTTATTGATACATTGCAATGTTAAATGCGAAATACTAATAAAGTTGAGCAAACGTTAAAACATGTTTACGATAAACTAGAAAAGGAAAGTAGAATTTGGTAAATAAAAAAGTCAATGAATTTGTCAAATCATTTGTCAAATGGAGTTTTGGATCGTTTCAAATCTCAAAAACGATTTTAAACTAGTGAAGAATTCAAATTTATTAAAAAATAAATAATTTTTACATTTATAAAGAAATAAATTATTAGAAAGTGTATATTAAGTGTATTTAGTTGCAAATTTTCTCTATTTTACTACAAAAACTCTTTATAATAGGAAAACAATATTCATTAATTTGACATTTACTTTGTTATAATAAGATTTTGTTTTTGCTTAAGTTGTTAAAGGAAATTTTTAACAGTTTTAAACGTAAGAGAAAAAAAAATTAATTATCAAAAATTAAATACTTCTGCACATTTTTTTCAGATACATAAGACAGACAAAAGCATTACTTCAATCGATTTTGTGAGCACTTCCTACATCTCTTTTTTAAATCAGTTTCAAGAAATTTTCTTTAGATAAAACAACTTTTTTTTTTCGTTCCGACCAAAACTTTGTTTTAGTGTGACGAAAAAAAAACCCGTGGTATTTTCACTCAATAGGCAAACTGAATTTCATTTGCATCTGATTTGGAAGATATTTTTTAGAAGCTTTAGATAAACAAAATCTAAATCTTAAACCTTTTTTATGTTCAAAGTGAAAAGAGAAATTTTATGTAACATACTTTTTTGTCCATTATTCTTATTGTTTCAAGTTTTGTATTGCTATTTATTAGAGAGGTATTAATTTAACTTTCTATTAGCAATAAGAAAGTTTTTTAACAAGTCTTTTTTAGCAATTACTAAATTACTTTATGGAAATATGTACCGTTCATTACTAAAGGCATAAAAATAGTATCTTGAGTGTATTTAGTAGTCAAATAAAATATTTAGTACTAACTCGAAGAACATATTATAGAAAAAAGTACAGTACGCCAAAATACATCAATAAAACTAATTAAATTATTTTGTTGTTTATAGAAGGTAACAAGTGTTAATATAATATTGCCTTGTTTGTAAAACAAAAGAAAATTCATTTTATTTGATAAAAAAATTAATTGTAATAAAATAAGTTTTCGTAATACATAATTACGTCAAATTCTAAAGAAATTCTTGTAAATAAATTAGTTTTCCTGTAAAAATGAATTTCCTGTATATTATTATTTCATCATAACAAATTCATTAAAGCTAATGTAAGAGTGTGCTCAATGTGTTTACGAAATGAGTTTTTAATTTATGATTAAATTTAGAAACGTTTAATAAAGAAGACTATTACATGTTATTTAACATTATTAACATAATAAATATATTCATTACATAAATATTTTCTTTGGGCTTTAAAGAATATAAAGGATTCACTAGAAACTTCACGATCACTTTTTTATTTTAAAAATTATTTCTTATCTTATGCAAACAAGGATGATGTTAAAATTTGTTACTGCGATCTAGTAGTAACGAACATGTTTCCATATCATCGCTAAATACACTCTACATTTACAACGGTTTTGATAAATTTAAAGCTATATATTTATGTGCTATTGCTAAGTTTATTTGGAACTATTAATATTTTAAACCTTAACTTCACTTTCCCAAAAAAATGACCATAATAAATAGTAGTAACATGATAGAAATTTCTATGAAGCCAATTTAAAAAAAAAAATACTTTAAAATATTATCTAGGAATACTTATAAGTTATAAATTTTCTTTGACTTTTAATTATTTTGAATAGTGCAACGTAAATCCTACTAAAACTATTAAGAAGAATCCTGCAAAAGGGTAAAGTTTTAGCTACTTTTATGCGGTTTTGGTACCAATCTCTCCAAACATCAATAGTGTTTTTTTACTCAAGTCCTCACTTTATCTTGAAAGAACTATATAATACCAAAAAAATCATTTAATATTTAGTTAATTTTCATACGAATTCTTATTTTAAGATAACTATAGATTGTATTTAATTATTTTTTAATGCGTTAGTAAGTGTGCGATATAGTGCGTAATAGTTTTTAAGTATTATATAGACCTTCTGAAAAACGCTATAATGTTTCTTAAAAGCTTCTTAAAATAATTATCAATATTCAGGTAACAATGGATTTGTTTTGAAGAACTCGTTTAATATGAGTGAAGCTTGAATAATTATCCGAATCTATATCGAAGTGTTTTGGAAATATGTATCAAAGAAGACCTATTTTTAATATCCTAAAAAGCTAGTCCTTTAACTATTCAAATATATCAAATCATTGCCTCTTGCTGTATTAAATTGTTCTTTATAGTTGAAAACTTGTAATCGCAATAAATTATTGGCGCAATTTATAATGTTATTATGTGTACATTCAGTCTACATCACAATATACAATACATCCCTTTTAAACGAAAAGAAGTTTTTTCGAAGGTTAATTTAAAAAAAATGTTCTTCTATGAATTCTCTATTACATTATAATGCTCTGCAAACAGAATATATTCTCAAGAACGACAGATTTTGTATCAGAACATTTTTTCTCGTTCTCACCCTCCAGAATAAACCACATTTACGCCTTGTTCTTTGTTTACCTTTTCCTATTTGTTTACACCGTGATTGTGTGGTGTGTGCGTGGCAGGGAATAGCAAGTAAAAGTATTAAGGTAAATAAAAAGGAAAAAAAAAACATTGACGCTTTTACCACACACGGATAAGACATTGCTAGAAATTGGTGAAAGTATTGTACATTTGCGTGTTCTTTAATGTAGTAAGAAACGATTCTTATAAAAAAATTATTAGGCAACGAAAGTTGTATGCAAATTGTATTCTTATTTTATTCTGAGTTTTCCGTAAACTCATTTGGTAAAAGAATGGGAAAACTGGAATAAGAAAATATCAGTAAATTTACGATATAGATATAAAAGTACTGAAATACTTAACAATTTTCTCAACTGATCACATAGTTCACCAATTTTTCATTAAGTACTAAAAGGTTTGAAATATTAAATTAGAGAAAAGAAAACATCTGTTTTGAATAATAACGTTTAAAGCCAAACACAAATGACAAACACATACTATACAAATATATATACACATATATTTATATAGACATAGATATACATATATAGATATATAGACATAGATATACATATATAGACATATATATCGACACAACTATACAAATTAATAAATATAAATCTATAAAATACGGAAATTATAAACAGTACCTTTTTTAAAAATATATATTTTTGTATTTAATGGTGTTAAATGCATTGTTGTAGAGTATTTCAATACGTAATTACACGTTCTTTAAAAGGTTTAGTGCGAAAACTCACATTTTCCAAATTATTGATATGATAAAAGGTTCAAGCCCGTTCATTGGCGACTTTTAACGATCGTGAAAGAAACCCTCTTTGGGATGCAAACGCATGAACTCGTCACCTGACTCCTCTACTACATATTATTTATTATATATAAATTCTATAATTTTACAAAATTTTAAAGCATTGAATACTCATTTACTATAATCATCTCCTATAAAATATAATAAAAATTAAACGAAGTTAAATTTTCAGTTAAAAATTTAAATTTAAAACTCATGCAATATGAAATCAAGTTTACACTTCAGCCAAATTGCTCACCCCTAAAGGTTAAGTAGGGGTTGCGATACCTATTAAGTTGTCAACGGGAAAGAGAGGGGGGGGGGGGGTAATGGAGAGTAGCTGAAACCCTTCAATATCCTGACAACTTGATAGGTATCGCAACCTCTACTTTAATCTTTTACAATAATTAAAATCGCTAATGAACGAACCTGACCCTTTATCATAGTTACACTTAGGTGAAAGTAGTGTTTCGCAACTTGATATTTCATTTTTATTAGCATGTACTTTTTGAATAAAGTTGATTGTTGTAAAACAGGTAAACTTTAAATCAGTTTTTATTTCTAAGTTGATTTGATTGTAAGGGAATTAACCCATTTTGTGAACCATTGCTTAATATTTGTTTTTTCTCCACAAGTAACTAAAATTACACCTATTTTTTCATTGAATATTAAAGTTTCTGGATTTCGTTGTTTTTTTTGTTTTGAAATGTTTGTAACGTAATTTCAATTAATTTTTTTAATTAAAGCAAAATTCTAAATTTTTACTTAATCAGAAAAAATATTTCCCAAACAGTATTAATTTGAATAAAAGAGTTAAGAAATATTGAATATAGAAGAAATGTGTTTTTGGGATTCATAGCAAACAAGGGAAACAAAAAAATAACTTAAAAGTATTTTTTAACCCTTTAAATGAAAAGTTTCCCAATTTGGGATTGTATCGTATCTCGTAACTAAATGAAGATTTTTCAAAAATGGAAGCTTAAAATCATTTGAGAATAACCTAAAAAAATCCACCTTTCCTCAAATATTAAATCCTCCTCAAATATTATTTCCTCAAATATTGAACCTCAAAATATTAAATATTTTTCATTTTGGTTCACATAACGGCATTTAATTGATTAAAAGGAACTCAAAACGTCATGAAACAGATCATATTTAATGATTGCGATTCCTAAAATGACTTCACATTAAAAAAACTTTACGACATTATCGTATTTTTATTAACTTTCACCAATTGCTCATGCGGAAAACTAACTTACGGGATATGGCTGTCGGAAAGTAACACGACGGGAATAGATATTGCTTCATTAACTTGTTATGAGAGGAGGAGTAGCGAATTGAATTATTCTACTCATGTCGGCAAGAAGTGTCTAAATTTGATTTTTGCTATATCTATATATATCTTTGTTGTTGTTCTCAACGGTGGGTGGTAAAGGGGTTACTGATACTTGAATAATTTTGAAGGAAAAACAGTTAAAATATAAAAAATTACAATGGAGAGATAGAAATCAAAATGTGCTTATTTAAAGAAACTAGAATGTGGTTCAGAACATTCATTGCGAATAATACTCTTTGTAGATAAATATTTGTCATTGGGGGGAGTTTTCGAAAGTAATGCCGCCATTTTTTGAGAGAAAAATGGCTGAATTATTATTTATTTTTTTCGGCAATTACATAAGAAAAGTATTAGAAGTTAAATTTTTCTAAAATATTTGCAAGTATTTAAATAGAATTGCTTCAAGACAGTTGGTGGATCGTATTAGAATTTTATAACGACTTATTGTCATTAATAATAATAATACAAATATAAATATAATAGACACAGTAATTATATATTATTATTAATACAAATATAATATAAACAGTGGAACTCTAACTATCTGAAACATGGAAAATGTTGGCGATTCTTAAAATAAACTTTCTGTGTATGCGCTTTTTAGCCTTCTCTCCAATTATTCGAAATTACGACGGCCTTATATTTTTATAATCTATAATGACGTCCTAGTTAGAGTTGTGAGTGCGTATTTAGGTGTCGGCTAGTCACTTGACTGTGGTTCGAAATTATGACGGCCGTTACCAATAGCCCTCATGTGCGAAGATGATTAAAACCTAACCCTATTAAAACCTAACCATAATAAGAGTTTCTCCGAAGGAGAAATTCTTATTACTCCTTCGGAGAAACTTCATGAAGTAAAAATATGTGAAAGAAAAATTAATTAAAAAAAATCTGTCTCCATCAGCGTAAATGGTCAATACTTGTATTTAAACAATCGATTGTTAAAATTTTAATAGTGCGGTTTTGCCAAAATAGAAGCAGTTTGTTTCATTTCGATTTATTTGTATCCTATATTACTATTCACGTCATAAGATATGCGCGTTCTTTGCGACAGACCTATAGAGATAATAGATAATTAGAAAAACGGTGGAAGCAATGAGCTATCAAAATCTAACACGGGAAAAATCATTTATTTAAAGACACTAATATCGTGACAAGTTTATACAGCGAATACCTTTTCCACAGATAGCACAGAATTTATATACAATTGCATTTCCTTTCATTCACATACAGCATCGTCTTCTTTAAACTGATTCTTGAGCTAGGTAAATAAATAGATCCAGTTTGTACCTAAAAATGAACAATCAAAGAAAAAGTCTGAAACTCTGTGATCGACCCTATATAAAATTACTCAACAGGTTTGTTTGGGTGCATAAAGTCGACTTGGCGGCGGGAGCTAGCCTTTGGAGCCTCTGGGTTCGGGTTCGAATCCAGGTAAGGCATGGATGTTTGTGTTGGTCGAGTATATGCGGAGTAGGTGCTCGTTAAATCTGTTGGGTCCGAAAGTCCCGTGGGCGGTCATTGCGCAGTTTCCCACGGGTATAGGTACCAGGAGACTATTTTCCTCCCCTTCAGGGACATTCTAAATTGTGGAGGTGGCGATAGATGGCAGCATCTGTCTTATATGTGTGTGTGTATGTCGTGTCCGTCCTTCTTGACGATGGTTTATAAGCGGGTCTTTGTGACCAAGCCATAGATATCATAGTTAAATTATTAGATTGGCTGCTAACGACGCCGGGACGCGCATGGCTTGTCTTTTTAAGAGGGCAAAATTGCCAGTGTTGCTGCCACTTTAAGGAGAAAAATACTACGAAGGCATACCATTTATTTCTAAAATTACAAAAAAAAAAATATCGTAAAAATACTAGCTGCATTTTGGAATCTTTTTAGTGACTTTAAATCCTTTGCTAGTATTTTTTTTGTAATTTTAGAAATAAATGGCATTTTTTCGTAGTATTTTTCTCCTTAAAGTGGCAGCAACACCGGCAATTTTGCCCTCTCAAAAAGCCTCCATGCGCGTCCAGTCGTTAGCATTGGAGGTCACGTGATCAGCCAATTTAATACTTTAACTATGATATCTATGGACCAAGCACACAAGGCTGAAAATATATGTCTACCAACCAACCAAACATCGACTTGGCGGCATCACTTTGTTTCTCGCCAAGCATCTCACCTTATTTAACCTTCATGGATCTAAAGTATTTGAGACTTCCCTTCAAATTAGCAGACGAGTAGTGATTAATGTTGAAAGCAATTCGACTATTTAATTGAGATTTCCGTGATTGAACGAGCTTCAGTTAAGCAGTCCTGAAGGGGCCTTTTACATAGTAATTTACTAACTAAAAGTGTAGGATTTTGGTTTCAGCTATGTTTACCCATTAATTAAACCAAACAGAGAAACTTCAATAGGTTTGGGAATATGTATGTCTCTGAACACGACGCTAAATTGTAATTCAATAACAATTATTTGAGAAAAGCATTAGTGTTGATCAATAACTGCGACACATTTAATTAAATATCGACATAAATATTTTTGAGTAATCTTTATAGAATTCTCTTAAAGAATCAACCACTTGTAACCGATCTAAATGCATAATATAATTTGTCTTTGGTCAGTGTCTATCAGTAAATAGTATAGTTTTGCTTGAATTATCGTCACACTAGAGCTAAACGAGGGCAATTGGCGACCCGGCGTTATAATTTAGAACCACAGTCAATTGACCAGCCGATATCTGAGTAGGCACCCAACGCAACCGATTAGTAAATAGTAAAATTTTAGTGTAACGTTTTTCCATAAAACTGGTGGCAAACTAGCTTCCTGCAGCTTTATGTAGTAACGTTACACCTAAAAAAAATTAGGAATAAGCATGTTGAATTTTTCCTATTTGTGCAACGTTACTTCATAAACTTGGTGTAAAGTTAATCCATTTAGTTGGAGGCAGCTAGGTTTCACCATTTTGGTCAAAATTTGGTCCATTTTGGAGTAAAGTTGAAAATATTTCTACACAGATTAATAGCCACTATTTTATTGATACATTGCAATGTTAAATGCGAAATACTAATAAAGTTGAGCAAACGTTAAAACATGTTTACGATAAACTAGAAAAGGAAAGTAGAATTTGGTAAATAAAAAAAGTCAATGAATTTGTCAAATCATTTGTCAAATGGAGTTTTGGATCGTTTCAAATCTCAAAAACGATTTTAAACTAGTGAAGAATTCAAATTTATTAAAAAATAAATAATTTTTACATTTATAAAGAAATAAATTATTAGAAAGTGTATATTAAGTGTATTTAGTTGCAAATTTTCTCTATTTTACTACAAAAACTCTTTATAATAGGAAAACAATATTCATTAATTTGACATTTACTTTGTTATAATAAGATTTTGTTTTTGCTTAAGTTGTTAAAGGAAATTTTTAACAGTTTTAAACGTAAGAGAAAAAAAATTAATTATCAAAAATAAATACTTCTGCACATTTTTTTCAGATACATAAGACAGACAAATGCATTACTTCAATCGATTTTGTGAGCACTTGCTACATCCCTTTTTTACATCAGTTTCAAGAAATTTTCTTTAGATAAAACAACTTTTTTTTCGTTCCGACCAAAACTTTGTTTTAGTGTGACGAAAAAAACCCGTGGTATTTTCACTCAATAGGCAAACTGAATTTCATTTGCATCTGATTTGGAAGATATTTTTTAGAAGCTTTAGATAAACAAAATCTAAATCTTAAACCTTTTTTATGTTCAAAGTGAAAAGAGAAATTTTATGTAACATACTTTTTTGTCCATTATTCTTATTGTTTCAAGTTTTGTATTGCTATTTATTAGAGAGGTATTAATTTAACTTTCTATTAGCAATAAGAAAGTTTTTTAACAAGTCTTTTTTAGCAATTACTAAATTACTTTATGGAAATATGTACCGTTCATTACTAAAGGCATAAAAATAGTATCCTGAGTGTATTTAGAGTCAAATAAAATATTTAGTACTAACTCGAAGAACATATTATAGAAAAAAGTACAGTACGCCAAAATACATCAATAAAACTAATTAAATTATTTTGTTGTTTATAGAAGGTAACAAGTGTTAATTAATATTGCCTTGTTTGTAAAACAAAAGAAAATTCATTTTATTTGATAAAAAAATTAATTGTAATAAAATAAGTTTTCGTAATACATAATTACGTCAAATTCTAAAGAAATTCTTGTAAATAAATTAGTTTTCCTGTAAAAATGAATTTCCTGTATATTATTATTTCATCATAACAAATTCATTAAAGCTAATGTAAGAGTGTGCTCAATGTGTTTAGAAATGAGTTTTTAATTTATGATTAAATTTAGAAACGTTTAATAAAGAAGACTATTACATGTTATTTAACATTATTAACATAATAAATATATTCATTACATACATATTTTCTTTGGGCTTTAAAGAATATAAAGGATTCACTAGCAACTTCACGATCACTTTTTTATTTTAAAAAATTATTTCTTATCTTATGCAAACAATGATGATGTTAAAATTTGTTACTGCGATCTAGTAGTAACAAACATGCTTCCATATCATCGCTAAATACACTCTACATTTACAACGGTTTTGATAAATTTAAAGCTATATATTTATGTGCTATTGCTAAGTTTATTTGGAACTATTAATATTTTAAACCTTAACTTCACTTTCCCAAAAAAATGACCATAATAAATGTAGTAACATGATGAAATTCCTATGAAGCCATTTTTTTAAAAAAATACTTTAAAATATTATCTAGGAATACTTATAAGTTATAAATTTCTTTGACTTTAATTATTTTTAATAGTGCAACGTAAATCCTACTAAAACTATTAAGAAGAATCCTGCAAAAGGGTAAAGTTTTAGCTACTTTTATGCGGTTTTGGTACCAATCTCTCCAAACATCAATAGTGTTTTTTTACTCAAGGTCCTCACTTTATCTTGAAAGAACTATATAATACCAAAAAAATCATTTAATATTTAGTTAATTTTCATACGAATTCTTATTTTAAGATAACTATAGATTGTATTTAATTATTTTTTAATGCGTTAGTAAGTGTGCGATATAGTGCGTAATAGTTTTTAAATATTATATAGACCTTCTGAAAAACGCTATAATGTTTCTTAAAAGCTTCTTAAAATAAGTTATCAATATTCAGGTAACAATGGATTTGTTTTGAAGAACTCGTTTAATATGAGTGAAGCTTGAATAATTATCCGAATCTATATCGAAGTGTTTTGGAAATATGTATCAAAGAAGACCTATTTTTAATATCCTAAAAAGCTAGTCCTTTAACTATTCAAATATATCAAATCATTGCCTCTTGCTGTATTAAATTGTTCTTTATAGTTGAAAACTTGTAATCGCAATAAATTATTGGCGCAATTTATAATGTTATTATGTGTACATTCAGTCTACATCACAATATACCATACATCCCTTTTAAACGAAAAGAAGTTTTTTCGAAGGTTTATTTAAAAAAAATGTTCTTCTATGAATTCTCTATTACATTATAATGCTCTGCAAACAGAATATATTCTCAAGAACGACAGATTTTGTATCAGAACATTTTTTCTCGTTCTCACCCTCCAGAATAAACCACATTTACGCCTTGTTCTTTGTTTACCTTTTCCTATTTGTTTACACCGTGATTGTGTGGTGTGTGCGTGGCAGGGAATAGCAAGTAAAAGTATTAAGGTAAATAAAAAGGGAAAAAAAAAACATTGACGCTTTTACCACACACGGATAAGACATTTCTAGAAATTGGTGAAAGTATTGTACATTCGCGTGTTCTTTAATGTATTAAGAAACGATTTTTATTAAAAAATTATTAGGCAACGAAAGTTGTATAAAATTTGTATTTTTATTTTATTCTGAGTTTTCAGAAAAATCATTTAATAAAAGAATCGGAAAACTGGAATATGAAAATATCAGTAAATCTACGATATAGATATAAAAGTACTGAAATACTTAGACAATTTTCTCAACTGATCACATAGTTCACCAATTTTTCATTAAGTACTAAAAGGTTTGAAATATTAAACTAGAGAAAAGAAAATATCTGTTTTGAATAATAACGTTTAAAGTCAAACACAAATGACAAACACATACTATACAAATATATATACACATATATTTATATAGACATAGATATACATATATAGATATATAGACATAGATATACATATATAGACATATATATCGACACAACTATACAAATTAATAAAATAAATCTATAAAATACGGAAATTATAAACAGTACCTTTTTTTAAAAATATATTTTTGTATTTAATGGTGTTAAATGCATTGTTGTAGAGTATTTCAATACGTAATTACACGTTCTTTAAAAGGTTTAGTGCGAAAACTCACATTTTCCAAATTATTGATATGATAAAAGGTTCAAGCCCGTTCAATGGCGACTTTTAACGATCGTGAAAGAAACCCTCTTTGGGATGCAAACGCATGAACTCGTCACCTGACTCCTCTACTACATATTATTTATTATATATAAATTCTATAATTTTACAAAATTTTAAAGCATTGAATACTCATTTACTATAATCATCTCCTATAAAATATAATAAAAATTAAACGAAGTTAAATTTTCAGTTAAAAATTTAAATTTAAAACTCATGCAATATGAAAACAAGTTTACACTTCAGCCAAATTGCTCATCCCTCTAAAGGTTAAGTAGGGGTTGCGATACCTATTAAGTTGTCAACGGGAAAGAGAGGGGGGGGGGGGTAATGGAGAGTAGCTGAAACCCTTCAATATCCTGACAACTTGATAGGTATCGCAACCTCTACTTAAATCTTTTACAAAAATTAAAATCGCTAATGAATGAACCTGACCCTTTATCATAGTTACACTTAGGTGAAAGGGAGTGTTTCGCAACTTGATATTTCATTTTTATTAGCATGTACTTTTTGAATAAAGTTGATTGTTGTAAAACAGGTAAACTTTAAATCAGTTTCTATTTCTAAGTTGATTTGATTATAAGGGAATTAACCCATTTTGTGAACCATTGCTTAATATTTGTTTTTTCTCCACAAGTAACTAAAATTACACCTAATTTTTCATTGAATATTAAAGTTTCTGGATTTCGTTGTTTTTTTTGTTTTGAAATGTTTGTAACGTAATTTCAATTAATTTTTTTAATTAAAGCAAAATTCTAAATTTTTACTTAATCAGAAAAAATATTTCCCAAACAGTATTAATTTGAATAAAAGAGTTAAGAAATATTGAATATAGAAGAAATGTGTTTTTGGGATTCATAGCAAACAAGGGAAACAAAAAATAACTTAAAAGTATTTTTTAACCCTTTAAATGAAAAGTTTCCCAATTTGGGATTGTATCGTATCTCGTAACTAAATGAAGATTTTTCAAAAATGGAAGCTTAAAATCATTTGAGAATAACCTAAAAAAATCCACCTTTCCTCAAATATTAAATCCTCCTCAAATATTATTTCCTCAAATATTGAACCTCAAAATATTAAATATTTTTCATTTTGGTTCACATAACGGCATTTAATTGATTAAAAGGAACTCAAAACGTCATGAAACAGATCTATTTAATGATTGCGATTCCTAAAATGACTTCACATTAAAAAAACTTTACGACATTATCGTATTTTTATTAACTTTCACCAATTGCTCATGCGTAAAACTAACTTACAGGATATGGGTGTCGGAAAGTAACACGACGGGAATAGATATTGCTTCATTAACTTGTTATGAGAGGAAGAGTAGCGAATTGAATTATTCTGCTCATGTCGGCAAGAAGTGTCTAAATTTGATTTTTGCTATATCTATATATATCTTTGTTGTTGTTCTCAATGGTGGTGGTAAAGTGGTAACTGATACTTGAATAATTTTGAAGGAAAAACATTTAAAACAAGTAGGTTTGTAAACAGAATCTGTCACTTAACCCGCTTCCACACAACAGTTATAATTAACAGATAAAAAGGCGTCAAACACAGCATTAATTCTATATTAAACATTTACATGCTAAATTTGGCTAGTTTCTTTTATTTTATTTCAAAAATTCAATAATTATTACTTATCGTTTGCAAAAATTAATTTATATTTCAAAGAATAAATATGTAATATTCCTCGCTTTTAAATATAATGAAAATATTTCACATCAACATACAAAGAATCTCGTAGTGAAATATATTTGACGTCATTTCAAACTGATCGAACTCGGAAAAATAAATTTATTTTAATTTATTGTCTAAAGGAATTAAAGTTTATCGAGCGATTGTTGAGAATGGCAATGGTGATTTAATTCTAATAAAAATGGCTTCTTACGCTTTTTAAATGAGCATTAAATGTTGCAGTTTTTTTTAAATAATTGAAGTACGTCGAATTCGAATTCTTCTCTGAAATGTTCAATGTATTCTAATCTCGATGCGCTGAATTTTTTGACGTATTACACTTGTCCGTAGCATTTGTAGTTTGGGATATGAAAGTGGGTAACGGACAGACAGACAGACGGACTGAACGATTATAATACCTTCCACTTTTTACGTCATAAACGTAGTGTGGAAGCTAATATAACAATTACAATGGATAGATAGAAACCAAAATGTGCTTATTTAAAGAAACTAGAATGTGGTTCAGAACATTCATTGCAAATAATACTATTTGTAGATAAATATTTGTCACTGGAGTTTTCGAAAGTAATGCCGCCATTTTTCGAAAGGAAAATGATGGAATTATCTTTTATTTTTTTCGGCAATCACATAAAAAAAGTATTAGAAGTTAAATTTTCCCAAAATATTTGCAAGTATTTAAATAGAATGGCTTCAAGACAGTTGGTGGATCGTATTAGAATTTTTTTAAAACGACTTCTTGTCATTAATAATATTAATACAAATATAAATATAATAGACATAGTAATTATATATTGTTATTAATACAAATATAATATAAACAGTGGAACTCTAACTATCTGAAACATGGAAAATGTTGGTGATTCTTAAAATAAACTTTCTGTGTATGCGCTTTTTAGCCTTCTCTCCCTCCACTCCTTCCCAGAACGAACATTATTCAAATGATGAGTCACAGTTAAAAAGTTCATTTCTAATGTTGGCTGCGGATTGAAAGTCCAATTATCCGAATTTTTTTTATGGTATTTGGTACCAAACGATTCGGAGAATTGGAGTTCTACACTTACATTCCCTGGACGAATTATATTAGACGCACTGCAAGATTTCAGGTGTTTCTATTCTTCGTATAGCTAAACATATACGAAATGATTCATTTGGATTTTTTCACCATGTGGTCGGCTGACTGAAAGGAAAGAAGTGATGCCACTTTCAACTTATAAAACTTTTCCAATGCCGAGAAAGGGCATTGGGTCATGTATCCCTATGGGTTACAGTGCGTCTAATAATTTGTCCAGGGACTGTAATAGCCAAAGTAACTGGTATAGGCATGCGTGTGCAAATAAAGGAATGTAAAACCAATATAAGTACGGCGCTGTGTTCGGCAACCTCTTTCTAAACAGGAAAAGTATAGCTTGATCGTTACCGGTGCTACAATGGCAGGTTATAAAAATTTATGTCAGTTTGAACGTTTCGGCGTGAGAGCGATGGAACTCCACTTCCGTGCATTTCTGAAGTAACCATTCATTTCGGATTTTCGCCTCCGACAATTCACGAGTGTACCATGAAGATTTGAAATCCAGTAAGACATGAAATTTACGACATAGTTGTGGCTTAAAAAAGACTACCAAAAATACATTGATCACTGAAGATAATCATTAAATGAGATAGACGGAGCCAAAAAAGCTCATATCATTTGACCATCATTCAGATTCATTGGATCATCAATGGACCCGTTTTTGCTTATATATATTTCAGACTGCAGCTATGTCGTAGATTTGATGTTTTATTGTATTTCCAATATTCACGGTACACTCTTGAAATAGTTGTAAATGAAAATCCAAAATTCATTGCCACCTCAGAAATGCACTATGACGGAGTCCATCGCTAGTGAACCAAACATCCAAGGACTTAGAATTTTGTTAGCCTGCTATTTTAGTAGCAGCAATGGTTCACCTAGCCAATACCCTTTTTTCCCAACCCATAACTGATCATGTAGCGGTCTTAAATAGACTTTGTCAACTACAATACCGTACTTTGATTGGTTATACAGCTCTTCATTTGAATATGCTAGCTTATAGAAGTTATTTTGGCACCTCAGTTTACTATAGTCCTTGTTAACAAAATGAAATAGGTTACAGCATTACGAAACCAAAGCAATCAGTTATTGCATTTACTGAGGATAGATTTGTTACGTGTAGAACTTCTTACGAATATATTTTTTTTATATAGTTTAGTAGTTATTTGTAGTTGTGCAGAAAGCACGGATTTCTGAAAAGTCTGTTTAAAAAAAGCTTTTTGCTTCATAATACCTTATGGAAATATTTTTTAAAAAGAAATTACGAAACTTCGAATTCTATATCGCATTCAATTCGATATTTATTACCTTCATCAAAAAGATACGAAGTTCAATTTTCAAAAAATTATTTTAACGTAGGAAATTGAAAAGTTTTCTTTAGAACTTAAATAAAACATGATAGGAAATATTAGTAATAATATTCCGGAAGCTGAAATATTTCGTTAACCTACACCATCCTATTAAAATCGCTGTTATAAAACTCTTTATATCAAGTTCTAAAGTTATTTTTCTAGGAAAAGCTAATTATATGACAGTACTTTTTGGAAAAAAAAGGAGAAGGAATATTAGGCGAAGGAGATAGAGGCGTTGTTTTGACGAAACTGTAACTGACAATTTAGTCAAAGAAATTTATTTTTGTACTTTGTATTAAAATGAGTGGCAAGAAGATGAACATGAAGCATTTTGAAACCATATGTTGTTATGATCATATACGATACGTTGTTGGGAATTTGGTTGGATTTGTTTTTTTATCCACCATACAGTCTAAAGACTTTGTGGTAAAAAAAAACTAGAGGAGTGCAGCACCACACGACTTTCAATTACCACTCAATAAATCAATACATTTAATGGGTAATTATATACCCTATAAGGTAATTTCCATAACTTTAAAACCTAAAAGGGTTTTCGGAGCTACAATTCTATGGAATTCTTCTACAAGTTCTATGGAAGCAACACTTTCACGATTTTCTCGAAAACCTTATTGTCCAATTACTTGCAATTGGTACTAGGAACTCATGCATCAAATTTTAAGTCCGCATATCTTTTATTTCGAGCTGTAGAGACATGCAGAATGACAGACAGATAGTCTGACAGACGGACCAAAGTCAAAACCCACATTTTTTTAGAATCCAAACAAACGTGACCTTCCAAATCGTATAAAAAAACACAATCTACATTGTATACCTAATCGCAATGCTTTCATAACCTTATATTTTACAGGTTATTGAAAGTAAAATACGTAGATTACTATGAAATACAAGGAAACTATTTTTTTAAACCTTAAATGTATTAATATTCAATTTGAACTAAATACTTTAGTCGTATGCAAAAGAATCCATTAAACAACAATATTTATATTAAAGACGATATACAAGGTCTTTCTTTGGCGATTTTTTACAGCTTACTCTAGGGTTGCTAAGAAATTTCCAACTCATTTTTCTGACAGATTTCAATTGTGAAAAGCTAATTTTTAAAAAGGGATGCTTTTGAATTAAAGATTTCCTTCACACTTTTTCTTTCACAAAGACTTTAAAACAAAAAGCGCTAAGGGAAATTCTCATATAGAGATGAATTTGTTTGAAATATATTTAGCGATTCAAGTACAATTGGCTTAATTCAATTGCAACTTTATCAAATTCTACGTTTGGAACTCTTATTTCGATTCGGAAATAAATATTGTAGAGAAGTTTGAATTGAAAGAGTATATAAAAATTTATTAAGAATATAAATGTTATCATATGTACGCAGATAAGCTATCTCTGAAATAACTTCCGTATTTTATATTCGGACAACTCTTCTGTATGGTAGCATAAAAGTGCATTTATTACCATACATCACGATTCTCCATAGATGTTTTTACAGTAATATTACAGATATTTTCTTCTAAGGAAGGAAATTATTATATTGCAAAATTTATTTTCTTATTGTTATAACTTTTCAACTGCAGCCCAAATGGAATTTTATGTATATATGCATTTTTTGTAGCATATACTTTATTAATTTGACACAGTATTGGATAGAAAAAGTCAGCGCTATGTCTCTCACTAACATACGATAGATAATAGATCAATTACTAAATATCGTATAAGAACAAATGCTTTTTCAAAGACAATTTTATATTTTATACCATATACTTTGAATTGAATTTGACCTTTTTAAAATAGTTTCCAAGTTTTAAATGAGTTTAAAAGTCGGGGCTTTATCGTACCAGGCAGAGTAATGCGTCAATAGAAGGTAGATAAGAATAAAATAAGTAAGAAAATGTAGAATAAAAGTGTTGTCGAAGATATTACGCAACACGCGTCCACCAAAAGGTACCTCAAGTTGAAGACCATGTTTCTTCAACTTTCATACTACAATATTTGTTAGATAATACAATATTTTTTAATATCGCGTACCAATAACTAGTAGCTCTGTGTAGAATGAACCATTACATGGATGAAAATTTCAATTTAGTGTATTTGTTGTGGTCTCTGTGATCCATAGTCTACGAAAAGAATCCTCATGGTAAAGAGGAGGTGATTTGGCTTTTATGCTACTGTATTTGTTGGATTTTAGATGACTGGTATAAGAAATGATCTGTAAGAAATATGATCATCTATAGGATCATCTATAAGAAATGATCTGAATCTATCTAGGATGTTATTTCAGGTTGCGCGTGTGTGGTGAACCGCCACACCACTCCCCTCCTAGACAGCGGCAACACGACACTGGTGAACCGGCAGTGATCATCGCTCACTCCGACAATGCTCTTGATAGATGCGCTCAACAACGGTTGCTCACTTGCCGCTAATGCCTTTGCTGCTGCCCACAACTCAACTCAACTAACTCCCAACTCAAGTAACTTAACTCAACTCACAGCGAAGTAGCCTGCGCGCGGTTTCATTCTTGTCTAGCAGAGGCGGTTCATAACAGACTCTCAACATCAAGTAACGTCCTAGATGGCACTCATTTCCTGTCGATTACTACCAGTAATCTAGATTCCAACGAATACAGTAGCATATAATACGAAATAACTCATCTGTACTATGATGATCCTTTTGGTACACACAATGGGTTGCGGAGACTGCTACAAATGCACTAAATTGAAATTTTCATCCATGCAATGGTTCGTTTAACATAAAGGCTAGTAATTGGTATGCGATATTAATGAATTAACAGTAGTATTAGATCATTGTATCTGAGATGTTTTTGGGTCCTGAGCTTGCTATCTGCTTTTAAAAGATTTATTACGTTTTTTTTTATAAATATTTTTGTAAAAAGTTTATATTTTGTTTATATTTTGTTAAACAAAAAGTGGAAATTTTTTTAATCTTAACTTTTAGTAGAGTTGACAACATCAAGTTTTTGGTAACACATGTTTTTGTAGTTATTTAAATGAAGAGTACACTGTTAAAAATTTTGTGCTTGGTTTCACCATGATATTGGTTCCTAGTAGCTGCAACGGCTGTGTGGTGAAATGTTTCACCTTTTTTTCGGTGTTTGGTTGAACCATTTTTCTGGATTTGGAAACAAAAACCTGGGAAATGGTTCAACCGAATACCAAAAATATGGTTTAACGTTTCACCACACAGCCGTTGCAGCTACTAGGAACCAATATCACGGTGAAACCACGCACAAAATTTTTAACTGTGTACAGAGGAAGATTCCCAGTCGATGAAGGTTTTTCCTCCCTGTACTCTTCAAATATAAGTAACTCTGAAGGTAGTATATAACTAATAATTGTTGTACAATAATTTAACTTCAAAAAATTACAAATGTTTACGTGAGTAAAACCACTTACATCAGCTAGTACAGTCCCTGGACAAATTATTAGACGCACTGCAAGATTTCATGTAATATATTAATTATCGGGTGATATTGTGCCTACATATTTGTATAAATACAAATATGTAGTCTACAATATGTAGTCTATGTAGGAGGCCCAGTGTCTTAGAGGTAGTGCTTCGCATTGCCACTCCACAGGTACGGGGATCGAATCCCGGATTGGGCGAGGTTGACCCATCCTTTCATCCCTTGAGTGGGTCGATAAAATGGGTACCAAGCATGATTGGGAACTAAACACTGGGGGTTCCGCGTGAGGCTGACCACCTTACCGAGACATATGCCTAGCACCGCAGAGCCCTAGGTCACGAAAGCTGAAATGGGCACGGCAGGCCTTGGCCCAGTAATGGGCTGTTGCGCCGAGGAGTTTTTTTTAGTTTTTTAGTCTACAACAATTCTTTTTAATAAAAATCAATAATATTGTAGTTTAAATATACCATTATTGCATAAAAACTCTTAAGAAACATAAAATTACTTTTAAAAAAATACAGTGCGTCTAATAATTTGTCCAGGGACTGTATTTAGTTAAAATTAAAACTCTTATAAATTATGATAAATTCCTAGGAAAAAATATTTGCCCTTTTTTAATAAGACAGTGACGTAAACTGCTTGGTTTACATTGGATTCAAGTTTGACATCTGCTTCTGAAAATTTAATATCAGTCACTTACGTTATGCCTTTTCATTTATTTTTTATTTTATGCGATAAAAATTATAGTGAAGATAAGGAAGATGTCTTCTGTTAATATTGGGTCCCATGTCTTTTTTTATAGTTTGACATTGATTAATAGAAGAAAATTTTTAAAAAAGTGATGTTATGTTTGTTTTGTAATAGGGGTGACTCGATCTTTTTCTTAGGGGGTTGGTTTTTATTACATAAAAAAAATAATTTTAAAACACTTTTTTTTACTCATTATTAAAGCATTTCGTTTCTTCTTCGTTGAAGTATTTTTTCAATTTCGAAAAAGTATTTAAAATATTAAATTGGATTGATTTTCGAAATTTAAATAAGTGGCTAAATGTTTCAAATTAAAGGGAGACTTGGCGCTTTTTCAAGGGAGACTTCATACTTGAAACATTAATAAAATTTAGTGAAAAATTAGCATTAAAAAAATTGTCATTATTGACGACTTTTTGGAGAAATGAATTTTTCTCTTAAAAATTATTTTATCGAAAGTTGTACAGAAATTAAAGAAATAACTAGCTTACACAATTGAGGGAAGACGTGACTGTTCTTCCATTAGAACAATTCCTGTTAAATTCCTACAAACAATCGCATATTAGTTTCAACCGGACATAGCTGTTTTGGGTTATTTTTGGACACTTTTTTATTGTTCACAGCAATAAAGTTTCTATAATTTTCTAGAAATAAAGATAATTATATCTATTCTTCAGAAATACAAATATTCAACTGCGTATTATTTCTATATTATGTTAACCATGCTAAAGACAGGTAATTTACGTTTGAACTAATAATTATATTATTTAAATGAGTTTGTAAAATCTTCAAACTACACTAAAAAACAACCTATGATTTACCATCACAGTGTGATGTTGATGAAAAAAAAGAGATGAAAAAAACCTAAAGTTCAGTTTTTTAATTAAAGAATTTTATTTTTAAGCAGTCAGGACAGTTGGTGTATTATATAGCAAGGTAATTTAGCCAAATTTTCGTGAAATATGCAAACATAAACTAAGAATTTCAAAAGAAGTTTACTGCACCGCAACTGAGATTTCTTTAAAAATCTGCATATAAAAACAATCATGGTTGAGTTTTTTTTACCAACTATGTTGATGAATAATCAAATTATTAGTGTTATGAATTTCATAAATTCAGCTTCACACATTTTATATAATTCCTTACATAGAAATCAAGTCTCTCACACGACAAATGTCTCGAGTCTCCAATGTAGTTATTTTTTTACAAAATAATTTTTCAGTAATAATGCGAAGTCCACTGAAATTCGATTTAATTACCTGATACTAAAAAGTACATACACTGTTAAAATTAGGCACTTTGTTTCACCAAAAATATGGTTCCTAGTAGCTGCAACGGCTGTGTGGTGAAACGTTAAACCATATTTTTGGTATTCGGTTGAACCATTTCTCAGGTTTTTGTTTCCAAATCCAGATATATAGTTCAACCAAACACCGAAAAAAAGGTTAAACATTTCACCACACAGCCATTGCAGCTACTAGGAACCAATATCACGGTGAAACCAAACACTAAATTTTTAACAGTGTAAAATGAAAACTGCATTCCGTGTGTAAATGCAAAATTAAAAACAACAACAACTGGAAAATTATTACTGTTAAGGTATACAATATCGGAAGGAAGCAAATTTAAAAGAACGGTACAATTTATTATCTAAATATTATCTTCAATATCCTAAACCAACATATGGCTTGTGCACTAATGTTCATTTTAATGAAAAGTAAAATTGATAAAATTACCTAAATTACAAACCCAATAGTTGAAACACTGAGAAATTGAATGTACTTTTCTATTACGCTATGTTTGTTTGACAAAACAACAACCTTCCTCTAAATTTTTCTTTTCTTTTTCTAAATATGTTGATGTTTGTAGCAAATAAAAATATTATTTTAAACCTTGCTTTTATATGTTTAAGTATAATAAATATTTTGTTTTTTAAACTTGTTTTTTTTTCTAAATAAGTATATAATGGTTTCTTTGACGTGGGAATCGCTGCATAATTTAGAAAAAACAGTTTAAAAAAATGAAAGAATAAAGGCAAGAAATACAATACAAACATATAAAATAGTATCAGAAATGCAATTCAGAAAATAGTTCTGAAGCACGTTTCTCACAACATTTATTTGTTTAGAATAACATGTTTAATGATGTTTATTCAATGAGCACGTTTCAGCTCTTGAGCAGCAACATAAATATTACTGGAAATAAATTCTTTCTTGAAATCCGATTGGTGAATCTATGTCACGTGGGAACAGAGGACCAATCGGAGAACTGATCACAACATGAAATCTGGAAGAAATTTTGTCAACTGAAATAATTCAATTACGAAACTTTTTTTTTGACAAAAATGACTGATACAATTTGGGCATAAGAACGAGACGAAAATAGCTTCAAACTCTTAAGCTGAAGAAACTAACAAACAAGTTGTTTTTCCGATAGAAAACCATGAGGATAAGCCATAAAATTAGGAAGAGTATGTTTCTTTCATTGAAGAATCTCGAATTTAATGGATATAGCGTCTGGGAAGCAGTCATTCAGTGTAATGGCCAATTAGTAGTATGATTGCTTCCGTTAGTTCTTGTAAAATTACTTCTTTTAAGGGATTACGGCTTTATGTGTGCGAGTTTTAGGGTCTTGTATCGTTGCATGTAATAAGAAGTGTTCATTGAATTTGAGACAAAAAATTAAAAATATAATATAAAATCCAATTTCCGAACATCATTAATATTGGCCAAATTATACTGTATCCTAGTTATTTGTTTATACTTGTCTTTCAAATACTAGTAAGTCGTATTATTTTCTTGTTAAATATTTATATAATGCAAGGGAATTTGCTAAACACAAAATGTGAGTATAAAGGTAATATTGCTCAATGAAGTTTAATGGCAGGTTTAATTGTTTACAGAACTTTTCACAAGCTAGTAATTATCCACATAATTATTAATTATTCTATTACAGGCGTAGAGTTCACTCCAAATATTTGCAAATCCCTACAAAGTAAATTTCAAAAGAAACGTTCGCACACTTTATGTCTAATCTATAATAATAAAACAAAGAGTCTGTCTGTGTGTCTGTTTGTGTTCGGATCGTAAAAGACCTACTTATACTGCCCTCAGAAATTCGAAATTTTTAAGATAGATTCCCTTTAATACCAACGTGTGCACCTGAGGCTTAGTTTTTTCATATTTGTTCCATTTTTAGAGAAAATTCAAATTTTCTGAAAAAAAAAACCACCACTTTCGCTCAAATCCGATAATTTTTTCTCTTTCCTGATGCCATCGGCTGAAAAAATTAAATAAAACTTTTAACGAAATATTTAAAATTCAAAATGTTTATGTTATTCTTTTGCCATTACTTTCAGAAACTAAATTCATTATTTGAAAAATAATTGACATGTTTCAAGTGACGTAATTCCGCCAGTCTTCATTCCCGGATTTTATTGTGGCTTTATTTGATTTTTTCATTGATTTTTCTGTTGACTGCATGTATGCATATTTAAGCAATAAATGTATAGTTAAGCTATTACTGAACTATGATGGTTAATAAAAGCCATCGCACTAGAGCTACTAGTGTTTTATGTCTTTATTTTTTCGCCAAATCCGTTGTCAAACTCGCCAAATTATTAACTAAAATTCGCCAAATAGGCAATTTCTTTTAAAAATAATTTATAAGCTGGTCGGTTGTTCGAAGGTCATTGTGTTAGAGCTGTATAATGGGTGTGGGTAACTATATTTATTTTCTCGCCAAATTATTTCCCAAAACGCGCCAAATGAGCTAAAAGGTTTTATGTATTTATGAGGGAATTGTGATTACATTTATAAGTGCATTTTATAGCGTATTTTTCATTTTGGAATTTTAAGCCAATGAAACGGGATTTTATAACTTATAACGAGCGGAAACAATAATAAGTTTATGATCCTATAACAGGGTATATGGTACACATATTTGGAATTTATTTGATATTTTTTATTCCGTGCGAAGAACGGGTATAAATTTGCTAGTATATACATATATACATTACACATTAAACTATTTTATACTGTAGAATATATTAAATTTCAAGTTTTTTGAGCATTTAATATTTAACAAGAGCAATCCAAAAATATATAAACTAAACACTTAAAAAAATCATACCTCCTCCTAGTAGATTCGATTACTTTCACGCTGCGATTATTTATCGGAATTTTTTCATTAAATGTGGATCCGAGTATCTACCACTGGTGAAGCGCAATTTATGTAATAGACCTCATACCCACGAATGAATCTCAGAAAAAAATATGTTATCAGCCAACCCCTATATTTGTAACAAGGATGTTGCTTATAGTGTTATTTATATTCTAGTTGCTTCTGCAGAGTAGTTGTTTTTGTTCATAGGATTTTCATCTATCATTGCTCATGTTCAGTTACTCGGTGTATTCCGACAGTTCTTATGAATAAAAGCACTGTAAATTAATTAATTTTGTCTGTCAGTAGCACACAATAACGTGTGCTTTCCTCGCTTATTTCGAATATTCAATGTTAAAATTGTATCGGATAAATATCGATGGGATATCCAACTATATTGTGTGTAAATAATAATAGCTTTTTAAACCTTGTCTTTAAGAAATCCTTTAATACATTTTCTAATTTTTTCTGTCAGGGTTACAGATCTATACCAATTTACATATTCATAAAAGAAATAGACAGCTTGTTTTTATCATTGTGGTATATTTGTCAAAATTAATATTTATAACCAAACTTTTATGTAAAAATTATATCTTTTTCTGTTGTTTTCAGGCTACTGTGCAATAAAAATAACTTAAAATGTTAATTTTGTTAACTTTAATTATATTTTTAGGTTGTGTAATTAGGTTAAAAAGTCTATGTATAACATTGCTTTTTTTAAAATTATGTAATAAAACTATTATGTTATCTATTGAGCTTGGCTATGAATATCTTGCTTAACGTCGAGGCTTAGAAATTATTAATTGTATTTCACTTAAATATTTAAGATTCTAAAACTTGACAAAATAATAAACAGTTCAAAACATTATGATATGTATTACAAAATTGAAAACCTTTCACTATTTTAATGTAGTGTAACAGTAAAAATTACCAATGCATATTTCGAGTTTTCAAGAAATGGAGGTAAGAAATTAATTTAAAAAAGAACTTAAGTTATATACTAACTACCTGTACCATGTTTCTGTAGTCGTTGGACCTGAGGTGCAAATACACTGTAAAAAATTTGTGCAAAATTACATTACATTTTACGGTTATTATTTACATCACATTATTGTAATGTTTTTTTTTACAGCAAATTGATATTTTCTCTACGCGTAGAGTCATGTGAACAACTTACTCCAATAGTGTTCAAACAGAATATGGGTACATCCAATCACAGCCAGTGAATCAAACGTTTTCGCCGGTACCACACCAAACATTTTACATAACATGCGAATTCACAGCACAGGGCGGTGACAGCACTTTTACTTTCAAACCGTGATGGTACCTAAACCATACACTGTTAAAAAATTTGTGCTTGGTTTCAAAATGATATTGGTTCCTAGTAGCTGCAACGGCTGTGTGGTGAAATTTTTCACCTTTTTTTCGGTGTTTGGTTGAACCATTTTTCTGGATTCGGAAACAAAAACCTGAGAGATGGTTCAACCAAATACCAAAAATATGGTTTAACGTTTCACCACACAGCCGTTGCAACTACTAGGAACCATATTTTTGGTGAAACAAAGTGCCTAATTTTTAACAGTGTAGGGATTTTTTTTTACAGTGCACGTGCAACTGCCTGCGCCGAGTAGCTATTTCAATGGTGAATCCAATATGAAAATACCATTAAACGTTTACTTTGTTAAAATAAATCTTTGAAAAACAGATAGTATTTCGGTTGAAGATTTTTACATTTTGTGTAAAAACAGGTGCAACGGAGCTTCTTGTTTTGTTTCTTATGTTCCTTCCTATATAGGTATATAGAAACAGACTTCTTAAACTGATTCTCATTTCGAAGAAACACGCGAAATATTTATTTCTGTAAGAAAAAAGATGTGTACAGATGATAAGGCCGAAATTGATTTCTCATTTTGATTAACCTATTGGGTTTTGAAATACATTTTGTTATACTTTATTTGACACATCATATTATCATTATACCTAAGAAGGATTCTTGACATAAAGTGGTACCATAAAATTAATAATGAAGAGCTTTTAAGGAGAGCAAAACAGATACCAATAGAATTTGAAATTAAGAAAAGAAAGTGGCGTTGGATTGGGCATGCATTGCGAAAAAATGAAAAATTCAAGACAAGACAGGTTTTTGATTGGAATCTCCAGGGACACCGAAAGAGGGGAAGACCAAGAAACACTTAAAGGCAAACTATCGAAAACGAACTGAAGAAGGTGGGGACAACATGGCGGGAGGCGAAACATCTGGCCACCAACAGAGTGAGATGGAAGAACCTGACGGAGGCCCTATGCTCCAGCGATGGAGTGCAAGAGGGATAAGTAAGTAAGCAATTATCATTACATCATTTTTAATAACTATATTTTTTTATAAACCTTAAATTTTACACCTTTATTAAAATTTGCAATACTACTATAGTAATAATAAATATAACTATAGGAGTTATTCAATAAATTATAATAAACTACAACTTTGTTATTATTTGGAAAGTATTATTATACAATGAACATTAGAACTGGACCATGAAAATTCCTCACAACTAACGGCAGTATTATCACGGGCAGTTGAAATAAATAGCCTCATAAATTTACTTGATGAGGATACGTGCAGAGAAAGACAAACTTACCAGGAGATTATAATAGAATGGTTAAACTCAACCGCCTCTTGAAATCTTCAATTGTTGAGAAATCAGTGCTCGTGTTAAGACAGAGTCAGAGTTGAATAAGTGTGAATATTAATTATAAGTGTGGTGTTTTGATTAAAAGTAACCCTAAGGGTGCCTTTGCGCAGGGCCCAGAAATTTTCGGAAAGGCTAGGCGCAGACTATTAATTAAGGGAGTCGGATGGGTTCTATCTCACCCATGTTAATTTTCCTAACATTAGGAACATTTTTCTCAGGAACTATATGAGATATCATTATGAACTTTTTATATTTTGTTTCTTAAATATAGCTTTTTGATTTAAACTGAGGAAATTTCACTGTATAACAAAATACTTTCATAGTGATTTTTTTAAAAAATATGTATTAAAAAAGCCAAAAAAAAATCGTTTTCAAGTTATATATATTTTATTTTTAGCAGAGATATTTAAAATTTCTCAGTTTAAATCAAAGAGCTATTAATGGGGAAGATATAATAAAACAGAACATGTTGATATCTTTTATAGTTCCTGAGAAAAATGTTCCTAACTGTTGAGAAACCTTATATTTCGAAAAAGCAAAGAAAAAGTAAGGTGTAGGTAATGGACTGATCTATAGAGTTTCTGAAAAAGTTTAAAAAAAGAAAACTACTAGACAGAAATCGATAATCTTGTTCTCAAATTAAAGCTTAAAAACTGCAGATTAAAAATAAAAGAAAAACAGAAAATCGACATTTTTGACCCAAACAGCCATCCGACTCCCCTTAATTAAGAAAGCAGATTTAATAGGATTTTAAGTTAAATTTTCAATTTCATTAACTAAAAAATGTAGTAATAGCTTTTCTTTCAAGCAAATCAGATTGAAATAATTATCATATTTCTGTTACTAATTAATGTTTAGAATGATACATTATAGCCTTTTATGGGTTGTCGTGCCAATGAGTTCAGTTATGTTTATGATACAGCGATTTATTGTTCGAAATAAACGCCGAAAAGTTCAAGAAGGAAAATAAAAGCAAAGCTAATTTTTTTTGCATAGCAATAAAATTTATTTACAGAAGTATATATGTTACTATTAAAATTGTTGTTTATACACAAATACTCGGATACTTCGCTATATTAAACACAAACAATAATTTCCAAACAATGGTTTGTTCATTTCTCACAATCTATGGCCACTTTTCAATAAAA
Organism: Oedothorax gibbosus; assembly: GCA_019343175.1. Taxonomy (NCBI): domain Eukaryota; kingdom Metazoa; phylum Arthropoda; class Arachnida; order Araneae; family Linyphiidae; genus Oedothorax; species Oedothorax gibbosus. Next base: position 480,090 of record JAFNEN010000250.1, read on the forward strand.
ATATATAAGATTTTTGGTAATATTTGACAGAAAACAACTTTCAAATTTTTATTTTCAAAAACCGAATGAATCCCCTTGAAAAATGTGCGCAAATCTAAACCTGTTTATGACAGTTTTGGATTTAAAATCGGCAATGTGACTAAATTGTAACTAACATTCTGCTTTCTGATTTGATAAATATAAAGAAAATGTATTACTTTAAATGACCTAAATGGAATATAAGGTAAAGTAATGAAAGCATTGGGATGGGGGTCGAAAATACGAAATGGAGATTTTGTGTTTTCTACACGGTTGGGAGGATGCTGATTTTAAAAAAAGGTTTTCGAACGTTAGTCCGTCTGTCAGAAACCACTTTACAGATCGAACTAAAAGAGCAACGGTTTTCAAAATTGGTGAACTAGTTCCCAGTACCTGTCGGACATCATAATAGGGTTTTCGAGAAAATATTGAATATCGAATTGCTGCCATAAAACATTTTGGGTTCTTTAAATTACTTATATGGTATATAATTGCTTTTAAATTTATTGATTTATTGAGTAATTGAAAGTCGTGTTGTGTTTTACACCCCTAGTTTTTTTATTAGTAATGTTCTTTGCAGACTTAATCACCAAGTCAGCGACCTGCTTCTACCAGCGGTAATTTCTAGTTTCGCTAGGTCGATTGCAAGTTCTGAGGATGAACACTAATAAATAAACGATGTCGTTCGAAATTCGAATTTGATTGCTTTTAGAGAGAAGTTTGGTTTGAAATTTGTTTCAAGAGCTTGTCATATCTAATGGCCAGAAACATACGCATTTCAAGACAAGTTTAATTAAATTTTTCTGAATTTGGAAAGCAAGAATTATGCAAAATGATTTGCCGACGTTCGCTATTCGAACTATAATAATATGATCAATAATGATGAGGTGAGAAATAATCTTTATATATTTTAAAGTTAGGCTACTTATATCTGTAAACCAAGAGGTAAATAAAATTTATACAAATACATTTTTTTACAATAATGTATAATACCATTTTACCAAACTAATTTGTTTAAAATCTTCAAACGATTTGTTTGCTACAAATCCAAGATGATCAAATTTTCATGCTGTTTATATTTACAGTTTCAAGTGCCGTAAAAACGTTGACAACTGATATGTTTTCGTTTTCTTTAATGGTTTTGGTGTAAAGTGGGCAATTTTTTAGCCTTTAGCTTAAACACGCTTTGAGTAAAAACTTATACACCGTTAAATTTACTTTTTGGAAAGGTAATGCTTTTTTATGTATCCTTAAAAAGTAGATTTTTGGTTAGAAATATATCGGAAGTGGGTTTTAAATATTTTAGTATTCATAAAGTTTTGTTGTAAAATCTACATTTTTTTAAATCATTAAATTAGTTCTGTATTATAGTATACGAAATCTATAATTTGATAGATGAAAGGAGGATTTTTGATTTCGGCCCTTTTAGGTTTCAGACTTTTCTTAATTTTTAGAAAAAATAGTTAACTGGAAAGAAATCGATATAAAAAAATGTATTATAAACAATTCAAATGCCTAGTTTCTAAATTTATCATTCAACAATGTCTGGTTAACTGGTTATTTTTTTTAAAAAAATAAAAAATCTTGAAAATATTTATTTTTATAAATGCTATTAGTGTTTTACTCACTACATTTAAGAAACATTCGAAACTGTTTATTTAAATACTATTTTCTATGAATTGTAATCTTAATAACATGAAGAGAACCATACTTAAAAGAAGTTATTCTGCGATAGAAATATAACTATGACACAAAATATAATTTATGAATCGAAATAAAATCTACTACTCCGGATTCCTAAAAGCATTAGGATGAAATAACAGCATCAATATTTTTTAGAACTAAATAGAGTTCTACCATTCTGTTTTTATTCACAACACAGTAATCTAGTAAAATACTACTCTCTTGGAGTACAAAAATAAGGTAAATCTATGTTATAACTTTTTCCAGTTTCTAGGATAGAATTTATTTTGACATATTTTTTTAAGCTCTCTCATGTATTTCTAGTAAAGTGTAAGATGTTTGTTGAATTCCAATATTAAAGAAGATATTTAAGACGTTTAAGTTAAACTGTTGTTTTTTTTTTTGTGTAGTGGTTTTTTTACTATTGTGTAGTGCAATGCCTCAAGTTCATAATATCCGTTTTCATTTTCCAATGTAACCGACAAAATTTCTCAACATAAATATTTTTTTTACCAACACCTTATATTTAAGTAAGCACCTCACTTTAATTACATGCATTTAAGTGAATTAATCTAGAAAGAAGGTTTACTTATAGACTTTTACAAAATAGTTTTAACGATATTCATAACGTTCTTTATTTATAAGTGTATTAAAAATTATGTTTAAAAGTCCAATTCTATTCGTTCTATATAATAATCTTTGGCACTAAGAAAGCAAAAATAAAGAATGAAAAAATTATCAGTTTAAACAAATCACGATTTTTTTTAATAAAGAAATTGAATTTTTTTAGAAACCTAAAAAATAAGGAATTTCACTCATAAAAATCTTTTCAAAAATAATTGAGATTACTTCTTGACTGTGGGAATAAAAGGCAATTTTAAATTATGACACACATTTAAACTTTCACATAATCTCTAAACAAAAGGCCCAAGGTCCATTAAGATTACGATTTTTTTTGTTGATATTCCTCTCTTGTAAATGTGTGAGAAAATATAACATAAATCTTCTTTCACAAGGAAACAAAAGCTACATTCCCCAGAAACGCTCCAAAACCATTTCCATTACCGGATAAAGTTTGACAAGTTCTTTTTATTTTTGGATTCTTTTCTGGGTAGCGTGGGGGTGAAAGAACGAAAGACGATGAGTGGATGCTTATTGGCTGATATCACTTTCACGTCCTCCCACCCGTGCTCTTCGAACGCATCTGCGCATCCCCCAAAATCGTTTGTTCGATTACAACGAAGAAGCGAGCGAGCGGGTAGTCCAAAGTCTTCTTAATTCCGTCAACAAGTGGCCGCGATGCAAACCCCTCATCTAAGACATGCCACTGGAATGTATGAAAAATGGATGACTTATCAGCGATTTAAAAACGGTGAACAAACTTTTGATGTTTCAAATAGCCGTATGCAGAATGATAAATCGATAGGTGATAATAAAGAATATTTGGTAACTTCGAAAGAAAGTTCGTTGGTTGACATGCATTTTAATAGATCTGTGGATGAAGTGCAGAAACTTTATGGTAAAGGAATCCCTAATCAGTTGGTGTCACACTTACGATCACTTGAATTTTTCAACAAGAAGGATATTTTGCCGTATAAAAATATTTCTTGGTCCATTAACTCAAATACAGATGATGATGATTTATCTAGTAAAACTAATACGAACTGGACGTCGTACATGTACTATAATCCATTTGTAACAAAAAACTCAGACTTAGACATGTATGTGAATAATTCAAGTTTAGAAGTAAGTATTGACGTTAATACTAAACTGGATAGTGGGAACTTGAATAGTTCTATCCCTGTGGATATGGACCTTAAAAATAAGATGGAAGAGTTAGTAAATTTATATAAAATAGTGGTACCCGTGCTTCTTACGGCTTGTTTTCTTTCATTCGTCTTCAACTTAATCATGGTGTGCAGTGTAAGAAGTTTAAGAAGAAAACTTTCACCAACCATCTGTCTCAGTCTGTCCCTTGCAATGGCCAACGCTTACGCCTCACTCGTTGTTGGTTTAGGACTAATAATCAACAGCTTGTTACCTATCGTTTTTAATTACAAGATCGGTCCTTTTGGATTCTGCTTCGTTCTTGCCCTTGAAGCCTTCAGGTTAGGTGGGCTTGTAGTGTCAGTCTTACATCTACTTGCTCTGGCTGTTAACCATTACATCGGGATTCTTCGACCGCTACATTACGCACATATTGTGACCAGAGAGACAACTATAGCTGCGATTGTGTCCCTCTGGATACTACCAGTTGTGTTCTTCCTGGTGTACTTTGCCTCCATCCCCAACGATGGGTTCCAGTCCTACCAGTGCTCCAGTTACAATTTCTTGCTCTATTCTCCCTTCAGGATTACCACATCCGTCATGTTCTTCTTCCCTCTTGTCCTGATGACCCTGATGTACTCGCACATGTTCGTAGTGATTCGACAACACCAGAAAGGTCTTCTGCAGTGTCCTTCGACAAGGGCACTCCACAGAAACGTCAAGGCTGTCATCACGACCTTGCTGATACTCGGGACTTACATACTGGGCTGGATGCCTGCCGTCTTGTTCTTTGTCCTCACTTGCCTCGACTGCACCGTCCCGTTTAAAGACATCCCCCTGGACGTGAGAGTCCCAGTCAGCATCTTCATCAACGCCATGATAGTCGCCAAGTCTTTCATGGATCCGGTGGTATACGTGGTGCGTATGCCTGAAATCAAATCTGCGCTGAAGACCATTCTGTACACGAGATGTGGATATTACCAGGGATATCCGACGCCATCGCATTCGAGGTCGGACACGAGGCGGTTGACATTGATAAGTTCGAGAAGAAGGTCTAAATTAAGTTTGAGTCCAAGTGTTGCGGATCCCAAAGGTAAACAGGTTTCCCCGAATGGTAAACATTGTCCACTGCTTGCTAGAAACGGTGCTATTTGTAAAAGAAGTAGTGGTATATGCGAGACTGTGTTGTTGTGAAGGATTTTATATCATTTGTTCAGTAAATTACATTATTATTTCGTTTAAATGCAAAGTAGATTAAAAACTTAATTGTTTTTAATATATATACATATATGAATAGTAAATAAGTAATTTTTAACCCTATTTTTTAAATTTCAACATAATATAGTTTTTTAGTGCTTCTTTTGAATTTTAAATGATTTGCTAAGCTTAAGTCAAATACTTAATTTCACTTGCTTATTAATTGGCATTTGATTTACTAAATTTGACTATTTTTAATCAATGTATAATTTAAAAATTATGCTTAAAATACGATAAAATGGTATGTTTTAAATTAAAAGTTCTATTATGTGATGCATATAGTTGGCTTAGCGCGAAAAAACGTTAAGCACGTAAAACGTGTTTTTACACTCTGAGGGATACATATTTATAAACCTATCACCTGAAAGTCCGGTCAGACCAGCAACACACATAATTGTTTAAAAATTCATAAATTTTATGATTTAACAAAATTTTTAAATTTTAAATCATGGAATAGTTATTTATAACCATTTCATACCGAAATACAATTTTTAAATTTGAAGAAATTAAACTTTCAGTTTAAAGTTTAAATTGTAATCTCCCATGCAGGGAAATCAAGTTTACAATTCAGTCAAATTCCTCATCCCTCAGAGGTTAAATAAAAACGAAATACATTTCATTTTAGAGAGTGTTGTTGGCGATTACTTTCATTTGTAGAAACCTTACATTGTAACCTTTGTATTTTTTTACTAGGTCTATAACTTCGAAAGAAACTCAATGGTTGATGAAAGTTAAAGAAAGAGATATATTGATTGAGTTGAAAACCCTATCTCAGATCAATATTTTTTTCGTTTGTAGCTCTCACCCTATCAAACCCTGTCAATTGTTGGTAATTTATGCGTTTAGTTAATTCCGACTTGCACTTGTTTATCCATAATTAGTGGAGAGTATCACATCGAGAAACTTTTTGTATTTTTTAAAAATGTATAATTGTATATTTAATCCCCCTTTCCCCTATCTGTATAATACTCCGTGTACGTGTCGTAAAAAAAACAGACCTTAGCTTTCTCAAACAAAACCAAACCACGGCGAAAGGGTAGAAAAATCATTTTGTACTAGTATATGGTTAGCGTTTCAACCTTGATACGTTTAAGTATATTATATCCAAAGCTTCTGTCAAGCATATCACTAGCTATTTTTTCCCATCGCCCAATGCACTTAACATTTTTCCGCTCTAAGCCAACGAAATATATATTTGATTCATTTGTTATAGTTCAGTGCATTTTATTTAAATTATGATTGATTACCTATATTATATAGGGTTTCATTCTGATATTCTGATATCAATTCATCATTTACGATATCGTTTGTTGGATATGATAAATACTATGGTATGCCATTAAAAATATTAAAATATTAAACATAATTTTTGCGTTTCAATATCCATTAATTTGCAATTGATTTCATAAGTTAAAAACTCTTTAATTTTTTTCACCTTTATATATGAATAGAGAGGTTTTGTTTCAAATATTATTTTTTTTAGGATATAAACTACTTTTTTGTTGCAAATTAGTAATGTTATTTTGATTTCATTTAAAATTAAAATACATTTCTATAATAAATCTTAATAAAAAGTGTAAATTCATCGCATAAAATTTCATTAAATTAAAAAAATACTCATTAAACATTTTAAACGACGGTTTTAGCAGCAAAAATTTTTTTGGGAGAAAATAATTGAAACCAAGATTTTTATTAAAAAACTTAATTGGTGTAAAACATTTTGCATTCATTGTAAAATTACATGAGAAATGAATAATGATGTTATAAAAGTTTAAGACCTATGAAATAATCAATGTTTTTGTTATTTAGAAAGTGTTTATAACAAATGTTATCAAGTATGAGAGAATGAAATATTTTAAGTAATTTTATCATTAAAATTATTTAAATCTATTTTAGGCATTGCCAACATTATTTTTGATTTTAACATAGAACTATTTGTATAATTTATTTGTAAATAGAAGTTTTTTCATAACATAGCTTGTTTTTATATTTGAAATACATGATTTAATAAATTATGTTGATATGTATCCAATTTAATTTTATATTAGTTGAATTTCAATGAAATATTTAAAAACTAACTGTTTAAGGAATGAGATTGATATTATTAATAAGTTTATTTTAATGAAAAAGAGTGTTTATTAATGCATACTTATTGATTTCGAAAGTAAGTTTCAAGGTGTGTGTGTGTTTCTAATGCCACTTGGAACCGAGCCCGGAGTAGAGAACTACCCGATTTTAAGGCGAAGTGGGGCGGCTTCCGTTTTTTATTGAGCGCCACAAGGGAGGAAGTCCGACTTTTGCTCGTCAGCATGACACATCCGTTTTACAGGAAGGTCCCTTTCACACATCCATTCTCACTCACATATCGGAATTTCGATCCAGATCAAAGGCCGATAACGCACCGCCGAGGACAGAACCCACAACCCTTCCGATGCAAGCACGACGCTTCATCCGACTGAGCTACCGCGGCTCGAGTTTCAAGGTTGACATAGCGTATTGTTACGCAAACATAAATATATATAAATTTGAATACTTATACAATTTATTTTCAATAATATCGCGCAAAAATAACTAACTTTTTTAAGTGGATAATCGTGCAAAAAGTATTGCTTTTAATAAAATCGTGAGAAATAATTAACTAAATCATGCAATGTCAACATTATTTTGCAATTAATATTTGAAAAAATCTGTATTTGTAGCTATTTTCTTGGTTCTCAACAGATACTTTTTTTTTAAAGATTTTAAGATTATAGTATATTTCATGGTTTTCTTTTAATGCAGCAAATTTAATGTACGTTTTATTAATCAACCAAAACATAAAAGGAAATGTAGAGTTTAATTTTATTGTTAGATAAATAAAATATTGCTACATTAAGTTAATGAATTTGATGGGCAATATCAAGGTATAATGTTAGCAACTGACTCTTATTAATGAAATGGAATTATATTAGGTCAGATTTAACTATTTTATTAATTTCCATTTATATTTTACAAAAATGTTGCGGTTACTTTAATATTTACTTTTCAACAAATAATTCTTATGCTTAAAAATACGTGAATTTTTTTATAAATGATGAATTTAATTTTCTCTATTTCATTTGTAAAAACTGTATTTAAATTTAAATGAAATCGTCATAAATCTAAATCACTGTATCACAATAAGATACCTAAATTTATGTGCTATTGCCCATTTAGTTCTACGGTTAAAACTGTTTTCTAACTATAAGACGGGGGTAATTTGTGTTTTCGCAGCATTTATCGTATTTATTTAGCAGAGCCAACACAATTACGACTATATTTCCGCCGTAAAGAAGAAAGTAAGTATTTTAGCCTCGACCTGATTGGTTAATAAAGGTCACGTGTTGCCCAGATTCATTCTCCTACATCGCCCTTCTAGTGCGAGCAAATAGTTCATGAAAGTATTCAATTTAATTTAAGTCTTAATAGTCAAGTTTCAGATCGTCTGCCTCCTATTAAGAAGGTTCTAGGTTGTAAACCCAGGCATCTTAAAAACGAATTGTGCTAAAAAAACCTCCACTCACCGAGTACAATATCATTTTACGGTCACTGAACTTAATATAATGGGTAAATAGCGTTTACGGGGTGGGGTGGGGGTAAAACAATTTCTTTTGTTTACTGCCAAATCCCCGAAAATTTAGCATATTTCCAAATCCCCGATTATTTAGCATATTCTTTTGATTTTTGAATGTATGTGGTTGAAAAAATCTGTGATTTAGCAACCACCTGTTATTTAGTGATTTGTCCCAATATAGTTATCAGTTCTAAGTTCATTTCTTCACCTATTTACATTTTGACAAACCTGACAGTTGCAGATAAACACGTAACAGGTGTTAATAATGATTCAATTTCCCCACATTTAGAAAAAAATTTCAGCTTTAAAAATAGATAAAACTTTGGATTAAATTGCAAATTCATCAGATAAAAAGTTAATTATTTAGATTTGAGAAAAAAATTCGTATGGGTGCAGGTTAGTATTAGAAGATCTTTCCAAAATTTACAGCACGAAACTTTTTATCGAATTAAATTTGATAGTTATGTTGTTTGGATATCGAATATTAGACGAAAATTAATACATAATTAATTTTGAAAGGTTATATTTTCTGATAATACTAATTGATACGATACAACTTTATAGCAAAGTAATAAAATGTTTAAAGAGCACATTTAAAATATTTAAATATTTTTAAAAAGTTAGGAGAAAAATATATCACACTAGGGGCACACCCCCTGCTCGCTATCGCTCGCCAACCCCCAGGGAACTGCTTGCGCAGTTCCCTTTGGATCCCTTCGCGATCCAGGCTCGCTTCGCTCGCTCACCGTACATTGAAATATTTTAGTCTAGCCTTTAGTATCCTTTTTAAAATAAAATTCGGTTAATCTAAAGAAGCATATTCGGCAATTTTTCTCAAAATATGATAACCCCGTCAAATCAGTATTATGGCAATATATACCGTGGTAGCCGTTAACGCTTAGAAACTATGTTTAAAAACAATTTGAATTTTTCTTTTTTAACTATGGAAATAACGCGAACAAATATATTGACGTAACTGGATTTTAGCAAATTACGTGAATTCCATGCGTTTTTTTATTAATTTCAGTCGATCGAAATTATAATTTAAGTTTTCATACATTAAACGTCGTAATTTTACGCCAAATCTGGTTACCGACAAATTGGTATTATGGCTACCGTTGGCAAAATTAGCAATTGCATTCCCAATTTTTAAATGTTAATCCATTTAATTCTCAAATGCATATAATTTATTCTGAAGTGTTTTTATACCAATCTTTTATTAATTATATGCTTAACGATTTTAAATAATTATTTACTTTTTAAAAATCAATTCTTCGGCATATTAACGTTCCACGTTTTTTTATAAATCGTTGGGTTTTTATTCAAAAAACTGTTTAACTGCCGCATCGAACAATGTTTTGCACATAATGTTTATGGTTGTTTTTCATTTTTTGGCCTTATTGCAGCCATTCCCGAAACTGTCAATCCTTGTGTTATTTCGTAGTGCTTTTCTCAAAAAAATACATTCAATGTTTTTCTGCCGTATCGAACTATGTTTTGTGCATAATATTTATAGTTATTTTTCCCTTTTTCAAGCCATTCATGAAGAAACACTTTTTTGTTGTTTCAGTCGGCCATTTTAAAATTAGTAATATTTTTGTTCATTTCGATTGTTGCCATTCCAGAGATAGAAATATAAGGAAATTTGGGTGCCGTATAAGAGTATTATATATATATAGATAATACTCATTACTTTCTAGCTATTTAATGCTGCTTTACAAGCCGGAATATATATGTACCTACCACTACCCCTACCCCAATGCTGCTTCATAAAATACTTAAAATTCACCTACACAATATCTGTTTAATTTAATAACATCGTAACCTTGGCGTTAATTAAAATTTCGCACCAATAGCTCATTGCAAACCAAATAATTCAACTAAACCGAGCGAAACTTCCAGAATATGATAGTAATGCACTACAAAATTCTTATTGCATTAAATTGTGGTTAGACAATTAAAGTTATGATTTATGTACCGTAACGGCATGTGATAGAAATATACTTTTAAAAGTTCGGTATGCGAAATATATTTATGAGATCCCCAAATGAAAAGTTTTGAGAATATATAGAGTAAAAGTATTTCGGGAATTACGTGGAAGAATTTGTCTTATCAGCAAATACTTCCGCAAAGTGGTTTTCAAAAGTCTACCACAAAATTCAGTGTTCAATGCGAAGATTTTGTTAAAGTACAGTTTGTCGGAGCAATTCTGCCTGTCATCAAGTTTTTTTTTTTAATTTGACTTGAAAGATAGAAACACCCGATTTTAATAATATTTCCGAATTTGATTTAATTTTTAGAGAACGTTGTTTAATTTTACTGTTTACAAATAGAAAGAAATGAAAATATTGAGGAATATTTCTGTAAAAATGTGGATTTTGAACTTCATAAAAAGAAAAGCTGAGATTCAGTCGGACATCCAAATTAAAAAATAATGCTGACATCAGCAGGTGTGATGGTGCTTTTATTCCTGATGGTGTGCTAAACAGTGAGGAGGGAATTCGATTGTCATAAAGCAAAAGTTTATATATAAACTATACAAGTAACCGTTATTAAGGGTACTACCGTGCAACGTCGGGTTTATTAATATAGTTATAAATAAAACCTTCACATTTTAAATTATTCTTTAATTTCTAAAACTAATTTTACACATTTAGATAGATAAGATAGTATCAACAAATAAAACATATATGGCAGAATTTCTTAGAATCTTTCTTTATACAATATTGTGTTATATATGGATTGGGTAAAACTTATATAAATATTAGTAAACTATTATTTTTTATAATATTTAATTACTATTTATATATTTATTATATTTTAAAAACTATAGGGTCAGGTGGGGCAAAATGGGTAAAAAAACCCAGCATATTTTGCATTCGCCCCTCCAAAGCAATAAAAAAATCAATTCAACCGGTGTAAAAAATATTTAGGATATGCAAATGAACTTTTCTTATAACATTTAAAGTGAAATTTCTCTGAAAAAAAGTTTTTGATATTGATAAATGTGTTTGAAAAAGGGATGTTTTTGACCTATTTTACCCCATGGGGTGGGACAAAATCGGTCAGTAGTGGGGTAAAATAAGTCATGCTTTAAAAACAACTTCAATTGCACAATTTATTGAATTAATTGTTTACATTGTTTAAAGAGCAATCAGGTAGCATATCTAAAACATCACAAAAAATAATACTGTCCCCTGGGGGTAATTAATTGGTCAGGAAGGACTTTTACGATCTGTGAAGCATCTACTTCAGGAATATCATCTTTTTTTAGGAAAAATGAAAAAGGAACTTTCTTTTTTCTTTCAAATTTAACTGTGTATGATTTTGGGAAAGAATAATACCGCAAAATAATTTCTTGGTTCTTTTCCCCAAAATCTCAACTTGAACCCACTTTCCTACTCGTAACGAATTGACATCGTCAAAACCCTCTCTATTTCCTTCACATGAAAGGGTTTCTTTTCTTCTCTGTTTCTTTGTAGACATTTGTGCAGAATTGTTAATTTCCCTCCTTACCTTTTCATTCTGAAGTCGATCTAAAGAAGTTGAAGTTGTCAGAATTTCGCCCACTTCTCGCTGCATGTGTGTTCTCTTTCTTTTCGCATTCTACATGGCTTCCTTGCAAGCAATTGCTAGCTTGGAAAAGTGTCTCTACGATTGCAGATTTGATGTGCTTTTAAAAGAGAACCTATACTTGACTTATCTTGAAGGGTAGCTCAAACAGTCTGATGCCTTCTAGTTACCGACATAGATGACGCTGCTGCCACAGCTTGACACTTTTAATTGATGATGTGATTGCCATTGCTTCAACTGTTGGAATTGTGCGTGGGACACGGTTTTTTTAACATTTGTTTTCGTACGATATCTTTCGAGGAAATTTCCCACTTCTTTTGAATCCACAAACACAGTTTTCGATTGAAATTCTTGAAAGCGGTTTTCAATAATGAAGGGGACAATGAATTTCAAATTTTCAGTCATTTATGAGTAAAAGAGTGACAAACCAATATTAAAAGCAATTTATAAGAATAGTAGTTATCAGAAAGTGATTAAAAAAAACAAAAACATTATGTTAGTTGTATAATGAGTGCTTAGCCGTACCTATATTAAAATATGACCTGTTTTACCCCACTCAGGTTTTTTTGCTCCAAAAAATTTAATTATTTCTTTTTTTTTACTTTGAAACTTTCTGAATTTATTTTTGAATAGCATCTGTACACAATAAGATAAAAATTTAATATACAGGTACTTCTAACTTTTCTTAAAAAAAGTTTTCTACAGCCAAAATTTAAAGTTTCCTGAATGAAAACATATAATGGCAAAAAACTGTAACTGCACAGTAGAATTTACAGTTAGTTTTGCATATAAAATGATGAACAGTAGCAATAAAAAATAAAACTTTCATCAGAAGAAGAAAGAATTATCTCACTTGTTTTTAAGAATTTTTTTTAAAAAACTGACCTATTTTACTTCGTGACTTATTTTACCCCACCTGATCCTATAAAGTACATAAAAAATAAAAAGTATTATAAAAAACTTTTTAAAACAAGCCTGTGTATCAATTTTTATAACACTAACCATAAAAAAGGCACTTATAAAAACAAACCTTTAAAAGGCCATTACAGGATAGCCAGAAATTCCAACTCATATTATCCGATAAATCCAGCCATTGAACTCCCTTATGCTTTTAAGTTTGCCGGAAAAGAAGCAGACTCCGTACTTTACTTGCAGTTAGAGTAAGTATAAAATGCTTGGGGCATTTTTGTGAACAAATGTTTGTTGTGATTGTTGTTTTATTTACTAAAACTTCGAAGTCTAAACTATTTCGAAAACATTCCCTTCTGGACGCTAGGAACTTTTCAAGTAAAATTTCATAGGATGTATTCATTTTAATATGATTGTTTTGCTAGCTGTAAATATTTTATTACTACAAATGGTTCTTGGATGAACCTAAACGGACTTAGATGAAAGGATCATAACATGTGAGATGTATAGTCCAAAATAGTCAGAAGGGAAGACAACACTAAAACACAAAACAGAAAACGCAAATATGTGCATTTACTTTGTTCTTCTGTAGAAAAGCTTGGACCATAGTTTCCGGAATTGAAGATGCTAGTTTAATTTATAATGTCTTAATTCCTCATTGAATCGTTCAGTATATAAAATTGCGGTATTTGATTTAAAAGAATTTAACATCTTTATAATATGAAATAATAAAATTACAAAGTAATAGTATGTTTTTATTACAAAAGTGAAAATTTGATAAATAATGTTTTTAAGGAGATACGGTACCCAAAAATTTGTCAAAATATCGATTTTTCAGTTTTTACTTCTTATTATTCACAATATCTTTCTGAACATTTACTGAAAGTTTCATAATGATATCTTCTGTAGAAAAAAAGTTACTAAATATTTTCTGGAGTCATTCCTATAAGTTTGAATACGTATTTAGTCTGCTTTCAACCTTTTTTTCTCTGTTTTGCGTTTTTCAATTCTTGTGTTTAATAAATCCCTAAAGGCGTTTTTGCTAATTAAGTTAGAATTTTAAATTTTTTAACCTGTGTTCTTATATAAATGGTGCACAAAAGTGTGCATGGAATAAGGTCTACTATGTATTGTTGTTTTTTAAAAAAATGTCGAATTCCATAATTTGATTTTTTTTTCTTGATTTTCAATATAAATGCATGTTACTTTTTAACTGTAGCTCACATTTTAAAATCCATGCACAGTTTTTGAACAAATAGTACTAAAAACAAACTATAAAAATTTGGTCGAGTTATTCTCAAAATTGAAAGAGGAGTAGCGTTTTTGAAAGGTTCAAAATTTTGACTTTAAAAAAAAAAGGAAAAACTACTTGTAAATATTTGTTTTTATTGCTGGGAAATGTTTATTTAGAGTGAACATTATATACAACCACTATAATTTACAAGTTTATGTCATTATTTCTAAAAAACTAATGTTTTGGGTACCGTATCCCCTTAAAGAAAGGAAAATGAAAAGAAATCTAATAAGTATGATCACTGAGCTGTAATTCATTTTCATTGAAATAGTAATTTCTAACATTTTAACGGCAGTCTCAAGTGGATTTTCTGGTGTTGGTTCAAACGTACTAAGTTATTTTAATGAATTATTTAATTTAGTATGAGACTCTTTTGATTTTTAGGAAACAGCTGAAAAATAACAAAATGTTAATCCTTTCGACAAAACTAACCTACATTTCTCTATAACCCAGGAGCAGTCCTTAATGTCCTACTGATGCCACAGAAGGTCAACTTTTTCCCTTTAGCAGTGAATTGGAAAAGAAAAGATGTCCTCGTTTCTCTTATCTGGAATTTCCTTCATCTGGATTGCCGGATAATGCAAAGGTCTGGTTCTTATTTACTTCTTTTGGGTTTAGGAAGAAAACTGAGGGTTAATTTGTCCTGTACTTCTGATCAATGTGTTTTGTGCTACTTTTTTGTATGCTCTTGACCTTGTTTTATTGAAGGAACTTCAATTGCATTTGCCGAGGACCTGTAGGAGTTTATTCTAGTGTGAAATGGATTTTGTCGAGTTTCAGATTGGTAGTCAAAACTTTGATTATGCTAACCTATATCTTCATTACAGCAAAAACAAGCCTGACTTTGATGAGATATAATGAAAGGTAATAATGTAAAGCAAAATTTAAAGTTCTGCATGCGCGCAATCTCTTTTCAATGAAGGCCCAGTTGCAACACACAAATTCATCAAAGTACAACTAATATATAAGATGATATCGTTCATTGGTGACTTTAGAAAATGACAAATTCAATTGGACGTAATCGGTAATGAAGAGGCTGGACCCTATATCTTAGTTACACTTAACAAATATTTAATACTTTTTTTAAAAAATTTCTCATTAAGAGACACTTTAAAACACACTGTTAAAAATTTTGTGCTTGGTTTTGCCATGATATTGGTTCCTAGTAGCTGCAACGGCTGTGTGGTGAAATGTTTCACTTTTTTTTCGGTGTTTGGTTGAACCATTTTTCTGGATTTGGAAATAAAGACATGAAAAAAAGGTTCAACCGAATACCAAAAATATGGTTTAACGTTCCACCACACAGCCGTTGCAGCTACTAGGAACCATATTTTTGGTGAAACAAAGTGCCTAATTTTTAACAGTGCAGTATCGTGTTTCATACTTTTTAAAAGGTTTTTTAAGTTGTTTCTTATGTCCCTATCGCAAATTTTTAAAGATATAATTAGGAAAATTAAAAAAAAAAACTTTTCAGATTATTCTAACGTTTTTAAATTTATGGTTATTATATTATGAACTTCACATATGATTGTAAAATTTAATAAGCTAATACATACGAGGATCTTAATATATGCACATACGATTAGTCTAATCGAATCAGTCGTTTGATATTCCATTCTAATAATGGAAGTTTTCAACGATTGAGATGTAGATTTTAAATTATTTTCGACATAGAACATATCATTCTTTATGGAACACTTAATGGAAAGACAATTAAGTTAGCTTTATAAATAATGAATTTTATCGAACGCTCTTCTGAAGTTACAAGTTAAACCTTATCCATTGTTATCTGACCTATTATAGATGCAATCTCATCAACTAGTAATTAAGCTGTACAGGACGTAATTAATGAAGTTTGGACAGGCCCCAGTTTATTGTAGGGGGTCGCTATGTCAACCGCTGATAAATCTATTGTGGTATAGAGAGTTATCAAGAAATTGGAAAAATTGTAAAAACATGCTGTTGATATTTTTTACACTGGTGTAAATAATTAAGTTTAACAATTACGTTTCATTTCTAAGATGTTTCTTCATAAATTAAGGTCTTATGTGAAAGATAAAAGTTATTGGAGATTATTTAGTAATTTAATCATAAATAGTTAACAATATGATGGTTGGTTCGTATCTTACATATGGGTAAGCCTTTAATTTAAAAAATGATTGATAATATTGATATATTTCTTTGATAATATTTTTCTGCTAAAATATCATTGACTCATAATTCAAAGTGTGTAATGTTGTCAGCTTTTAAGTTATTTAAGGGGATACGGTATCCAAAACATTATTTTTAGAAATAATAACATAAACTTGTAAATTATAGTGCTTTTGTATAATGTTTTCTCTAAATAAACATTTTCCAGCAATAAAAACAATCAATTTTGAGAATAACTCCACAAACTTTTATAGTTTCTTTTTTTAAATTTATTTGTTCGAGAACTGTGCATGGGTCTTAAAATGTGAGTTACAGTAAAAAAAGTTACATGCATTTATACTGAAAATCTCAAAAAATCAAAAAAAAAAATTAAAAATTGTTGAGTTCACCATTTTTTAAAAAAACCTATACATAGTAGACCTTATTCCATGCACAATTTTGTGCACCATTTATATAAGAGAACAGGTTAAAATTTCAAAATTCTAACTTAATTAGCAAAAAAGCCTTAGATATTAATTAAACATTAAAAATTGAAAAAACGCGAAACAGAGAAAACAGGTTGAAAGCAGACGAAATACGGGTTCAAACTTTAAGGGATGACTCCAGAAAATTTTTAATAACTTTTTTCTACAGAAGATATCATTATGAAACTTTCAGTAAATGTTCAGAAAGATGTTTTGTGAATAATAAGAAGTAAAAACTGAAAAATCGAAACTTTGACCAATTTTTGGGTACCGTATCCCCTTAAGGGGAGTCGGATGGGTATTTGGGTCAAAAATGTCGATTTTCTGTTTTTGTTTTATTTTTAATCTGCATATCTATAGCTTTAATTTAAGACCAAGATTATTAGATTCTGTTAAGTAGTTTTCTGTTTATAAGCATTTTTCAGAAACTCTTTCTTTTGCGTTTCCTGAAATATAAGGTTTTTCAACAGTTAGGAACATTTTTCTTAGAAACTATAAAAGATATCAACATGCTTTGTTTTATTATTTCTTCCCCATTAATAGTTCTTTGATTTTAACTCAGGAATTTTAAATATCTTTGCTCAAAAAAAAGTTATATAACTTTAAATCGGATTTTTTGGGGATTTTTTTAATACATATTTTTTTTTAAAAAATCACTGTAAAAGTATTTTTTATACTGCGAAATGTCCTTACTTTAAATCAAAGAGCTATATGTAAGGAATCAACTATAAAAAAAATTCATAATGATATCTCATATAGTTCCTGAGAAAAATGTTCCTAAAGTTAGTAAAATTAACATGGGCGAGATACAACCATCCGACTCCCTTTGAGGGAAATAAATTTTCAGCATGGCGAGGTGATTGCTGATGACGCTTTAGATAAAAAAATTACTTTTAAACTTTGATGATGTTTTTTTTTTCAAATGCTAAACCGTCAATGAATTATAATGCGAAATGTGTAGTGTTGGAAATTGGGAAAGTTATTTAAGCAAAACAAATTACCAGAGTGGAGAGATGATTGCGTGGTAATTTAGTCGTTTCCGACTGTCTATTTATTGGCCTCTTTCAGGAGCTTTAACACAGCAAAATACGCCTGGTAATTTCAAACCCTGGTCAAGTGACGGGTGACACCCGAGTAGGCACCCAAAGGAACTTCGAGGGACATCGTACGCTAACGTCGTCAGGACTTTGGACTCCACAGATTTCACGAGCACGTCTGTCCCAGTGTACTCGTGGAACCCCGTAATCAAGCCGATTTTATTTTTGTCAACAAATATCCGCTTTTAGAATGATCGTGACAGGGGTTTGAACGGGGGACCCTCTGTATGAGAGGCCGATGTTCTGATTTTGGTATACTTAATTTGATTTACAAGCTGCCGACCCAAGTTCGATTATACACTGCTAAAAACAATTAGGGGAACGCATGGTTTAAGCCCTTTCATCCCCAAATGATTCCATTTGGTATCGTCAGCTTCCGATTTTTTTCCTCACTAAGTTGAGCTCATACTTATTTATAGTTAGATGGAAGAATCATGTCTTTCGAAAAATTAAACAATATTTGTTTTAATTAAAGGAAAATATAAAAAAACATGCTAAAATAAAATTCACTCCCAAAACATTTTACGAAATAAATTGACCCTAAATTTTTCACGCTTGCATTCTTAGATGTTTAAAAATTGATTTTGCGTTTTTTTACAAATAAAGTTTTGAAAAAATAATTGTAATTATTTATTCAAAAAAGTTAGGATTCAATATTTTCTTCCTTAAATTTTAGTTAAAAAATTAAGCTTTTTTCCCCTGTTTTTTTACCATTTCATTCTGGATGCATAATGAATCTATTGCACAAATTTTAGATTTCTATAACAGAAAATAAGCAGTTGGAACTGAAAGGGTAAACAAATGTACGCATAGTGCTCCCCTAATTCTTTTGAGCAGTGTAGTTCAGGTAGCTATAGTAGGTCTATCTAGAATGCGAGCCTCGAAAGCATTTTCCTCCCCCTTCCCCGCATGTGGTTTTCTTCGAAACGGCGTGAACATGTGTTTTTTCCCCACCCCACTTGGGTTTGAACTGTTCGGATTGTTAACCTCAAAACAGAACCTCAAACGCGTTAGGTTTAGAAAAGCGATGCTCCCCCCGTTTCCTAGAAAACCAAGCAAAGGGATGGAGGAAGAAAGTCTTTTCGAGGCTCGCATAGTAAAGAGACCGACTATAGTCACGGACCAACTCAGTCATTTGCTATTACAAAGTGCTTAAGAATTGGCTTTCTTAATTTAGCAATTCCCATTGGAAATCACTAGTAATTTGTACCTCAGGCGCAAGGGGTACAAGAACGTATGTGGGCTAGTAGGCTTTGGGGATGACTTTGCTAAATAATTTAGTGTAGTGCCAGTGGTACGGTCCGAGAATAATTTGCTATGCAAATCAGTCTTGCTCTTAAGACCATAATGCAAAGCGTCTAATGGAATTGTACCAAGCACGTGCCATGCAAGATATTTTGCTTGAGAAAAGGTAATAAAATGTCTTTAGTTAGTTTTATTTCTAGTTTACTCTTTTAAACCCAAATTTAAAAAAATACTAAATCAAAGCTATAATAGTTTGGATTCTCTTAAAATCATAATGCAAATCGTATAATGGAATTGCACCAAGCACTTGCCATGCAAGATATTTTGCTTTTTACGCACCAATGACTTGATAGTAATATTTATAAAATCTATTGATAACTAACACTGACAAAAATTGTTTTATAAATATTCAAAATATTTAATTAAAATAAATATTTTGTTTGAAATAACAAATATGTAAACACTCTATTTAAAATAATTTTTTCGTAGCTCCCTTAAAGCGACGGGATTTCGTTTGGCAAAATCGATGAATCAATGGAGTAAGGGAGTAATGTAATAGTTTTATAGGACCAAACATTCGTAGATAAATAACGTTGTAGCGATCTGGTTAAGGTTGAATATTTTATATAGGTAAATGCTATCAAAAATACTAACATTGCGCAGCAAATCGTTCTGTCTTAAATTAAGATCAAAAAGAGTTTTAAACGTGTTTTCAGACCCATTAAGAGTCTTAAATGCTAACTACTTCATTATTTAAGACATCATAACGTATCTTAAAAGTCCTGTGACGTCATGTAAGACACCATTAATGACTGAAAAGGACAAAAAACGGCCCGTTTAAGACGTTTTCAGATTCAGACTTGAAGTCATTTCAGACGCGAAAGTGGGGTACATTTTAAGTCATTGAAAAGTGTCTAATTTACTTCGATGGTTTCCGCCATTGCTCACGGTTCATTAAGCCTAACAGTCTTCTATTATTTATTTTCCAGGACTTCAATATAAAAGTCGAACACTTTTCTTTGATAATGATGAAGGTGTTGGTAATGATAATGATGCTGTTGTTGTTGTTGTCGTGTGACCAGTGCAAAAAAATGATAAAGAAGAGGCTGGTACGACGTTCCACGCCTCCTTGGCTAGAGAGTCGGCCTCTTCGTTCCCCTTGATGTCGACATGTGCCAGGGTTCATTGAAGTGTACATATCTTCTCTTTTGCCTCTATTGAGAACAGGAGGGCTGCTGCTGATGATTATGATGTTGATGCTGCTGCTGATGATTATGATGTTAATGCTACTGATGATTATGATGTTGATGCTGCTCCTGATGATTATGATGTTGATGCTTCTGATGATTATGATGTTGATGCTGCTGCTGATTATGATGTTAATGCTGCTGCTGCTGTTGTTGTAGATGATGATAATGATAATAATAATAAATTAAAGGACATGGTCAAAATATTTACTTTCATATTTTTTTAATTAAGTAACAATCACCGATGCTGTAAAGTAGTTAGGATATACCCTATATGATACAGATACAAGAACCCTACATATTTCTATGACCCCTTTTACGCTATCCATCAATATAATTATAAGAGAGTTTCCTATCTCCGGTGAAATCCGAAAGCACGTTCGGAGATGCTACATATGATAAATTCGCATAAGATGAGACCCAATGCTTCACTGGACACTGTGAGATAACCGCTAGTTTGTAACTTATATCATCGATTGAGAGTAAGTGATGTCAGTGTTACTGGATATGATGGTATTTTGAGTAGAGGGAATGTGTTAGGGGTTGATTTGCTTGCTACAGAATAGGTAGTCAGAATTTTTTTCTCTGTTTTATCAATAAATAAATGTAAAATATTTTTTGTCTGATGTTGAGAACAGTGCTTCAAATGTAATGAAAAAATAGAAATGAGTTATAAGGAGTAAAAACTTTTTAAAACCTTTATTTATGCGTCGTGGATATAGATTCCACATCGAAAATAATCAAAATGAAAATCTAAGTTCACAATTTTAATAGTGTACTAACGATTTCACTCACAATCAGTGAAGATAACTGCAAAAACCCCAAGTATTTCACTCAAACCAATCAGTTATGAAACCGAACTGAACTTTTTGTGACAACTGTGAAACCTCCAGTGTTTAGTTCCCAAGCGAAATTGGGACTCATTTTATTTACCCACCGAGGTCAAGTGAAACGTCCTATCTGTAATTTCAAACCCGGACCAAAGGCACGGTAGAGCAAAACATTGTTATTTAGCTACCCGAAGTATTATATATATCGCGACCTATACTATTTTTTAAAAATCTAGTTGCTTTAGTTTTTACTGCTATGATAACTGCCTTATTTAATATAAAAAAGTATACAGTTGGGAGTAAGTAGTATTTTACAAAGCAGTAAAGTTAGAGGTCGGGTATTTTTTTACTTTCAATTACCTAACATTAAAGTAATGAAAGAGTAGTGCGATTGGGTCGAAAATACGAAAAGAAGATTTTGTGTTTTCTACACGTTTTGGAGGGTGCTGATTCTGAAAAAGAGGATTTTGAACTTTGGTCTGTCTGCTTGAAACCACTCTACAGCTTGAACTAAAAAAAAAGCTACGGATGCGAGATTTTCTCAAAAACCTTATTATGACATCCTCCATCTACTTGGAACTTTTGTACCAAAGTCCACATATTTTTTTTCATTTTTCCGCAATACCTTTAAAACCAAAAACGTTCTATGGCAGCTACCGTTTGCGCATGCGCGATTTTCTCGAAAACCTTATAGAGCGGAGGCTAGCATGTAACGCCCCCCCCCCCCCCCCCCCCCCCGTGGGACATTTCGACACACACATTTCTGTGTTGGTATTGACATGTACTTTAAGGTGTTAGGTGTTTGCCACTTGTGAATTGCAGCATATCCTAGAGAAAACATTAAATGAACAAAAAAGTCCAAACTACTCCATGTTTTGGAGTTCAAGGATATAATAAACGAACCTCCTAAGATTGAAGAATGCATATATGTAATTGACGGTATGGCGTATTTTCAGTCTCTCACTAATATTCCAGAAACCTTTGGGGAAACAGAGATTGTCTTGAGCAGCTTTTCAAAATGCCGCAGAATAGATTTCGTTACTGATACTTACTTAGATGTACACTGTTAAAAAAACCCTGAAATTTCAGGAGAAAAATTACTGATTTTAACGGAACTTTCCCGTATTGGCTGAAAACGGGTTTTTTCCATCTGAAAACGGGTTTTTTCCTTCTAAAAACGGAAAATGTCCGTAAACCACGAGCGAAGAGATGAAAACGGGTTTTTTCCATCTGAAAACGGGTTTTGTCCTTCTAAAAACGGAAAATGTCCGTAAACCACGAGCGAAAAGATGAAAACGGAATTTTCCCGTTTTTAGAGCTGCAATACTTTTATTACCCTGTATAGAATTGGCGATAATGCACTAAGAATACACACATAGAAACTCGAACATCAAATACCTGTTTTTCGAAATATTATTTATTTCTTTGAAATATTTTTCAGAAAAGCATCCAGCTATCAATTAAAAATAAAAAAATAAACTTTTTTATGACCGGACTCAACTGCATTTATATAATTAAATTTGAAATATTTTCGATATCGCCGAACACTGAAATATGTCGCTAAATGTGGAAAGAGAACCCTCTATTGGAGACGTTCATCTTCGAATCGTCGATCGAATCGAATGCGAATCACTAAGAAGTGCTTGTTTGGGTTGAGGCCCGGATGGCCTAGTGGGTTTGATCTCAGCCCATTACGCTAACAGTCTGCGCACTGTACCTGGTGCGGTTCGATTCCCGCCTTCGCCCTGGGTGTACTTTCAATTGTAAAATTCTGTCTGTGTTTGTCTTACTTGACGAAGGTTTATAAGCGGGTTTCTAATCAAGCACACAAACCGGAAAATACATGCACCAACCTACCTACCTACATACCTTGTTTGGGTTTTCCCGCGCTCTACTGATTATAAAGGTGAGTGTTAGTATATATAACTTATTTTGAAACTTTTATTATTTTAAATGTTGTGATTCCTATTCCTTAAAATTGTATTGTCTAATAACATGCATTAATATAGTAAAGCACCGTTTATACGACTCTAAAGGGCTGTTGATTATATTGGAAAACTTGGACGATCCTATTTTAGAGAAGTTTTACGATTTAATAAAAACTCTCTTTTATCAGGAATTTTCGATTATCCGACCTACCGACAGTCCCAATTAGACAGGATAATCGAGGTTCTGCTTTACAAAAACTAACGAGTCACTACTGAAATTTCCTGCAAATAAGCAAAAATTACGAGGCTTTAAAGTTTAGTCGACCGATGCGTCCTGACTAAAACTATAAAAATAGCGAGATTCGAGACACTTCCGATTTTGCCATGAACTAGCATATATTTTGAGACATTGAAGTTTTGTTGAACAAAGTTTTTGTCCTGACATAAAACTTTAAAAAAAAATTTAACTGGATAGTTGCACATATTTTGAAGCGTTATAAAAAACGCTTTTCTCATAAGCACGCCCTGATGGATGTCGCTGTTTCAGGATTTCTGGTAATACGGGGAAAAGTCGTTTGCAGCGTTAATTTCCTAAATAAAGCAGCAACCTGATCATTTTTTATGGGTAAAATCAGCAAAAAAACATTTTTCATTTCTTAACTATTACAAAAATAATCACTTTAATTAAAAAAGAAATACTTTTTAAAAATACAAAAAAATAAGCACCTTTAAAGGCACTTAAAATTGAAAACAAAAAAAGGCATCTTCAAGAACAGCTGCGCACCCTGATAACATCCACAAAATTTTAATATTCGTATGCAATATTAAAAAACATTTAATAACTTAAAAATTATTAATAATAGTGTGTTATTGTTTCTTATATAAAAAAAATATCAGAGGTCTAACTATTTGAGCATAATTTACAGACATTCAAACTTGTGTGGGTTTGGTTTTGGTTTCGTTCTATGGTCATTTTTTGCATATCAAGCTAATTAGATGATGATTCGAACCTGCTCCCAGTGACTTAAACGCCAGAGCACTAATCATTCAGTCACCAGACGGGCAAATTTAATCTCGTGTTGTGGTTGTTAAAGATTATGGTAGATGGGGGGGGGGGGGGCATTTAACAATTATGCTAATATGTTTATTTGTTAATTTTAAGACTGTATTTTATCTTTTATTAGATGTCTTGCGGATCTTAATAGGAAGAGAGGATCAAAAGCAACAAAGCAGAATCCGGAAAACCATCTTTAATTACAAAAGAATTATTAATTCAGCAAATCAAACAAATGATTTCGACAAAATTTTTAGCCTACTTTTCTTTTTTTAATTCGAAATAATTAAAAAAAATGAAAAAGTAGGTATTGACATGCGGTCGATGTCCGTCTGTCTGTCTGTCTGTCTGTCCGTACCCCCCTTCCAAAATCGGTTCTATCCATCGGATATCCTCTAAACCAACTTCTTGTTGTTATCTTTTGTGATTCAGAAAGCTATCATGACCTTCAGATAACACCAACTTTTACTTTTTTGTCCGTTCTTCTGTACGTCCTGGACGGACATAAATCTACCTATCTTTCGGCGAATTTTCCCATTCATGAATTAGCATTGAAATTCAATTTTGAGTCATTTAAATCACTGTTGCCAAATCAACAATGGCATGAGAAACTTTATTTATTTAAACATATTTGAAGCAAAATAATATTTTCATGAATCAGTTTGGAATGACGTCATAAAATGTAGCACAATTTGATTCTTTGATTATTCATTATTTATCTACTAAGAAAGCGGCAAGGCATACTTTTGCATGCAATTGTGCTTATATTTAATTTACATTTCTTATTTTTTATGCAGTTCGGAGTAGTTTCATTACTTTTGTTATTAATAAATATTTAATTATTCTTCGAACTACAAATAAATCACGAGCAGATGATAAATAATATTTAATTAATTTGCGAAAGAATATTAAGGAAAATAGTTGATTTTGTCTTTTAGAAGTTTAAAATATATCTGGGTGCTGTGTTTCGATTTTTTTTTCTAATGTGTATAAATCTAGTGTAGAAATGGCTGTTGATGATATTTACTTTAGGAACCTAGTTTTTTTTCCCGATTAGAACTTCAGTAAGTATTTAAGTAACAGGAAAGTAGGCTATTTTAGTTCTTTTTGTTCTTTATGTTCTTTAACTTCTTGGTAAACTGTAAATACAATTAAAAATTTTTAAATATATACAAGGTGTATTTTGTAGCAAGTTTTTGAGAAAAATTATTATTTTGCAATTATATTATTCTTAATAAAAATATATGTAGTCAAGTATAATGTTAGAGGGTTGAATATCTTAACTTAATAACTTTGCCAACCTGAGAATTAATTTTGCTGTATCAATGAACATATAATCTTTATCTTCTCTAATAAACAGGTTAAAACGGGTTCCAATCATGTCAAGTTAAAGTAAGATTCCCTCTATATCTGTATAAATTGTAAATTTGTTGAATGAAAAATTGAAATAAATATAATAAATTGTGTATGCTGAAAAATGGTGTTTAAATCAATGTTTCTTCTGTAATGTATTTTAACAAGTTTAATTGACCTTGGTAGCGAATATTTCTGAAATTTGAAGAAAAACTGTTTATTTTGTAATATATACTAAAATATTGCAGTGTTTCAACTTTTTATATTAGTAAAAGTATGAGCATGAAATATGTATACCTTGAACGTTGAATTTTCAAGAGAACGGATACCTGCTGAAATTCCATGACTCAAAAATGCTGTCTATGGAGAAAAGTCAAGAAAAATCTCAGAAAGTTATGCATATTTTTTATGCTCTTTTTGCAATTGTTATAATGAGTTAAAATTTCGTTTTATAAGTGCTTTTTAATTTTTTCAAAATGTTAAATTTATTGTTTTTCTACTAAAAATAGCCTTAGGAGAAAAATTTATAAAAGCACTTAAGAGATTTCACTTCATTGTTGCGAAAAGGAGCATGAAAAATATGCGTAACTTTTTGAGATTTTTCTGACTTTTACTATAGATGACATTTCATTAGCAAAAAAAACACACGAGAATTAAAATAACGGGAAAATACAAAACGGAAAACTTGCTTAGATTCACGGAAAATATGAAACGGAAAACCTTAAAAACGAACAAATAAGAAACGGAACTTCAGTAGATTGAAGGAAAAATGAATTTTAACAACGGAATAGAAAATTAGTAACACGGAAATGCAAATGAAATTTAAAACGGAAAACGCTTAAGTAGAAACATGGGAAAATGCAAAATGGAAAATTTTAACAATGGAGAAATAAGAAACGGAACTTCTGTAGATACACGGTAAAATACTTAACGAAACGGGAAAGTCCCGGCAACTCTGCTGCCGGTACTTTCCCCGTTAATTTCAGTAATTTTTTTTTACAGTGTATATTAAAAACATTAAAAGACTAAGTAAGGCTTGTGATGATACTTTTTTAATAAGAGGGCCTAAGACTAAGATTCCATGGGATGGGAAAAAAGTTCCTTGCTAATGGAAAAAAATAAGGAACAACTAGTCAACCTGCTACATAGTGAATGGGCTCAGAACAAATATGCCCACTACGTACATGGGAAAAAAAAAATCTTTACTTATCACATAGTGATAAGTGCACTTGGTTCACTAGCGAATACGGTTCAACCATCAAACATTCAATACAAGATGTCCTATACTCTTCACAAGAAGAAGCGGATACTTAAATTATATTACACTGCATCCAAGCTCTACAATCTTGTCAAGACAATTTTCCCATCAGAGTTAGATCCCCGGATAGAGATGTTTTTATGTTGCTAATAAGGTATGCCAGCAACATTGAAGACATAGTTTTCTTTGATACAGGAACTGGGAACAAGCGTAGGGACATAAATGTCACCGCCATTTCTCAAAATTTAGGTGTAGAAATGAGCCATGCGCTGCTAAATGTGCATGCTCTGTACGGATGCGACACCACCAGTTCCTTTGTTCCTTATGGAAAGTTGTCTGTGAAATCTAAATTGGAAAAGTTTTCAAAGTTTGCTCTTATCCTTACATAAGTAGGAGCATCACCGACAATTACAGACACGTTAGGACGTGACAGACCTGGAGGATAGCAATAAGGAATACACAAATATAACCAAACTACGGTCCTACTTAAACTGTGTTACTCTTGAAAACTGGTTAAAACGGCTGGCGTATTGCTTTAGAATTTTTGAGCCAATAAAATGACGGTAAAACGGTGGATTGATTCAAATTAGCGAGAGCTTTACAATGTAAAAACTGATAATGTTCTTTTTTTACGTAATTTATTCCAATTCAGCGGTTGTTCGATTAACCAGTAATCCCAAAATGCGGCGCGATTCCCAAATCATGTATTATATTTAGTAGATTTTATTATTTTTTGGTTCACATTTCATGTTTTTTCCGGGATATGCTGTATAAATTCACAAGTGACAAACACCTAAAACCTTAAAGTACATGTCAATACAAACACAAAAATGTGTGTCGAAATTTCCCACGGAGGAGGGGGGTACATGCTAGACTCCGCTCTATAAGGTTTTCGAGAAAATCGGGCGTGGTCATAGAACGTTTTTGGTTTTAAAGGTTTTGCTGAAAAATGAAAAAAAAATATGTAGACTTTTTTGGTACACAAGTTCCAAGTACTTGGAGGATGTCATAATAAGGTTTTTGTAAAAATCGCGCATGCGCGAATAGAGAACATACATTTCGCGCGAATAGAGAACAACATTTTCCGGCATACGCTGTAATTCTCAGATGGCAAACACCTAAATCCTTAAAGTACATGTCAATACGAACACAAAAATGTATATGTCCAAATTTCCCACGGGGGGGGGGGGGGATTGTAAACACCAGCCCCCGCTCTATTAAGGCGGTAGCGACATTTACATACGCGCTAAATGTCTCTGGAAAGTATGCTAGGATGTGACCCAAGCAATTTTACATAATTTTTTTTCCGAACTGCAAATAAATTTAGCAGACAACAAGTGATATTGAATAAATTTTCAAAGAAAATTAATGAAAATAGTTTATTTTCGTTTTTAAAAATTGAATTTACAACTGGATACTGTGTCTGGCGATTTTTTTAAAAATACCATTTGTATAAATCTTGCGTCGAAGTGGTTCTAGGTGACAGTTACCAATGTAAACCTACTTGTTTTACGATAAGAATTTCAGTAATATGAAAGTAGATAGTTCAGTTCTTATAGAACTTTTTGTTTTGTTTAAATTCATGGGATTCCTTTTTTTTTTGTGGATAAAAAAGGCGAATTTTTTAACGTCGTTAAAATTGCAAAGTGCAAACTTTAAAGTGAAACACTAACAGACTAAAAAAAATAGGAACTAATTTTAGTTTTCCTTGCGTTGTAAAGTTTTTAGAACTTATTCGTATGTAGGAAACACGCTGTAAAGGGACGTGGCTTGCGTTTAAAGTTAAAACACATGGTCTTGTTTTGATCCTTGAAAAATATTGACGCCCATAATATAGCAACAATTTAAAAGAAATTGAAAGCATTTGTGTTACAAAACTCATTGCATGTATTTAAGATAAATTCACATGCACCTAACTGTCACTACACACATGCACCTAACATCTATCCAAATACTACTTTAAAATCGGAATTTTTAAGAAAATTCCGTTATTGAATTTTAATTAAATTACTTTTACTACTCTAAAAAATAATTTTCTGACTAAAAAAATACTTATCCATATTTAACTTTATCATAAAGTTATCTCAATTAGATTAAACGTCATTAGAAAGTAAATGTTATTAAATAATAAAACTAATCCAGATTTACCGATCAATTTATAAAAAATTATTTTGTAGATAACATAATTAGGGAACAAGATTTTTCTAATCTACTTTAAGATTAATTATGGTGTTAAAAACTTTACAAATCACTCTTGTGCTATAAATATTCCAAATATTGATATAAGCGATTCCAGTTTTTTTTCAACGTGAGCTACGTTTTGATCGATTACCTCAAGATAGTAATTAACTTTGAAATGTCTTTCAGTACACGAGTTTGATGATAAATTGATTTAGTAATTTGTTGGAAGCAGAATTTGTTGTAAGTTGTTTACGTAAAAAAGTGAGTTTGGATTAATTTTTTTTCTCCGTTTCTGAAGGTGGAATGTATACTTAATGATCTTGAATAATCATTTTAAGAAATATTTTTTACTTTAAAAATTTATGAAGTATTGGGTAGTTAATATGTTTTACTTATCTTGTTTCTTCTGAATTAAGCTTGAAATTTTATATTCAAGATATTTGATAGTATAAAAATTTATAGTCATCATTTAATGATATATATTAATTTTAATTATTTATAAAATTATATATACAGTATATGGTATATCATATAATATATTAATATATATTTAGTTAAAATATATATTTATAGATATATATAATATATATATATATATATATATATATTACTATTATTATATATATATATATATATATATATATATATATATATATATATATATATATATATATATATATATATATATATATATATATATATATATTATATATATATAATATATATATAATATATATATATATATATATATATATATATATATATATATATATATATATATATATATATTATATATATATATATATATATATATATATAATATATAGCGTTCGTGTGTATGTGAGTAATATATATTTGAGCTGGAATACATATTTGTATGGGATAAAAGAGGAAAATACGAACTTTGAAAATAATATATTTGAAGTTAGGCAATGTAATTTCTTTTCCATCAACCTTTTCCTCCTAAAAATTGGGTTTTAATCTCCTAATAAGTATTGCAGCTTTAAAGAAATGCATTGGTATGTTATAGATAAAGATGAACAAGTTATTATTAAGGTAGTATAATCAAAACTATATAAAGTTAATTTTAAAGTAGCAACGAATTTTATTTCAAGCCATGTATCCAATGCGATGTTTATTTTAACTTTTCAGTTGGATTTTTATTTTCGGTTTTCTTAACTACAATGATTGCGTCTTGACTATCTTCGTTACATTTTAGAAGACTATCATATTCATTCAAAATGTCATGTTCATTCATTCCTTCTATTCCATCACAAACATTGCAGTCTGCTCACAAACACTCACATTCAGTCACATTCTATACCAAAAGCTCGCATGGAACAAACATGTTTACTACAAAATAAATCAAGTAAAAACAAGTAGGTTTGTTACAGAATCTGTCACTTAAACCGCTTCCACACAATATTTATGTTTAACAGGAAACACACTATTGAAACACCTCAGAAGGAAATTTTCCTATCAGGGACTTCTAATTAAAACTTTTAAACGCCAAAATTAACTATTTTCATTAATCTTCTTTCGGAAATTAATAATTACCCATTATCGCTTGCTAAATTTGTTTGAAATTCGCAGAATAATGATACAATTTTTTTTAACAAATATCTTTTAGTCTCCACAATTTAATTTACAGTTCGAAAAATATATAATTAGTAAAATTGATGCTTTAATAATAAAAGCGAAACTTTGCGCATGCTATTTCAATGTAGTAAAACTTTTTAGTTATTTAAATTCTAAATAAACTTCTAAATTAAAATTTTTAAATAAAATTTGTGATGTAGTCTAATCTGATTTTTTTGCTTCAAAATGACGTATCCCACTTGTTTGTGAGACTTACGGTTCATTCTGTGAAAGTGAGTGACAGACGGACAGACAGGCGGACGGACGGACTGAACGATTATAATACCTTCCACTTTTTACGTTAAAAACGTAGTGTGGAAGCTAAAAATGTATAATGACATGTGTACGCATGCTTTTGTACGCATCTTTTAGATGTAGACAGCAATAACCACTACTAAAAACCTGATGTACTTTGAAACGATGAAAGACAGGAAATTTGCGCTAAAAATACGTACATCATTAGTTGGTAAATTACTTAGATAAATTACTGTTTTATTTTCATAAAAGTAAAATAGCTTTTTCGTTAAAACCAAATTTTTTTCCTATACCTAATTGTATAATAATTGTGTTTGCATTATTTTAAAAATACCGAACATAGAAAAGTGCAAATATAAAAGTATATTCCCAATTTACAACATCAATGGTGATGTTATAACTAATTATTTCAATTTTATCAATCCTTACACTGAAAACAGTAAAACCATTTTAAATTTATAAATTAAAACACACATAAAAATATAAGAAATGCAGTAAGAAATCTATAAAAGTTAAGATTTAATTTCCAGTCATTTCCAGCTTCCAAACAACAATTTATGTGTATAAAACGTACTCAGAGCACACAAAAATGAGTATCATGTAATTTATAATATTTTACCATAATTGACAATGCAATCATAAAAACCCATTTTTAAAATCAAATCAAATTTTAAAGAGAATTATTTTAACATTGTGATTTTTTTAGAAAACAATGTAAAAATATAATTGGTTTACGTAACGAAATCTATTTTTTTATTTGTCTTTTATGCTGCGGGTTTTCAATTAGAAAAGGTTATTCTTTATTAAAATGTAGTCTTTGCGCCAGGAAATTCCCTTCAAACCAAAATAGCAGTTACTCAAGAAACTTTTTCTTGCAGACGATAAAAAATCTTTTTTGTAAAGAAGCTTTCAAACTTTACTCTCGAAACTAGACTGAATAATTTAATAGTTTTAAAAAATTGCTCTTTTCATAATGTATAAACCCTTTCGTAGATTTTTTTTTGTCATATAAAGGTTACCGAAATTTGTGTATAACATAAATAAAATAGCTGTTTTGATCTTTTACAAAATATAAGTGGCAGCTTGACAATTTAAGTGGCATATTAAATTATTAGCGCCGCCATGATACGATTAATAAGTTAAGATGGAATCTTAATAAATAAAAAAAAACGAAAATTTTCGTGGGCGGTATTTAAAATAAATATTTAATACATAAATTGGCTTCTAAATTAATGTCAATGATTTTCTATTTAAATAGTATCTACTTAAGAATTTATTTTATATGCATAAAGTGAAAAGGGAAATTTATGAGATTAAAGTAGTTTTAAACATATCCTACAAACTATACTACTTAAAATTTTTATTTATCAATGTTATAAATTGGGAAATTAAGCAAGTTCTTAAAGCAGGTAAAATGGCATAATTACAAAAACTACTTAACTGACTGAGTAAAACTACTGAATTTCTAAAAACTAACACATTTTATGTTATATATTGTGATGTCATGTTTGAAATAGTGATTTAAGCGGAATAACAAATTCGAAAAATAGTTATAAATCAAATGGAAGAAAGAATGAACAATATTTAACAGACAAATACAGTTTTCAAATATTGAGAATTTACCAAATTTTGAAAGTAATTGAAGGAATACATATACATACTGTTCATTTGAAGTTTCCTTTAATGAAATATCAATATTTTCTTAACGTTACTAACGAACATCGGGATTTTCACATTTATGCTAATACGATTATTCTGTAATTATAAACACTCTTTAATATGAAGAGAGTACATTAAAACGCTTAACAGCAAAGGCATGTTAAATATTTCAACTTGTAAATGACATGATTTTACTGCGCAAAAAACTTAAACTAAATAAATAATCGTGCTTAAAATGAAGAATTTAACAAAATCGATAAACTTACTTTTAGAAACTAGTTCTTTAAAGAAATAAATGGGATTGGTTCACGTCGTGAATAGCACCGGCACCAGTGGTCTTGTTTTCATTTTTTGTCCGCAAATACTTTTGTTTTGATATTCGAAAATAAGTTATCTAAGAATATTTTACTTATTAAATTTTTTAAATGCCAACTTCTTGCTGTGATGTTGATTGTTCAAATCATTTGTTGAAAAAAAGCTTACATAGAAAGAAAAGTTTCTTTTCATCTATGACGGTTATTTTGAGAGTGAATCCAATGAAATCGTAGGATGTGGAAAAGTGAAAACGAGGGAAACATCATCTGAAACATTCCAATTTATGAACTGCCCCCAAATCATGTATCCCAAATCAACTTTTTTTAGTTCGTTGTAATTAAAAATTATTTTATGAAACACGCGAATTTAAAAAGTGGTTTTATTAAAGGAAAATATTATTTGACTCCCACTAAAAAGTGAACAGTTCATTGTATTAAATGATTTCTCCCCTTGTTTAAAGAGTTTTACTTTACAAAGGTTACAGATTATGAAATACTAATTTGAATTTTTGTAGCTCATAATTTTTTGGGGGATTAAGAATTTGTATTTAATCATGTGATATATCTGCAGACAGTTTGTATAAGTGATACATAATTAACATAAATATTTGTTGAAAGCAAGTAAAAATATGAATACAAAACAATTTTGTGTTTTAGAGGATTTTTTTGCAAAGTACAGAAGATAACTTCAAAGCTTTTTTTAAAAATATTTTCATATATTTTAAAAGTTTTATTTTAAAGTTCTTCAAAAATATAATTTGAAGAATAGATGTGAATTTTCGTTCTCTTCCAAAAATAGAAAAAAACTAAATCGTTTTTTTACGACAAAACCTTTATTCCCATAGGTTTAGAAACAATGCGAGTTATGCTTAAAATGAGATGTAAAAATATTCTAAGAAACCAAGTAGATTCCAAGAACCTTAAGACGATAGTCGTTTGTTTAAAAAAACCCCATTAAACCATTTTGATACACACAAAATTACCGCATATACACAAATTGAAAACAATTACTTATGAACTGTGATTGCATTACTAGGTACAAAAGAAAGGCGTTATAACAATTTATGAGTTTGTGTATTATCCTTTTATATCCCGAGAGTCTATTGTCTGCCTCTTTGAATGGAATGGATTTTGTTTAAAACATTTTCACCTGCTATTTTAAAAAGGGAAAGAACTAGATGATCTTAAGAAGAATGGTAAATCCCATATATGTAATGTATTAATGATGAAATTATAATTGTTCACTCAATTACATTTTTCAGAACCGGCGAAGAAATTTTCATGAGGTACGAAAATAGTAATAATAACAAAACGAAATAAATAGGAAGGAGAAATATTATCTGGTAATAAAATTATAAATATTTTACGGTTTCGAAATAGCCAAAGTTTATCGATAGATGCAAAAAAAAACAACACTATTTTAAAACATTAAAATTAATATTTAAATAACTGAATACTATTTGTTTAAATTCGTTTTGTTTTGTTGTTAGTACTTTTTTAATACTTGGATATAAAAGTGCTTAACTTTTAAAGCAATACTTTGTTAGAAAATTGTGATTAAAAAAAAGGTGTTTGGTTTGAGAGAATGACCATCCCTCTTAAGCAATTATATACATAATTTCAATTACGTTTTTTTAAATTGATAAATACGAATAAAAAACGTCGTTAAGTTAGTATTATTTCTAGTTTACTCTTCAAAACTCAAATGAAAAATACTATATCAAAGCTAATAGTTTGGAAGCTCTTATCTTAGTAGAGCATTAGTTTTATAAATTTAATTAAATAATTGTTATTATGAATCTTTAAAATCTAACAAACTTTATTAATATAACGCATTTGATTACATTAAAATAACTGAAAATAATTAATTTTTATTGTAGTTATTACATTAAATTAACATATCAACGATGTAATATAATACCTACATAAAAGTAATATAGAAATTTCTTATGCTCTGTTGCATGCTGTCATAATTTATTAAATTTCCATATTTTCCATCAAACCACGAAATTTATTTTAAAGTTCAGATGAGTTTTAATCGTCAATCAAGTTTCAATTTTAGAAAGAAAATTTCATCAATTTTAGAAAGAAAATGTCATGCATGTTGGCATGATGGGGGCATGCAAATTGAGCTGTCAAATAGATTTTAAAACGTATAGATGTAAAAAAAATTCTATTTATATTTATGCGATGCCTTGTTTATTTCTTTATAATATATATCAGTTTTTAATCCATTTAAAATTCTTATAAAAACATTTTATATTTTCTAATACAATTTATTTAATTTCAAAACAAGTTATTATATTTTTTAAAACAATTTGTTTTATATTAAAAAATTAAAAGATTGATTCCTTTATTTCTCTATACTATTTTATGCTATTCTATTTAACTACCCAGCTTCACTCAGACAAAACCACAAATTAGCCAATTGGTGTAAATTATTTTAAAATTGAACATAAATTTAAAGGTTTTGATTATTTAAATATCTACTAAAACAATATTTAACTTGCCATACGTAATAGTAAAATTTTTAGATACGAACTATGCTGAAATAATGAATATAAAATATAAATCAGAGTATGGAGAATTATACACTTGTCGGAAGATAAAAAAAAACTCAGAACGCAGGGCTAAAAAAACCTCGGAAATTTTACCCGTCTCCGAGGACGGCTTGTCCAACAATGTACGCGTCCTCCTTTGAAACTAACCCGTCAAACTCTAATTATATAAATAACTTAGTAGCTACTAGGATTACATTATACAGAATAAAGGAAATACTAGGTTATTCATAGTAATCCAGTATTTCTTTCATGAAATAATTTAAAATGCCGAAGGTCAAGTTTTCAGGAATGTCAATTTATCTGAGGGTACTACGTTTTTGAAATGAATATAATGTGACGTATTAATTGTTAAATCCTTCGTTAGGAATCCAAATGCACACAGGACTTTTCTTTTATTTACCCGATTACGTGAGCATGTACATTTAGTCTGACGAAGGAATTAACAGGATTTCTGGATTAGAGGGTCATTTTAAAAGTGAGGTGAATCACGAACGTTAATGGGGAAACGGCCGGCCACGAGGACGTCGAATTCAATAGATCCGTTGTCCTCAGGGAATTTTTTGACCGCCGAGGACGGGAGGATGGGCGGTTTTTCGAGCCCTGTCAGAACGGTTAAATTTAATTCATAAATACGTAAAATAGACATTAAAAAGTTGATATTTTTTTCCAAATGTTTCACATAAATTTACACAACTTATTTATGCTACTAAATTTTTCAATTCTTTAATCCCATTACACCATATATATCTTTATTTTAAATACACTGTATCGATGACATTCATATTCCTTTTAAAAATACAATCATAAATTCAGAATTTATAATGCTCCAAATGTGTAATGTTGAGTACAAAATCAGATTTTTAAACAATTTTTTCCTTAATGAATAGCAAAATATGGAAGAAAAATTATTTCAACTCAATAAATTGTAGTTAAAATAAATTGACTTAAGTTCATTACTTTTATCTGTAATGGTGTCGTTAAATTTGTTAGGGATGTTTGCGATGTGATTAATCTACAATCCTTAAATAAATATGTTTTTTTATAATTGCCTGTGTCAACATTGTTATAGTATACTTTTTCATTGTTCCCGAAATATATTAGCATTTATCATTTGTTTGGTTGGATTGCTAAAGATGTAACGAGAGACGCTTTTTAAAAATGCGAACTTCAAAGTAAGATATATCCACAAGTAGGAAAACATATGACGGAAAATCTTCATGAACGTAAAATTTCTCATAAATAGCATGGTCTATAATATTATATTCTTCGTCTATTCATGACCTATTTTATATATGTGGCCTCAAAAAATGGTCATAAAATAGTAGTGAAAAAAATTGTATTTTTCTGAACCCATTTGACTTCCGTCGAATCGGACCAAATGACGATATTTTAACGAAATGCAATCGACGTCTCGTTAAATGATTAACGTAAGTGGAATTATTTATTTTATATTGTGTTGTGCACATCAATAACAGGTGTAAATTTATAATACTATATAATTTTTTTAAAAAATCATTTAAAAAACGTTAATGAAAATAATTTTCATTATTTTAAGTTCATTTCAGGTAGCCCAAACACCCGTCCTTTAATACCTGTTCTGCACTGGGCATGCCTGTTTATGCATTGTGTTTATCCAAAAAAATTGATTCATATTTATACTGGGTATCTAAACAATACAATATTGATCAATAACCAACTAAGAAAATTTAATGGGTACTGAATTAGCTATTGCGGTTAATTTATCTGTTCCATAATAATGAACAATAAAAAAATGCAGTATCAGCAAAAAGATTATTTTTTGGATTGAAAACGAAAATTAAGTGTTATTTTGTTGAAACTTTCACAGCAGTTATTTTTATCATTAGCTGTTTTTATTTTTTCATTTGTTAAAATGGGTCAAACAGTTCCTGTAACAGTAATTTTTGGGCGTTAGTGGAATGGCGTTTCCTATGCAATGAGATTTTTGATTTTTTTTACTTGCATTAAAAAAACCCTCACTTAATTGCTTTCGAAAACATATATTCAATATCCTAAAGGCAATAAATTCGATTTTAATATGCGGATGTTGTTTTGGGGGACACCAATCTGAACACACACTACAAATATTCTCTTGTTTCACGCAATATAGCAATTAGAAATTTCCTCGCATCATTCTGATATAAAGATATCGAATCATCATCTAGAATCGATAGAACGCGGACTACTGCTGGTCATTTTAAACACATTATCCCTTGCCGCATTTTCAAACCAACATAGTAATTTTTAATTACCTTGCAACCGTGTTAAATTTCAACATTATCTATTACAACTTGAGCGTAAGCGATGTATCAATCTTTTTCTTACATACATAATTTAAATTAGTATAAAAAATCTTTTAAAAATGCAACTAATGCTCTTTAATTTACATGACGCCAAATTACATATTGTAATTATATTCCGAATCTTCTGTTTCAAAAGCAATTAAAATGCTTGAAAAAATATATAAGAGCCATTAATATTGTTTAAAGAACAAGAGATTTAATTAACTTGTCATTGCTATTCGAAGGCTATAAACTAAATAGTATAAAATGTATTTAATAAGGGAATTGTGAACAGCAATTTGAAATAATTTTGTGTGGTTAGTAGTTAGGTAACTGTTTTTTTAAATTTAATGCAGTTAGCTGGTGAATACAGGTAATGAAAACTTATTAAGATTGTGTGATCAAACAGCTGAATAAAAGCACTTATGCAAAATGATATATCTGTAAAACATTAATAGTAATTATAGTTTATATAACTCAGGATATTTTAATGTCGGTGCACATTATATTATTTTAAGCTCTTTCAAACTTTAACGCTTTCAAACTTTAACTTTTTTCAACGTCGTAAATTAATGACAAAAATATGAGTTTTGAGTATCAGGTAAATTCTTCAACATCGAACTATGTACATAATCTAATTTATAAATCAATATAAATCAAGAAATTAATACATTTTGTAGCTTAAATGAAAATGTTTATTTTTATTTATTCATGCTGTGGTTTTTAAATTCTAGTAACCAATTATTCAACTAATTTTATTTAAATGATTTATTTCCTCTACACATTGAATGTTAAAAACATTTGTGGCTACTAAAACTAATTAATTGTCGTACTTTATTGTCATAATTTGAAAAACCTTATTAAATCCCTTACCCTAAAATACCTTATTAAATCCTTGCCTTAAAATACTTAAAATACCTTATTAAATCCCTTACCTTAAAATACCTTATTAAATCCTTACCTTAAAATACCTTATTAAAACACAACTTAAATCTCTTTTTTCTTTTAACTTAATTATAATATTTATATTATAAAAAGAGCTCAAACTTTTAGATTGATGTATGTTTAGGTAAATTTAACATTGATTGTATATTAGGTTTTAAAAAATATGTTTTTAAGTTCGTCAAAGTAGTATGTTTAGTTAGAAAAACTACTTTTTAAGAAATACATGTATTTCACTATATTTAATCTTTTCAGTAACATTTATATATTTGAAATGATTTTTTAAAATTTATTTTTAAAATAACTATTTACCAATAAAATTTCTATTTTAAGAGCCTTTCACAATAGAATTAAATCTTTAGTTTCCGAGAAACATCCTGGCCATTTCCCTCAAACTTAACTGTCGAGCCATTAATATCCCTAATGGTTGAAATGTATTGGAAGGTCGTTATTCATTCTCTTTAACATATCAGGATAACTATCAGGATATTGACCTAAAATCATTTTAAATTAAAATGTATATTTGAATAAAAATCAATTTTTAAGTGTGCAACAGGAATTGACGATGGGAAAATATTTTTTTGCTTTCAGTTACAAAGGTTTGCATAGATTTACATCACAATGAATTTACAATGATTTTAGTTCAATTTCTAAGTTTAACTAGGGGTGTGAAACCACTACAGGACTTTCAATTACCACTCTATAAATCGATACATTCAAAAGTTAGTTCTATACCCTAGAAAGAAATTTCAATAAATTTAAAACCTAAAAAGTTCTGTGGCATTTGCTTATGCACGATTTTCTTAAGAGCGTTATGATGACCTCCGACAGGTATTGGGGCATTGTGTCCCAGATTGGAAGTTTGTATCTCGTTTCGTTTTTCATCAATACCTTTAAAACCAAAATATTCTTGGGCAGCTACCCTTTATGCATGTGCGATTTTCCGAAATGCTTATTACACTCTTAAAATAAACGAGTGGTTTTAACTCAGTCTGAGTTAATTTCCACTCCTTTCCGTGCCGAAAATGCACTTCCCCTATAGGAGTGGATTTCACTCTTTTTGCGGAGTGGGTAAAAGAAATAAAAGAAAACAATCTACGTAAAAGAAATAAAAGAAAACAATCTACGTCCTACACTCTTAAAACGAGCGGTTTTAACTCAGTCTGAGTTAATTTCCACTCCTTTCCGTGCCGAAAATGCACTTCCCCTATAGGAGTGGATTTCACTCTTTTTGCGAAGTGGGTAAAAGAAATAAAAGAAAACAATCTACGTAAAAGAAAACAATCTACGTAAAAGAATAAAGAAAACAATCTACGTCCTACACTCTTAAAACGAGCGGTTTTAACTCAGTCTGAGTTAATTTCCACTCCTTTCCGTGCCGAAACTGCACTTCCCCTATAGGAGTGGATTTCACTCTTTTTGCGGAGTGGG
Organism: Oedothorax gibbosus; assembly: GCA_019343175.1. Classification (NCBI taxonomy): domain Eukaryota; kingdom Metazoa; phylum Arthropoda; class Arachnida; order Araneae; family Linyphiidae; genus Oedothorax; species Oedothorax gibbosus. Next base: position 520,091 of record JAFNEN010000250.1, read on the forward strand.
TAAAAGAAATAAAAGAAAAAATCTACGTAAAAAAAAGGAAACAATCTACGTCCTACACTCTTAAAACGAGCGGTTTTAACTCAGTCTGAGTTTCACTTGCGAATGTTCCTAGGTATTTCCACTCTCTTTTTAACGGTGCCGAAAATGCACTTCCCCTATAGGAGTGGATTTCACTCTTTTGTTTTAAGAGTGTATGACGTCGTAATTGTAATAGGAACTAGTGTACTAAATTTGGAGTTTGGAATTCATTTAGTTCAAACTGTAGAAGGGTTACAGATAGTCTGACAGACTGACCAATGTTCATAAACATCTTTTTTAGGATCAATGCCCTCCAAAATGTGTAGAAAACACAAAATCTACATTTCGGATTTTCGACCAATCGCAATACTTTCATTACAATCTAACAATTACAACATTACAACAATTCTATATTTCAAATTTGGTGCTTGAAAGTAAAGAAAGCAATTATGTTTGTAAGAAATTACCTGTTTCGACCAATTTAATAAAATATTTTTTTATACGTATAATTTCTTAAAATTATAGAATTCATACCTCTATAATGATACCTTAGCTACGACAAACCTTTTCTATATTAAATGCTTCTTAAACCAAAATTATTTGGACATTAAAATTCTGTTAGGAAACGTATATAAAACCTCTATAATTTATAAATGCAGGTAAAAGTTAATGTTTATACCAATTTTAATTAAGTTCGATTCTAAAAGATATTTATAAGTTAACATGTATTTTTCAAAGTTTTGGTAAATGTTTGTTAATGTGAAAATAACAACCTTATTTATCTCTTTTAAAATTGTAAAGATACACTTTTAAATATTTCCGGGTTTGAAGTTTTCAAAAGAAAAGTTTTGGTTTGAAAAATATCCCTTTTGAAAAGACAACACGTATTCTAAAACATACCAGCATAAGTTTATACCATTGATAACCAATGAAGTTTAAATGAATGAATTCAAAGGCTGAATTTCTAATGTTTTTTCTCATAGAAAACGAACAAGAGGCTTAATTTTATTTGAATTTTTAGTTAGTTTTGTAAATAAAAGTGTGCACACGTGTTTTTGTCAACAAATTCCAATGAATGTGCCTCCAAAGCAATATGCTTTTATGTCTTATCCTGTTTTTTTTTCAAGTATTAGAGGTTGCCTCGCATTCCTTTGAATTTAAAGACTTTTTAGAAATAAGACAAAAAAACGAAACGACAAAATTTCTATTTATATTTTGAGCAAAACTAGCTCGAAAAATTGGGTTTTGTAACATATTGAAGAATATAATCATAAATGAATTCGGGACCTTATTTTACTAATATAAAATTGTACATTTCTTTCTTCATTTAGTTTGTTTGCATTTTCTTCTTAATTTAAGCCGATTTCTAAACAATTATTACCCAAACTGCAACAAAAAGTCTGTTGTTTTTCCAGAGAAAAACTGTTAGCAAGTGTGCCAGAAAAATACTGTAAAATTTACAGAGATAATCTGTTTATTTTATACAAATAACTTGCAATTTTACCGCAAAATCTGTTTTTAACATAAAAATTATGAAGAAAAACGAAACTTTACCATTCCCCCAACCACAAGCGGGGATACTAACCAAAATACGAACAAATATTAATGTAGTACCTACCCCGGATTCGAAGCATGGACTTTTAGAACTCCAGTCCAACGCTCTTCCAACACTAAGTTAGTTCGGTACGCAGAGATTCCACAATCAGTTACAATGGCTCTTCAGTTGCAGTCTAATGCACTTCATGCGATGAAAAACAGAAAAAAATTGTTTTTACTCAAAACAGTTTATTTGTACACAAAAAAACTGTAAAAAGAAAATATCAGAATTTTTCTGTAAATATATGTTATTTTTTCTGTAAAATCAATAGATTTTTTTATTATGAAGTATATCCACTGATTTTAGCATTTATTAACCCTACTGTTAAACACATTGTACATCACAATGTACAGCACCTGCAACTGCTGATTAAACAGTAAAGTACCATTGACAACAACAGTAAGTAAAATTGAACGCCCACTGCAGAATAAAAAAAAACATTAGTTCAAAATATATTCGACAGATGGCGCTGCACCATATTTAAGCTAATATTACAAATGTATCACAAAACAACGTCATAACGTTAAACCAATTGTATCAATTAGCATGTTCATTTAAGTGTTTCACCAAGACTAATCAAGTTTAAACTGTTAATTACTTTTGCTCATCCACAACGACAGGGCAATAACACCTCGGATGAGAAAAATCGGGGTTTTTTTCTGTACTGAAGCCACAAACATATGATCAAATCAGCTTTTAAACTTTAGTAAAGTTAGTTTTACATGTAACTTACACTTCAGCTGTTGCTTTACGATTCATTTGTCATTTGTTGCTAGAAAATTTTCAATTATGATGCTCTCAGCGCCATGTAAGCCAGAAATCTTAATAATTAACAACTATAACGTTTCCCTCCAAGATGCAAATGTAATAGCTAAATCTAAACTAAGTGTAAAATCAAGTCAGCGAAATACTTGATGTTTATTACAAATGCAGATAGATACACTACAAAAACTATAGCTATGTGTAGAACAACTTTTACAGAGTCATGAAGAATGAAGATCGAGAGAGAGGGCAGGGGAGTCTACAGGAACTGTAATAACTGCCCAGATATACACAGCTGACACCATATGTCACATTTTGAGTGTCCAGTGAGTGCTATCTGAGAAAAATGGGAAAATAATATCAGGCAAATTGCAGAAGCAGAAGTAGACTCATGGACCAATTTGATTTCTTCGCAGACACGAGAAAAAAACAGCGCCATCCGTCGAAAAATTTTAACTTTTTCCTTATGTCTAAAGTTGCCGCCCACCCCCACCCCAATATAAATATTCCCTTGAAATTTATGGTTTTTCTGAATTTTGATTCATTTTTTTTGTTCGTTTTGAAGTTGTATCTTTAACAATTGTATTATCCTTTATCAAGCGTTATTTATTGGCGGAATTTTTTTTACCTGCCCCACCCGTTTATAGGGTGGAGCCAAGACCAGAAAAAAACCTACAGAGGTATATTCTGTTTCATGAAGCCTTAACCCTTCGCGACTTGTGCTTTTTTAAAAAAAATATATATGTTAGTTGGAAATAAACAAGTAGGTTTGTAACAGAATCTGTCACTTAACCCGCTTCCACACAAAAGTTGTATTAAACAGGTAAAAAGGCGTCAAACACAGCATTAATTCTATATTAAACATTTACATGCTAAATTTGGCTAGTTTTATTTATTTTATTTCAAAAATTCAATAATTATTACTTATCGTTTGCAAAAATTAATTTGCATTTCAAAGAATAAATATATACTATTTCTCGCTTTTAAATAGAATGCAAATATTTCATATCAACATACAAAGAATATCGTAGTGAAATATATTTGACGTCATTTCAAACTGATCGATGTCGCAAACTAAATTTATTTTAATTTATTGCTTAAAAGAATTAAGTTTCTCGGGCGATTGTTGCGAATGGCAATGGTGATTTAATTCTAATAACAAACAGGGCCTTTAGCTATTTGTAATTCAAACTTTTAAACGCCAAAATTAACTATTTTCATTAATCTTCTTTCTCAGATTTAATAATTAGATTAAATTACAGTTCGAAAATTAAAAAATAAAAGCGAAACTTTGCACATTTTTTATGCCAAGTTAGAATTCTCTTTGCATCTTTCTTCATACATATATAATGAACCATCAAAAGAACTCTATTGTGATATTACAACAATCCATACTGAATTATATCACATAAATAAATATTCTTTCAAAAGTTTGTATTTTTTTAAATAAAGTTTCTCGTACGTTTAACGAAATGGCAACAGTGAAAATATTGAATAAAAATGGAATTTGCATGTTATTTCAATGTAGATTAAATTTTAAGTTATTTAAATTTTAAATAAACTTCTAATTAAAATTTTTAATGAAATTTGGAATGTAGCCTAATCTGATTTTTTGCTTCAAAATGACGTATCCCACTTGTCTATGGGACTTGTGGTTCTTTTTGTGAAAGTGGGAGACGGACGGACGGACAGACAGACAGACGGACGGACTGAACGATTATAAAACCTTCCACTTTTTACGTTATAAACGTAGTGTGGAAGCTAAAAGTTGAAGGAAAGTTTGATTAAACATGAAGGAAAATAACTGCACTCCAAATGGAACGGAAAATTTCAATTTCTTAATTCCTTTGAGAAGCAAAAAAGAGTCTTAAATTTTTAAATCCCTCTTTAGAATAAAGATACTTTTTTAAGTGCTTTAAAGAATTTTTGAATGCTAAAAAGTTCTAACAATAGATTTTAAAGCATAAACCTGCATTGAAAAGAATACATTAAATATTTATAAAGATATGATATGTTTATTCAGAAATACAATAAGAAGAGTAGAAGATTTAATGGATTTCTTTTGTGTTTAAAAATATTTTTTACGAAAGTTTGGATAAAAAGGGTGCAAATGAGATCATGAGTAGGTGAGTTGGTTACAACTTAATGTGGATTAAAAATTTCATAAATTTATCTCGTTTTTAATTTTAAAAAAACTTTCCATAGTACCCGGACATTTCTTCATTGTATATTCGTCAAATTGAATATTGTTCTTTCCTAACGTATTAGTGAAGATATAAATTTCAAAGAAATACCGAAATATTTATATCATATTTTTCATTTCGTTTTGCTGTCGAGGAGTTTCAGACAGATAGACAAAAGGCAGTCTGACCGACAGAACAACGTTCTAAAACCACTTTTTTAGAATCAGCATTTTCCAAAACGTGTAGGAAACACCAAATTTACATCTAAGATTTTCGACTCGATCGCAAAATTTTCATTACCTTATATTTTGTAGTAGGCAATCTATAATAATAAAAATGAAGTTTTGTGTATGTGTGTATGTTCCTTATAGACTCATAAACTAGACATTTGTTTGACTCGCATTAATTGGTAACATTCGAGCAGTATAAGTCGCATTAATTGGTTCACATTAATAGTAAGTACTCTGAAGTAAGTAGTACTCTGAAATAAAGTAGTAAGTGGAGTGCCTCAGGGCTCTGTACTAGTGCCAGTTTTATTTATTATGTTTATTGATGATATCAGATGGGGGTTGAATAGCAAGTTAAGTATTTTCGCAGATGACTTAAAAGTGACGAGTACAGTAAATTCTGTTGAGCAAATCGAGCAGTTAAAAAATGATCTTACGAAAATGACTGAATGGGCTTCAAGGTGGGGCATGTCGTTCAGTGTAACAAATGTCAAACCTTGCATTTGGGTAAGAACAATGTTAAACACTCTTATGTTTTGCAGGGAGAAAGTTTGTTAGAGATTTAGGAGTTTTAGTGAGCAATGATTTCAAAATGAGTAAACAGTGTGTTGAAGCAAGTAAGAAAGCCAATCGAATGTTGGGATATATTAGAAAAGTATCACTTCTAAATCTAAGGAGATTATTTTGTCATTGTATAGGGGATTGGTAAGTCCACATCTGGAATATGCTGTTCAGTTTTGGTCTCCCTTCCTCAGAAAATATATAGAGTTGCTTGAAAAAGTTCAGCATAGGGCTACAAAAATGATTAAGGGTCTATCTGGTATTGATTATGATAACAGATTAAGATCTTTAAACATGTATTCCCTGGAAAATAGGAGAGATAGGGGTGATTTAATTCAGTTATTCAAGTTCATAAAACAGGGAGACATGGAGGGCTTAGGTTTTACCTTAAGTAGCCGGGACCAGAGAACATGATCAGATATTAAATAAATCATACTTTAGAAGGGAGGTAAGAAAACATTTTTCAGTTAGTTTCTTCAATTAGTTACTAAAACCAATATTTAGAACTAGTTTTGTTCAAAATATAAAGGGAATCTAGTCGTTTCGGTATTTTTGTCTTATTTCTAAAAAGTCCCTAAATGCAAAGGAATACGGGATAACTTCTAATACTTAAAAAAACAGGATAAGGCTTATTGCTTTGGACTCGCATTCATTGGAATTTGTTGACAAAAACACGTGTGCACACTTTTATTTACAAAAAAACCTTAAAATTCTTAAGGAATTAAGCATCTTGTTCGTTTTCTAAGAAAAAACAAACACAAAATTGAGCCTTTGAATTTATTCATTTAAACTTCATTGGCTATGAATGGATCATTTCAATGGTTTAAATTACCCTGGCATATTTTAGAATACGTGTTGTCTTTTCCAAGGGATATTTTGCAAACTAACTTTTCTTTTAAGCTTGCCAAACCCGGAAATATTTAAAAGTGTGTGTTTAAATAATATTTTGAAAGATTTAAGTAAAGTTGTTATTGTCATTAACACACATTTACCAAAACTATGAAAAATACTTGTTAAATTATAAATATCTTTCCAAATTGAAAATCCTTAATCAAAATTGGTTAAAACATTAATTTCGACAGCACATTACAAATAATAGCGGTATTATATCGTTTTCTAACAGTATTTTAATGTCTCAATACATTTTTGGTTTGAGAAGCGCTTAATAGGGAAAGGTTCATCGTAGTTTAATTACCATTACAATGATTAATAGTAGGAAAATATCATTAAAAAAATTATGTTTGAATCATATTCTATTAAACAGCACATTTAGTAATAAACATATGTGTGTTTTTTAAAAAATTAGATGCTCTGATTAAATTTAAAAACAATTATTATTATTATTATTATTATTATTATTATATATTATTATTAATAATTATATTAATAATATTATTATATTAATTACACGAATACTTTATAACTAAAATAAAAAATACTTTTCCATCACAAATTACTTAAAATTGATTTTTTATTCAATTATTATAAATTTTATTATTTTATTCGATCGGATATTATTCGTTTTATTCGAATTTTATTCGATTATAAATTTTATTTAAAAATGATTTTAGGTCAATATCCTGATAATATTTTATGCAATGCTTTTGACGATGATATAGATAATATGTTAAAGAGAATGAGTAACGCCCTTCCAATACAGTTCAACTATTAGTGATATTATTGGATCGACAGTAAAGTTTGGGAGAAATGGCCGGGCATGTTTCCCGGAAACTGTAAATATTTAATACAATTGTGAAGGACTATTAAAATAGCAATTTGATTGGTAAATAGTTATTTAAAAAAATAAACTTTAAAAATCATTTAAATGATATATATGTTAATGAAAAGTATTAAAAGGTTATATTTTGTAATAAAAAGGTGTGAGTATAATTGAAAATATACATTTAAAATTTCTATATAATTTCTTTTTTTCAATATAATTTAAAACATGTATTTCTTCAAAAGTTGTTTTACTAACATAAACAACTTTTGAAGTTGTTTAAGACTTTTAAAAAAAATTAGACTTTTACTTTTTTTTTGTTTTAGAATTTTTCTAAATCAACTTTTGTGGTTAAAGTTTTAATGCTAATTTAACGAATTTCAAAAATTATTTCTTATTAAAAAATATAATCAATTTTTAATTTGTCTTAACATATGTCAGTCAAAATATTTGAGCTTTTTTATAGTATTATAATAAGAAAATTTTGGTTAAAATTTCAATACGGTATTAAAACATAAATTTTAATTAAGATGATTAATTATTTTTAAGGACTAAGATATGTTTAATGGTGAATTTTCAAAGGAAATAAATCGTTCGAATCAAAATAGTGTCAAAATAGTGTGCGGTAAATGTCCACATCACTAATAAACAAAAATTAATATTTTAATTTAAGCTAAATAATGGATAAATTTCTTGATTTAACTTGTCATATAAATTCGTTTGTGCAAAATATGATGTTAACGAATTTACCTGGTACTCAAAAATCATATTTTCGTCATAAATTTACGAAGTAAAAATAATATTATGGGTATAGACACATTAATGTTTTACAGATATAGCATTTTGTATAACTGCTTTTATTCAGCTGTTTGATCACACAATATTTTTAATTAAGTTTTCATTACCTGTATTCACCAGCTAACTACACTTAATAAATTACAATTGCGTAGCTACTAACAACAAAATTATTTCCAAATTACAGTTCACAATTCCCTGATTAAATACATTTTATACTATTTAAATTATAGCCTTCAAACGGCAATGACAAGTTAATTAAAGCTCTTGTTTTTTAAACAAGATTAATGGCTCTTAGATGCTTTTTTTCTTCAAGCATTTTAGTTGCTTTTGAAAGAAAGGATTCGGAATATAATTACAATATGTAATTTTGCGTCATGTAAAATTAAAGAGCATTAGTTGCATTTTTAAAAGATTTTTTTTGTATTGATGTAATTTATGTACGTGTAAAAAAGGATTGATATATCGCTTACGCTCAAGTTGTAATAGATAATGATGAAATTTAACGCGGTTGTAAAGTAATTAAAAGTAGCTCTGTTGGTTTGAAAATGTTACAAGGCATATTTTGTTAAAATGACCAGTGGTAGCCTGCGATATGGTGTTGTTGATTCTAGGTACTGATTCAATATCGTTATATTTAATATATGCCTATAGGTGGGTATTGGTACCTACAGAATGATACAGGAAAACTTCAAATTGATATCATACGATATTGCCTGCTACTGGAGAAGACGCGTTCACCATGGTGTTCCCCAAAACAATTGCCATATTTTAAAATTTATTACTTTTGGGATATTTTTTAAAAAGTAATTAAATGAGGAGTTATTTAGATTTAAAGCAAATAAAAAATTCAAAATTCTCCGGTGGGATATGCTTTAAAAATTGGGTGAAATATCTGAGTGTATTTCCATTACAGCAAAAATTAGATGCACGACATATTAAGTTTTTAAGAAGGCAATGCTTTAGACAACTCTTTCATGAAAACTAAGCGAAATAAAACTTTTTGAATATAAGTACCTTTAAAGATACTTCAAATACATTGGCATTTATATATGTGCACATTTTTGTTTTATGTTTGTTTTTATTTAGGAAATCATTTTCTAACAATTACCTGTAGTCAAAGATTTGTAGAAAATCATTTTTCTAACAATTAACTGTAGTCAAAGATTTGTAGAAAATCATTTTCTAACAATTAACTGTAGTCAAAGATTTGTTTCGTATGAAAAGGAATATATTTGAGTTTTATTGGAATTAATATCATGATTGACACTTAAAACCATATTTTTGAATAGATATTTCAGTTTCTTTTTATTACCTTATTTAAAGTATGTAGTACATGCAGGCTTATTGACTTGAGTCAGAGCAGACCCATTTCAGTGATTAAATGTTTGACTGTGAAATCATCATTTAACTTTCATAAATCACATAACGTCGCAATATTACTAAAGTGGTTTTGGTTTATAAAAACTATAACAAAATGGAAATTTACTTGAGAAACATTTATAGCTAGATATTTCAGTAAACCTAAAATGTGCTTCGAAATGCAGTACGTATAGTCACCCTTGATTAGTCATTATTTATAAATTTAATAATTGTATTAAATTTTAAAATTGAAAACTTGGAAGAGCCATTCTTAACCATATACTACAGAGATATAATTTAAAAATTAAGAAATTAAATTTTCAGTTAAAAATTTAAATAAGTGTAAGAATATATAACAATAATTTGAATTAACTAACAATAATTTAAACAATAATTTGCTTATCCCTCAGAGCGTTAATTATTTCGGGGATTTTATCCACAGGTATACATAACAATTAGGTTTGTAACAGAAACTGTCACTCAGCCCGCTTCCACACAAAATTTTTGTTCAACAGGAAACATGTCGCCAAACACAATATTAATTCTACTATAAACCTTTAAACGCTAAATTTGACTAGTTTCATTTATTTTATTTCGAAAATTCAATAAATATTATTTTTAATAATTATTATCGTTTGCAAAAATTAATTTATATTTCCAAGAATAAATATGTAATATTCTTCTCTTTTAAATAGAATCAAAACATTTCATATAAAAAATAAAGAAAAGCGAAACTTTGCAAATTATTTTTATGTAAATTTAGAATTCTCTATGCATCTTTCTTCATACATATATAATGAACCATCAAAAGAACTGATATTACAACAATCCAAACTGAATTATATATTCTTTCAAAAATTTTATTTTTATTTTAAATAAAGTTTCTCGTACGTTTAACGAAATGGCAACAGTGAAAATATTGAATAAAAATGGAATTTGCATGTTATTTCAATTTAGATTAAATTTTTAGTTATTTAAATTTTAAATTAATTTCTAATTAAAATTTTTTAATGAAATTTGGAATGTAGCCAAATCTGATTTTTTGATTCAAAATGACGCATTCCACTTGTCTATGGGACTTTGTAATTCTTTCTGTGAAAGCTGGGTGACGGACAGACAGACAGACGGACTGAACGATTATAAAACCTTCCACTTTTTACGTTATAAACGTAGTGTGGAAGCTAAAAAAACAACTTAAAACCACAATAATACGCACAGGACCCAGTATTTTATTTTCCAAAAGCATCCATTGTTACATCTTTATCAGTCCAACCGAAAAAAATAATAAATGTTAGTAAATTTCGGGAACAATTAATTGAAAAAGTATATTATAACAATGTTGACACAGGCAATTATAAAAAAATATTTATTTAAGGATTGTAGATTAATCACATCTCCAACATCCCTAACAAATTTAACGACACATAAAATAGATAAAAATAATGAACTTAAGTCAATTTATTTTCTATAATTTCTTAAGTTCAAATAGTTTTTTTCTTATACATTTTACTATTCATTAAGGAAAACTAAAACAAATTAGTCAATTTGTTTTACGCATGTTTAAAAATGTGATTTCGTACTAAACATTACACATTTGGAGCATTATAAATTACAAATTTATGATTGTATTTTTTTTAAAAGGAATGTGAATATCATCGATACAGTGTATTTAAAATAACAAAGATATCTATGATGTAGTGGGATTACAGAATGGTAAAATTGAATAAAATAAATAAGGTTTGTATAAATTTAAGTGAAACATTTTTTAAAAAATATCAACGCTAAAGTCTATGTACGTATTAATTAAAATAAACCGTTTTGAGTTTTTTTTTAAACCTCTGGCAAGGATTTAATTCTCTATATTCTGATTTTAACTCTATTTTATATTTTGTATTAATTTTTAGCATAGTTCGGATTTAAAAGATTTACTATTGTGTATCACAATTTAAATATTGTTTTTTTACATTTAAAATATCAAACTATTTAAATTAAAGTATTTTAACACTGACGTTTTAATTTTCCGCGATTAGTTGCTGAGTTAACCTTCAAGGGGGCTGGACACGGGTCTCCAAACTAAAGTGCCTCTGTGTTAATCCAAAGGGGAAAAAATACACAGCACATTTTTAAGCGTTGGAACACAGCACCCGTGTTCGTGAACGTGACTGAAAAGTGTAGAAATGTATAGAAACAGCGTAGAGAAATACATCAGAATGTTTCTTACCAAAACTAAGAAAAATAAATAGATATATTTTGAGGAAAGAAAAGCCAACATTCAAATATTTTCATCGTAGAGTATGATTTTCAAGGATATATTACACCTTTTGAGACGAATATCGAATTTCGAATTCAGTGACAATCGACTCATTTACATATAGAATACATAAAGAACAGGGGTCATGTGTGACACTTCTACTACACAACACATTCTTAGAAAAAGATTTATCTTTGAATTATTTATGCTTTTAAACCGCTTTACTGCAATAGGAACATGATATAAACCTTAAAGGTATTTAAATAAATTGGAACCTTTTCTGTGACAATATTGTAAAAAAATAGTTTACGGAAACACTTAGCGATTTTACTTACAGATTAGTCATCAAGAACCCAAATTAGGCTATCTTGCTCAAAAGCTAGTAATACATGCAACTAAATTTAACAAAAACTCTTTTAATAACAAGTACTTACACTGTTAAAAATTTTGGCGTAAGATTGCACCGGAATCCTAGACTTTCTAGCTGCCACCACTATTTGGAAAGTAAATTTAACAATTATGTGTAAAATTTACCAATTTTGAAACATAAGTTTGATGTACCGCAAAAGTGGTGAATTAACGATTTGAATAGTGGTAGCAGCTAGAAAGTTCCATGATTCCGGTGCAATCTTGCGCCAAAATTTTTAACAGTGTACAACATATCTAAAGCGACAAAGCCCTAAGGGACTAAAATATTATATTTTATGGCTCTAAATATATGAATACTCAATGCGGATTTTAATATTTTGTAAACATTATGCTTGGGAAAAAATGTACTTGGGAAAAACAATTGCGGTTACATGATTTATGTTACGATAGAAAAATTTTAGTTAATAAAAACAGTTTGAAAGGAAAATATAGTAAATAATTAATATCTATCAAAAAGTAGTTCTAAGTAAACAGGGGGAAATGAGTTAAAAGTAAAGCCGACTTAAAGAAAGCGTTATTTACTTATCTGCGCTATAAAGCTAGATGGGTCTCCCCTCGTAGATCTGTAATTCATATGTTTAACTCATAAATAAATCATTGATCTTGATTTACACACTGGAGCTTGTTTATTCTAAAGACGAACCTACCCAGCACTAACCACTGCAAATGATCTAACCTTTGGCAATTAACCCAACTTTGGCAGTATTTCATTATGCATTGCCTTATAGTTTAAAAAAAAAATTATAATATTTGTGTTTTCTTAAATAAGTGTTTGGGACGATATAATTGATAAAGTAAACTACCTATGTAAAATACAACTTATAATACAATTATTGAAAAGTTTGTGATGAATCGGGTTAGTCTTAGAGGTCAGATTCTCAAACATAAGAGTCTCGTAGTATATATCTTGCCATTCGACCGTGGTTTAATATAAAAATGCACAGTTCCTTCTTTATCATCTTATTTTCAGGATAGAACCCTATCATTTTCGAAAGAGCCTACTGTTTATCTATATATCTATTGTATCTATAGCACTCTGTTTATCTATCGCTAATTTAATCAGTTCCTTGTCGCAAAAATGGTGGACCAAACTATTCCATATAGTCTCAAAACTTCACACATTTCATTTCACCACCTCACACAACAAAACAGACCTCGCTGTCAACCTGGAGGATATAATAGCCCTGGGGCCATCAATAAAGTCCACACCACTCGAGAGAAATTGCCACCGCGTTACCGTACAAGCCCCAAGTGCTTTAAAATTGAAATTTATTATCCACAACCGTTGGTCTTTGGGAACCGGAACGAATAACTAATTAATATTTCACCGGAACTTACTGTGTATCAATCAGGGTCAAATGAGCTTCGTTTGTTTTAGTTGGCGACAATGGGCAAAAATTCCGGTATGTAACGTTGCTGAGTTTTTGAAATTATAAATGGAGGCTTTTAGAAATGGTTACTGGGATATGAGCGTTGGATTTGAAGAATGATTGCAGGCAGTTAATGGTCTGTTTGTAGGATTTTTTGTAGTGTATAACTTTTGTAGCCACAGTGGTGTGATGGTTATCGTAGATTCGCACAATTTGTAATTTTAACGCAAAAGAGGGTTTTATTGACAATTTGTAAAGAAAATCTGAATTTGCTGCAAATGAGCAGTATTTTTGCAGGAATTTTATGCAGTGAAACATATTGTTCTAGAAAAAATATATTTGAGAGTTTATTTGACAAAATAAAGCAATTTTACTAATTATTACAGGGCATTGCTTCAAACATAGGTATCATTATTTGTACACGTACAGATTGAAACTACAATCTATAATACTTGTCTGAAAATTGTTTTGTACCAATAACCCACCTTTACTGCCCTTCTAGTTGTTTACCTTTGATTGGGTGTTGCTTTGAGGAGTTTTTTAGTAGCCCCATGGGAATATTTTAGAATGTTCCAAAACACTCAAGTAGTTGAAGTTCCTGAATAATGTTTTTCTTATCGGTATGGTGTGTTGGAATCAGAGAAAAAAAATTCTTTTGTATGGGTATCGCTTAAAGTTGTAGGTTTTGTGAAATACAAGTTCCCATCATTGAGAGTATTCAGAGTCTTTAAATGTCTAAAATGCTGAATTTTTTGTATTTTAAGTAAATATAAAGTATGAATTTTTGAAGGGGTCTTAAGTCTAAAAATATGTGATTTGAAAATAACAAGCATTTTGTATTTTCTTATTTCTTATTACTCAGTCTATAAGAAAAAACATTACATATTAATCAAATATTTATTATTTATAATTCACTAAATTAGAAATGTATTCCATGAACACTACAAAAAGTTCAATTTTTACCCATCACAGATACACAATGCACTTTTGTACAAAATTAGTTAGTCATAAAAAACAACACAAATGTTATTTAAAAAAAATCCTTAAAATGGCAATAAAAATAAACATACAAAGTATAAAAACTAATGCAAATAAAAACACAACTTCTAGAAATGTAAAAATTCGCGAAAACTTAAGCGTATCGATAACATCAATATAATGGTGTTTTTTAAATACAAAATAATACCTGAATGTCTGAAAAAGAATTATATATTTGTATATTTCGATTTAAACAGTAATAATGGGTCAGTAAATTTATATATTTTAAATTTATTTGCATTTACTTGTATAATTTAAAAAATATTATTAATTAAAAAATAATAAAATTAACTCTAAAATGATTTTTGCTTCCAAGCAATTTCAAATCATCAATTTATTGAAGCTTTGCATTGTTTTCCATATAGATATTTAGAAAAAAAATTAAGTAACAAACGAAAAAGTTTCATTTTTAATTAATGGTATCGGATCTTATTTACAATCGAATGTGAAAAAAAAGAGTTTAAAATAATTTTTATTCAATCAAACATTCATTATTTTTTTTATATATAGAAATCACTTATTTACAAACCCAAGCATTTACAACAAGCGAAAGTTAACTTTTTTTAATTTGTAAAACACATGAAATAAGAATCACTCAAGCTTTAAAAATCCATTTGACCATGTTTATTTCCCCATCAGTGACTTAATACAAAATGAAATATATCTATAAGGCTCAATTCCTATGCTTACTAAGCACAACAAAACCGTCTCTAGAAAAATGACCCCCGATAACTTCAAAAGCAATATATGTAGCGGAAAAAAGTATTACATTATGTTTTTTACAGCTTTCGCAAAGGATTATTAATAGCTTTCGGATAAAGAAAAAAAAGTTGTATTGTTTTAATCTCTTTAGAAAGTGACAGGAAAATATTGAGTCTTTTGTCAAGCGAGTTTAAATAAATGGAGTTTCTCGTGTAACGTAATAGTTAGAAACATTTGTTTTCCGGTGTCGGGTATGTAGTGGTTACTTAACAATGGCAAAGTACAATGTGAAGAAGACACTTGTATTATTTTTTTAAGGAGTACACTGGTTTGTGAAACGTATATTGTACACATATTTTTTTTTATCTACTTAGTTAGTTTTGTCTCTTTTCTTTGATTCAGGTTTCTGAATTCAATAAACATCCTGCAAAATGTCAAGTACACATACCAAAACAATTTTAATCTTCAAATAATACCTTTAGAAGAAATATTCTTGTGTAGTTTCTTTGTGCCAGAAATTCTACTAGATTCAAAATGGGTCAAACTAGGATATAAATTTTTTGTATCAATTTTGGAGAGAAGTTATTTAAGTTAAACCATTATAAATAAAACACGAAGATTTACAGTGTTAAATTTATTTTTAAATATTTTGATAATTTGAAAAAAGGCGTTACTGCAAACCTGAGGGTTAAATTATGGAAAAATACTCTTACAACAGTTAGAGGTTAAAAATTCTATAAATTATGAATAAATAAGGCTATATAGTAACTTTTTTTGTTACAAAAATCATGCTACAACAATTCAGAATGTGTTACGTAAACTTAGTAACATTTTGGTGCAATTCATAAACTGTGAGATATATTAACAAACTTGTATGTGATGTTTATGAAGAGAAAAATTCGTAAAAAGTTTTATAGGTGTCTGCGTTAAACTGGCAAAGTGTTATCATACACTCGAGTGAATAAAAGGACCATTGCGTAAAATGAGTCCGAAAATAAGCAAGAGACAGCAGGCCTATAAACATAAGTCTGATGCTTTTATGTCAAATTCTAGTTACATTTTGTATAAATGAAAACTTTTACCTATTAAAAATATAACTTTTAATTTTTATTTACACATATTGTTTTTAAAGGGCTTAAAAAAGCCATGAAAAGATAGTGTATAAACTCTTTATTAAATAAGTCGTACGCATCTTTTTAAAAAAAGTTTTTATATGTACATCTTTGTTAGTTGTATATATTTACCACGTGCAATATTATACCCAAACTAAATAATCTGACATTTTTTCTTAGGTTGTCTTTATATTTAAAAGAAGTCTTGACTAAACTCACACACGTATGAACGCCTACCCAAAACTATTGAAGGTACAGATTTCAAGAGGAAGACAAAAATTCAGAACTAATTTATTTTCATTTTGCATTTCTGTTGCTACTCATGACGTGAAACATACTCATATAATTTTTTTTTATTTGTTTGAAATATTTCCTTTTTAATGCTTATAACATTATTCAACTTAATTCTAATTATATTAATGAATTCGATTTAATTTTGATGTTTACAAAAGGAAAGAAATGAAAATATTGAGGAATATTTTTGCACAAATGGGATGTTTGTAAGTCATAATAGTTTTCCGATTATAGTAGAGACTGTGCATGTTGGTCTTTGTAAGATCTCTGGTATGCTTGATATCTACGGACTTGTGGAACGTGTAGAAAATTTGGAAAGATTTACAACAATGCCGCATGACAGGAATGGTTATAACTAGTATATTTCTGCTTCGTATTTTTCTGCACATATGGCAATGCTTGTGAAATATAGGAGGTGAACTTTAAACTTAATAAGAGGTTTTTTTAAGCACACATCATTTGCTTTGAGAGAAATTACAGTTAGAAATAAAACAACCTAAGCAGGGCTCAAATAGCATATATAAAGGTATTGGATCCGATAATTTGAACAGGGGTCTACGGAAGAGTAATCAAACTTCTTGAAGGGCCAGTACCCAGTCAGATATTCAAATTAAAAAGAATGGATTGTTGACATCAGTATGGGAGGAGAAACTATACCGATGGGGTGCTAACGTAAAGTAGAGAGGACGGTTGGTATAAAATAGAAGTTTACATAATATAAAAGTCACCGTTATTATAAGGGTACACCGTGCAACGCCGGGTATATAAAGCTAGTACATGTATAAAAAACACGGTCATCAAACTGCGTGCTTGCTATAAATAGTTCAAAGTAAAAATTGTACACTTAATCAAGTACATCATCTACCGATTCACCATAGGGTCGATGATTGGGGGCCTGACCAGGTAAATCATAGATAGGTGAACAGTAGTTATAGTTACACTCATAGTTTCCTTGCGCAGAAGCCACGACTACGGGCGGAGCTATAAAACGCGTGGACCAATCAGATGAAGACAAAATAAAACGGCTGAAATTTCCTCTTCATCTGATTGCTCCGCGCGTTTTATAGCTCCGCCCATGGTCGTGGCTTCTGTGCAAGGAAACTATGAGTTTAACTATAGACGTAAAATCTATTGTATAATCGGCATCATAGCAGAGAATTCAATTACAATATGTGGATAGTTATTTAGAAAGCGTTCTTTTTGTGAGGGAAATATACCGTAGTTTTGTTTATTTTTGAGAACGTATGGTCAGTGTTTGTGTTACTTATTTCAATTTGTTTTTATTTAGTATGTTTAAGAATGTCAATAAAAAATATTAAACATGGTTACGTTGCGAGAATACTTAAAATAAACGATGGTTAATATTAAACGACCCAATGGGTATGCTTCACGTCGTGGGTGGACCGATCCAGAGGTATTGTTTTCATTTTTGTTCATTCTGGAATTACATTTGAATAATACAATATTTTCTTACCTTGCTGAAACACATTTTTTTACAAACTTTTCTTTTAGTTGAACTAAAACTTTTTCGAGAATCACTTTAATTACTGTCCCACAATTTTGCCAAATTTCTCCGCATAAGACAAAATATCATTCACACCGAACTTTTCCAACAACATTGACGTTTTGGTTATCTTTTGCGCACTTGAAATTTTATCGAATTTAAACCGATAAAGTTTATTATATAGATGGAATAAAAACAATTTGAAGCAATTTGAATTTGAGAACTTTAAAATAGAACACGAAAAAAGCACAGCAAACAAAAAAAAACCGCTCATTTTGAGAGTAAAATCGAAACAACCAATACAATCACAGGATGTGCAAAAATAAAAACAAGTCAGTTACGTCATCTAAAACAACCCCATTACAAATTATCTACATTCTACTGTATAATTTTCTATTTGATTGTTATTTATAGAACAAAAAACAGGATGAGAATTTGTTCAAGTGAATAAAAAAAGTTTGATTGTTAGACGCCAGATGGCTCCCCATAAAACACAGTCTTTGACATCAGACATTAGAAAAACAATAACTTTTAGCCGCAAAATATTTTTGAATGCAGACACTCGAGTCTTTCAGAAGACGATTTTCAAATGCACGAGCAACTGCGAAAGACAGGGTCTCTTAACAAAGTATTCGAAACTTGCACTCGATCGATTATTTGTTCGATAATTAATTAAAAAAATGTTTGTTAAAATAGTTTTCAAAACCATTTTAAATTAATGCTTTATGTGTAAGTTATTATAAAACTCCCTCTGGTTAAGAAATTTTACATCAAATTTGATCTGTTAAATGATTTCGTGCCCTTTCTGATTGATTGTTTCGTTGACAAACAACTTCAAAAATTAAAATTGTGTTGTTTTAATTGGTCACTTGTGATATTTAAATGTGTATTCAAACATTTAAAAAAAAATTCTTATCTGAATTTTTTCATTTGAATGTTTTGGTGGAAAAACTGGTGTGCTATGTTTGTTAAAATTTCCAAAACGTGAATAAAAAAACTAAACTCCTTGGCGCAACAGCCCGTTAGTAAGCCAAGGCATGCCGTGCCCATTCCAGCTTACGTGACCAAGAGCTCTGTGGTGCTAGGCATATGTCCTTGTGAGGTGGTCAGCCTCACGCGGAACCCCTAGTGTTTAGTTCCCAATCATACTTGGTACTCATTTTATAAACTCACTAGATGAAAGGCTGAGTCAACCTCACCCCCATCGGGGACTAAACGTGAATAAAGTCATCTTCAATCTTTTTCTCCGTGTAACATAATACATAAAATTTAAGATTTAAAGACATAAACATGTATGCTGCAATTTGTAAAATATAACTGTTCTATGGAATACAGTTACGAATACATTAAATTAAGAGCTTAAAAAAATGTCTAAAAATTCTCTTTTCGTAACATAATTGAAACATTTAAACATACCGTTCCTCTTTATTTACTAAGAAAAAAAACAGGTAACAACAAACTGTCTAATCTTTTTTTTAACTTCACTAGTGGTACTATAGTGAAAAGCACCTTTTTTATAGAAAAACTTGGGATTACACGTCATGGGCGTGAACATAAGCCAAGACATCAGTTTCGGCTATAGAATATGTCACTATTTAATATAATAGTGATACGTTATTTATAAGTCGAATAATAGTGTACGATAAAGTGTTTAGTGTGGCTGTTAGTTTTATGAAACTTTTCGTGGTAGGTGTAGGAGAGTAAATGAATCTTTAGTATTGGGAAACAAGGACATTAACCCTTCACTGCATGATTTTTTTTGGCCTAGGAATTATGATGTAATATCTTTGATGGCCACATATTACTTAAAAATTATCAAAACTAATTCTTCGTTTATTATTTGCCTCACAAATCACTGATTTATCATAAAATTATTAAACTAAAAATGCCATGAAAATCCGAAAAAATAAGTATACTTACTTTTCTTAGGAAATACGCAGATTTAAGGCAATTACACGAACATACTACGCCTTTTTTTTACAAAAAAATCATTCAATTAATCATCACTGCTAAATAATAAATAATTATAATTAGATATCTCTTAAGAAGATATAAAAATATGCGTAAAATACGTGATATATAACGGTTGATAATTAGTTTCACTTTTTGCAGAGAATATAATTTACGCAGACAAATTAAAAGTGGTCCTTTCACACTAATTTAAAATATTAAGGAGCATATATCAAATAATTTCGAAAAAAACCCCCAACCCGTATTATTTCAAATATATGCATTAGATCCATTTATATTTCACATTTTCTTGAAAAACTACTAATTCTTAAAAATCAATAGGGTCAGGTGGAGTAAAATAGGTCAATTTTAACTATTTTCATTTTTAAAGTTCTCTGGCAATACCACAATTTTTTTAATTGCATCTTATCATTGCATTCTTTCAAAACATTTTTATGTAGTTTAAGTAATTTTTTAAAAATTAAAATGGATTGAACTTCGTTCCATAAGTTGTGACCCATTTTACGCCACGATGTGGTAAAATGAGTAGCATATGGGGTAAAATGGGTCATAATGCAAAATGACGAGTATATAATAATCTATTTATTAGGAAATACAAAAAAAAGTAAAAATAGTAGGTCAAGAACACATAAAATAATTTTAATGATAGATAATTATAATGTTAAATTTTCAAAATAATATTGTTTGAGGTTGTTACAAAACGGCTCTTCCAAGAATCTTATAACATATATATCTTTTCTACAATGTCCCAGTCTCCTTTATCGGGAAAGACAAAAGTTTCCTGTACTAGATTTTTCCAACTTATTTACATGTAAATCATCCGCATCAATAAGTGTAATTTGACCAACAAACTTTTTAGTTTACTGTTTTCCCTTGTATTCAACTACCACCCATTTCCCAGTCAAAAGCTGTTGGCTATCATCAACTATCTTGGGTTTATGTGACTCTGTTTTTAAGCTGGTTTCTTTTGTTTAGGTTTTGAAAGAAAATCCAAATTCTAAATTTTCTCGTTTTTTTAACCATTCGTTGAAGTTCTTCTTCTTGCAAACGCTTCATCACATCTGATTCCGTCATTACTTCGCTAGCTTTACGTCGAACTCTTTTCTCTTCATTTTAGAGTTGGCTATAACTGCCTTCGTAAGACTTGATGGCATAGGTGACAGAGTTGTCAGGATAGCACATTTGAGATCTTTAAATGGAGAAGATAAAATATTTGCTTTTTTAAATTTTAACTAAGCACTTCAAAAGTATCCGACATAGCTGGTGTTAAACCAAAAGGCAGGGTGGCAATTGGATTTGATGTAGCTGGTGTCGAACAAGATGACACGGTTGCATCATCTGAAATAACTGGATCATACAATATAACATCGTTCAATGATGTGACATCCGACTGATCAGAGACTCTTTAAGTAAGTTAACAACATCATGTGTTATACTGCCTTTCTAACAGGAGGAAACAATCCTGCACCTTTAAAGACCTTCACAGCATGATTTGCTCTTAAACATTAAAAAAATTGCTTCAAAAGAGCTAACCCTAATTAAGACCCATTTTACCCCATCCAAAGTAAATTGAAATAATAAAAAGGAAAATCAATATTTTTCTTAACTTATTGGCCTGATGTGTTGCCTACTATGTACTTCTATGATATAAATAAATTACAGTGCAAGATTGAAGTGTTTTCTTAGTTTTTTTAGAAGTTAGAAAGCCTTATTATGGTTGGCTCACCACATTTTACTGCTTATAAAAGGATTCTTTTTGGTTGCCAGATTTATGAAATTAACTTTTTATCTTATGAAATATGTTTCAAACACCTATTAAAATATTATTACAAAAATTGGTTCAGAAAAATAAATTCTATATTAAGTTACATAGGGGAATTTATAAAGTTACCCATTTTATCCCAATACCCATTTTACCCCACCCTACCCTACTTAACTCTTTGTTTGAAATTCTATGAGTTCAACTTTTATGCAGCATGGGTTTTACAATAAAATATATCAGTAAATCCAAAATGGGACTTCAAAATAAAAATAATTAAAAGTTTCAGATACAGCCATTCAGTATTTTCTGAAAAATATAGTTTTCTATTCCAATGAGTAGTCTTTATGATGTCAGTATTGTTTTTATTTTATTGCAAGTTTACAGTTATTTCTAAAAAAAATATTTTCAGATCTTTATGTATAATATTGTGGTTTTTGTGGTTTTACGTATATTGTTTATGTTTCCTTTACTATTAAGACCCACAGGAATTGCGATGATATAACTTCCCGATGAAAATACTTCCGTTTGGTAGATTCGATGAATTCATTTCGACTGACTCAGTTTTTATTTTTTCCTTTGGTATAAAATGAAAGACGTAATTTGTATATTTGAGGCTAGAATTTCTGTTTTTCAAAGAATTTTAAATAAAAAAACTAAACGTTTATTTATATATTTTGTTTTAAGCTATACTAGTAACATCGTATACTACAAACAAAATAAATCATCGTAAAATAACTTTAAAATGCAAGTTAAAACAATTTTTTTTGTCCTAACAATGAATCATTATGATTTGCTTTTTGAAATTGCAAGTAAAACATTTGAACTTTTGAAAATAAATGTTTTCTGACGCTTAACATGTTATGCTGTACAATCTTTTATGAGGTATAATGTGTTTTATGAAAATGTTCTTTGGTATAATGTATTATGATGTAATGTATAATGATATAATGCCGGCAATAAACTAACATCTTTATCGCTACAGGGTAGCGACGGTATAAGTTAAAATTTCTGATTTTTACTTTAATTTCCAATTATTGAATATGAGGTAATGAAAGTATTGAGATGGGGTTGACGATTCAAAATGAAGTTTTTGTGTTTTCTATACGTTTGGGATGGTTCTGATTCTGAAAAGTGTATTTGAATATCGATCTGTCTCTCCGTCTTTCTTTCATTTTGTCTGTCTGAAACCACATTTTTAGCTACAACTAATAAAAGGGCTATAGACTTCAAAATGTGGGATTGAATTTGCTTTATAATGTTAAATTTTTTTTTGTTTCTGCTGTTAATTTGAATGCTTTTACACGTCGTGTGATGGGCATATTTCAGACGTTGAGCGGTAACAGAATGCTGAATGAAAATATTCTTCTTAGACCTCGATCGGTGAATCTATGCCACGTGGGAACAGAGCACTAATAGGTGCACCGATTAAAGGAAGCCAGGAATGAAACATATAAAAAACTACGTCATTTAAAACAAGCAGTTGTAATAAATAACACTTTTGGTGATATATGACTACAAATGTTCTACAATTTTTATTGGCTTCAATTAACATTTTGAGAAAATCCCCCAAATATCCTCAACCAAAACCACATTAAATACAACTAGTAGTGCTCTAACCTCCCAATCTCAAGCTTGACGATAGACGCCGACTGTCCAAACAAAGATCAAGTTCCCCAATTTGCGTAAAGGATAGCCCAACAATTGAACAATTTTACACTCCATTAGTGTTTAAAGTGTCCACACACCTGAAGAGGTTTCCTGTAACGCTGGACCTTTCTCATAGAATGGTAATTATCATAATTTAAAATTGATAGTTAAGTGTATATGTATGTAGAGGTAAGGCTTTAGTACGATCACTCAGTATCAACTTGTATACGCACAGAGTCACAGCGAATAGTTTTGGTGAGTTGGTAAACGCTTATATTTACCTCCCTACGAAATTTAGGAATACTTAATGTCATTAGGACATCCTTATGATCAACATGTGTCCCGGTTGGGTCAGGACGGATCTGGGGTCGCAAGCGGCCGATATCAGTGTGGAGGAGAGCATTTCGGCCATTCTCAACACACTCTCTACCTTGGATCAATCGAGACATGGAGATTTCATAGACAGGCATGGAAAAATCACACCTTTTTAAGTTGTTCTTGCTACTGGTTGAGCTTAAATTGATTGTAGCTACATGTTGAAATAAATAAAGAATATATTGCGTTATTATGAGTAGTTAACTACTTAAAAAGTTATGACACTTGAAAAGTTTATTTTATTATGGGCAGTCATGGGAAAGAAATACCTTTTTAAGTTATGCTACCGGTTTGGCTCAAATGTATTTGCATTACATGTGTAAATAAATAAAGAATATATGTACGTTATTATTAGTTGTTAACTACATAAAATATGATAACACTTGAATAGTTTGGCTTTTTTCTATGGATAGGAATGAGAAATACCTTTTTAAATAATTGTTGTTATTTGTGATGCTTAAATTTATTGTAATGACATGCTATAATAAATTAAGAATATATTTGAAGCTAATATTTGCTGATAAACAGTTAAACAGTTCCTTGAAATGTTTGTAGAGATATACATAGAGTTTTATTTCAACAATATTTAAAAAGACTTTTACAAAAGTATCAATACACCAAGAATAAAGTATACAAAATTCAGCAAAATGAATATGAAGAATCAATTATACATGAAATGAACAATATGAATCACAAATAAGCAATTATATTAACAACCCCGCCCCCCCCCCCCATCACCACAGGAAAAACCATGTCTAAACTTTAAAAGTGATATTTAGTAGTTAAAGATTTAAAAAAAGTTTTATTAAGAAACTGTAGATAATATTCAAAATCTTGAAAATAGGTAGAATTTAATTATTAGTATTTTCTCTCTCTTCTAAAGAATTCGTATACAGGACAAGTTAATATTGTATGTTCTCAAGTCTCATTATTAGCGGAATTACAAAAATTACACGCACTGAAATAGTATCTTATTTGTAACTGCATTAGAATTAGTTTAACTGAAATTTGAATATTTGAAGCAAGAAAATCTTCAATTGAAATTGAGCTTTTATTAAAAATAATGCTTTTAAAATATAGGAAAAATGAAAGGTTATTTTATTAAGCTTCAAAGCATTTAAAATTTTAGCAGACATTCATTTTGACCATTCGGAAAAAAAATGGCGGGATGTGGATAATGATATAATAAAAAAAACATCCTGGTAGTTCGGAACAGTTCAGTACAAAAGAAAATGAGTTATTTTTGGCTCACAAAGACTGCAAAAGAATACAGCACTATCAAAACACTACACATTGTAGCTCAACCGCCTCAGTGGCTGAGAGGTATTACGTGTCCGCCTCATATGCCCAAGTTTGCGAGTTTGAGCCCGGCTTAGTCGTCACATATTTTCTGGATGGGAAAATCGTGGGCACGCATGGCATATGTGGCATTTAAAAGATTCATTGAGTACCCATTTGGGGTTCTCTCTGCAAAATTAAATCTCGGCATACTCTAAACTCCACAAAGAGCGTCAAAATTGGTAGCGAGAGTCGCCTAGATGGTGCCACAAAAAATGGCTCTCAGTTCTGGGCAATATGCCGAGTCTGCAAAGGCTTAAGAAAGGAAAAACATTGTAGCTCAAAGAGCAAAGCAGTTTTTCGAACATACTCACCATCTCCACGTAAGCTGATCCACAGTACAGAGAAATACATGGGCGGAAACTGAAACCAATATTATTAATTTCCATTATACTTTTAATTATTATTTAAGTGTTCAAACAAACGTTACGTCATTGTAATTTTGGTTTAACTAGATGGTTATGAATTATTTGAATATACCTTTGAATAAATTTTTACTTTAAAACCTCTTCCCAATTTTAAAAATTATAAATCTACACAGGACAAAACTGTATTTTTAAATGGAATTCCCCGTATTTAATACACAAAGTTTCAGCATTTTTCTGTTATTTACAGATAACTTAATTGCCAGTTCAAAAACGTAAATTTAACGGAATTTTAATGCAGTGTAAGAAATTTCACTCTTTTAAAATTGTACTGTCTTCCTCTCAATTCCAATTTATAAAATCAATTCAAATAGAAAGCCATTTTTATTTAAAAAAACAAGTTGGTTGAAAGGAAATCTAAACTTGATCGTTTTCTTTCAGGATTAAAACAAATGAATTGTAAACTTCGCGGTAGTTTTTTCTAAATTAAAAAAGTTCTCTAAAAATAAACTACAACACCCTCATGACGGACAAAATCTTTCTTTCATTAATTAACCAATTAATTCCTAATTAAATGTCATCGATACCGAAGAAAAATCGTAATACTCTGTGGTTTCTGATTTAGAACTCTCGAAGTGGCCTTTCAAAAATAGATGTGTCCTTCACAAAAATAGCATTCCACAAAAGTGTATCTAATGCTAGTATCAGAAATTTCTATCGATGAACACTTGAACTGTGTGGCCAAGCACTTAACATTATCTACCAATGTTAAAGCTTGATTTCACTGTCCGTATCCGCGGTTAGTTGCTGAGTTAACCTTCAAGGGGAACTGGACACGGGTCTCCAAATTAAAGTGCCTCTGTGTTAATCTAAAAGGGAAAAAAAATATCCAAGACACATTTCATTGTGCATTGAAATTTTTTACAAACGCTTTTTTATATGACAAATATAGCTGACTTACAGGCAGCGTTTTACTGTATTTGCAGCTGCTGATGTAAACAAAATTCACAGCACTGTTTCTGTGTTTTCTCAGCTTTCACACTCCCACACGCCGTGACCTGACACAACCAGGTTAGTTTTCTGCTTTTCTACCAAAGAGGAATTCAAAACTGGATCGTGGTTTTGGCACATGTGCTTGAAACTTACAGCACATTTTTAAGCATAAGAACACAGCACCCGTGTTCGTGAACGTGACTGAAAAGTGTAGAAATGTATAGAAACAGCGTAGAGCAATACATCAGAATGTTTCTTACCAAAACTAAGAAAAATAAATAGATATATTTTGAGTAAAGAAAAGCAAACATTCAAATATTTTCATCGTAGAGTATGATTTTCAAGGATATATTACATTTTTTGAGACGAATATCGAATTTCGAATTCAGTGACAATCGACTCATTTACATATAGAATGCATAAAGAACAGGGGTCATGTGACACTTCTTCTGCACAACACATTCTTAGAAAAAGATTTATCTTTGAATTATTTATGCTTTTAAGCCGCTTTACTGCAATAGAAACATGATATAAACTTTAAAGGTATTTAAATAAATTTATACCTTTTCTGTGACAATATTGTAAAAAATAGTTTACGGAAACACTTAGCGATTTTACTTACAGATAAGTCATCCAGAACCCAAATTAGGCTAGCTTGCTCAAAGGCTAGTAATACATGCAACTAAATTTAACAAAAACTATTTTAATAACAAGTACTTAGACTGTTAAAAATTTTGGCGTAAGATTGCACCGGAATCCTAGACTTTCTAGCTGCCACCACTATTTGGAAAGTAAATGTACCAATTTTGTGTAAAATTTACCAATTTTGCAACATAAGTTTGATGTACCGCAAAAGTGGTGAATCAACGATCTGAATAGTGGTAGCAGCTAGAAAGTTCCACGATTCCGGTGCAATATTGCGCCAAATTTTTTAACAGTGTACAACATATTTAAGGCTCCAAACCCTTATGAACTAAAATATTATATTTTATGGCTCTAAATATACGAATACTCAATGTGGATTTTAATATTTTGGAAATATTATGCAGGGGAAAAAGTGTACTTGGGAAAAACAATTGCGTCACATGATTTATGTTACAATAGAAAAATTTTAGTTAATAAAAACAGTTTGAAAAGAAAAGATAGTAAAAAATTAATATCGATCAAAAAGTAGTTCTAAGTAAACAGGAGGAAATGAGTTAAAAGTAAAGCTGACTTAAAGAAAGCGCTATTTACTTATCGGCGCTATAATGCGATACAATCCTAATATTGAACCCTTATAGAAATTCACAAAACGCTTGGAATTTTATCTATATTTTTTTATTCATTATATGAAAATTGATATTTTTTGCTTCTTCAATTTCTTTAACTTGATATAAAAGTCAGACAACTATAAATGAATGATCAACTACTGATATATATCAAATAAGTTTCTTTACCTTTTGTATCTTTCAGATAAGTATTTTAGAAAAATATATTATTCAAAAAAAGGTATATCTCCCCCTCCCCATTTATGTTTAATGGAGATTTATTTTACATATTATATTGCTTTCATATTGTGCTTTAGCATTCCAGAAAATATTCAACTCTTTAGTGAAATCTTTCACGTTTTTACCATTTTTGACTTTTCTTAAGATTAAAAATGATATATTTATTTCATTTATTAATGGACTGTCAATCTTAATATGAAGAAAGATTGCGTGGTGTGATTTTTAAATTTTTTTATCGTATTGGTGCATCATTATTTATATGAAATTTGTTTGATTTTATTTTAGTGAAAGATTTTTTTTTTATAAATATGACATTTTTAAAGAGAGAGATATCGTATAACATTATATGACATTTTTTACCCTCCGAGGTATACAGACGTACAAACCCATCAACGGACTGTCAGGTTTCCTAGCAACATGTATATTTTTTTATTTATAAATTTAAAAACTTTACTAAATTTAAAGAAGATAAGAAGAATTTTACTAAATTTAAAGAAGAAGAAGAAGTTATTTTTAATCATCCGCTACAGAAATATAATTTAAAAAATAAAGGAAATAAATTTAAATTAGTAGTAGAAATGTTAACGTCATGCAGTGAAAACCAGTTTACATCAATCAATTGCTTATCCCTCAGAGGGTAACTTTGGTTTTTATTTAAATTTTATGCTTTAATGCAAGGTTTTTATTCTTTTCTATGTAGTTTGATGTAGTCTACTTGTCGCGCAATTGTACGAATGAGTAAAATAAAGTTGGTAAAAGAAATTCACATAATATGTTGTTGTTGTTTCTAATGCCACTCGGTAACCGAGCCCGGAGTAGAGAACTACCCGATTTTAAGGCGAAGTGGGGCGGCTTCCGTTTTTATTGAGCGCCACAAGGGAGGAAGTCCGACTTTTGCTCGTCAGCATGACACATCCGTTTTACAGGAAGGTCCCTTTCACACATCCATTCTCACTCACATATCGGAATTTTGATCCAGATCAAAGGCCGATAACCCCCTGATCTGGTACCCCCAGAGGTATTAATTTGGTATGGGAACATGGAGGACTCTGTGACCACGACATATTTAACGTGCCCCAGCCACCATTAGCAACACGGCGGTCTTTAGTCGAATATAAGCGCCGACCCAGCAACCATCAGAATTGCGAGCACCGCCGAGGACAGAACCCACAACCCTTCCGATGCGAGCACGACGCTTCACACGACTGAGCTACCGCGGCTCACATAATATGTTATTTATACAATGAAAAAATATCGATATATTTTTACAATTCATATTGTTAAAATACTTAGGAAGTATTTGAGAAGTATTCAGAACTTATACGTGTATAAATAATCTTTTATACAAGCAAATAGACTAAATAAATATCTGTGGTATTTTTACTCCAAAGAAACGGGCTTTTGTTATACCAGAAAATAGTTTTCTCTTGCCAAACTATTTGTGGTGATTTTGGGGTTTTATGTGGGATAAAAAAACGTTTCAGGATAAATATACTCTTAGAGTGTGCTAAGCTAGTTAGTGCTTTAAGCTGCAGTTAAGCCAGGCATTTTTTATTTGAAAGATTTAACCTGTTTCTTGAAGGTTGTTTGTTGGGGTTTATTTGTAAGTTTATTAAAAGATGATAAATTACGAAAACTTTTATCCAGCTTTTGTGAACAAGCTTAAGGAGTCTACTTTTTCTTACACCTACTATACTTGGAAAACAGTAGAAATTTAATTAAGTAATACATATTATCCTACTTTTGATAAAATACTTTAAGTTTATAAAGAATGTATTATAAAAGAGATTAACTGTATTTTAACTAAGAAAAGAAAATGAGGAAATTTAGATATTGTTATTTTTCTTTAAGAAGACATGAATGAAACATGAACAGGAAATTAAATAAATTACAAAACCAGACTACAAATTGAATTTCACCAAATAGTATTCTCCAGGGTTCAGGTCAAATTATGCATGAAGTCATTTATTTTTCTCCGGGGTCCTATTCAATTAATGACTTAACTAAGAGGGATGTATTATTGCTATTTCTGCGCTTTGGAAACAGCATAATTATAAATCTTATGACACAAATATTCATCAAGTTATTTCAATCAAGAATACTACATATTTTTGGAAAATAGTGATTGCTTGAGTAGCTTTCAAATGAAATGCATATACTATGCTTTTCAGATGCACATATTTAATATTATTATTTTATTTTAACTATTTATTTAAAAAATGCACATACTACAGATAAAAGAATCCAATTATTTTGGATAAAAAAACACATACAAATGCCACTGCAAATACACTAAAATTTCTATAAAAGTACGTTTAACCAGTTTAAAATTCGAACACATGTAGCTTCGAAAACTTATCAAATATTCCATCAACACAATCTTATAAGAATATCAACTCAATTTATTCCAATATTTAAAACTTTATAAAAGAATAAAGCACACAGAAAAGATAGCTTAGGGATTTATGAGTTGGAACATAAAAAATATCAGACATATTAAAATATCCAGATCCTTGGAGAAGCTATTGTATAGTTTAAAACATTTCTATAAATGAAATTTCAATGTCGTGTGATTTTAACAAATGGCTGCTAATCTGTACATCTCTATTCTTACCCTTTCGCAGCACGAACGTTAATTGAATAACTAGAGCCTCAAATTGCATTTTGTTACGTCCCAATGATTCAGATAATTGAAGTTCTACTGTCTAACAAATTAGTACCTTATTCAGACATAGCAAAAAATGAATATTATGTAAAATCCTTGAGTCAAACTGTCGAGGAATATGTTCGTTCGACTGTATTTCTTAGAAAGACATGCTACTTTATTTCAACGAACTAAGAAATAACTAAGAAAGGAGAAACTAAGGAATAACTAAGAAAGAAGAAACTACAGTCCCTGGACAAATTATTAGACGCGCTGCAAGATTTCATGTAAAATATTAATTACCGGGTGATATTGTACCGTTTTATTAATTTAAATTGATTTGTTTTTTATTTTTATATTATCCAATTATTTACCGATTTATTTGACATAAATAAAACAGCATTTATTTAGAAAAGCATAAGTTTATTAAGTTTTAAAGAAAAGTGAAATTAATGTTAGTAAAAGTCAATATTTAGTTGAGCCACCTTTAGCCGCTATCAAAGCTTTAATTCTGCGCGGCATGCTATCAATGCAAGACTGTACTGTCTCCTGCATTTGAGGATGATGATTTCACACATAAATAATCTTATAATAAATAATTAATATAAATTAATCCTAATCATAATTAATCATAATTATCTTAAAATAAATATAAATATGTAGTCTACAACAATTCTTTTAAATAAAAATCAATAGTATTGCAGTTTAAATATACCATTATTGCATAAAAACTCTTAAGAAACTTAAAATTACTTTTAAAAAATACAGTGCGTCTAATAATTTGTCCAGGGACTGTAGGAAATAACTAAGAAAGACATGCTACATAATTTCAACGATAACACGGCAGGACCAAATCCAAAAACAAATTGAAAAATAAAATTCTAAAAAATAATCCTGACATCCGCATCGGAAGGGGGTGCTTATATACCTACTAAATCGGGCTCTACTAAGATGGGGCTCTGCTAAAAATGGTCCGCACAGATCAATACAAAAAGTTATACGGGACTGGATCTGTATTGATATTAATTAAGAATAAAATCAGTAGGGTACCAATATCTATAGAGATTGGTAGCTCGTACCGATATCGGTATATGCATCCATATAAATCCATTACGATCATTAGAGTTGTATTGATATCGGTAGGCTTTTGTACTGATCTCTAAGGTTCATTTTTAGTAGGGGGTGCTGACCAGTAAAGAGGGAGATATATTGACTTAAAATAAAAGTTTCACATGATATGCTAGTCACCATTAATAAAAAGACTCTCATGCAACGCCATGTTTATAAAGCTAGTTAACCACATTAGAACTGATTCAAGCCACATTTGAGCTATTTAAATACATTAAATACGATATAATGTTGGTAGCTTGTTTTAGCTTCCACACTACGTTTATAACGTAAAAAGTGGAAGGTATTATAATCATTCAGTCTGTCTGTCTGTCCGTCACCCACTTTCATAGCCCAAACTACAAATGCTACGGACAAGTGTGATACGTCAAAAAATTCAGCGCATCGAAATTAGAATACATTGAAAATTTCAGAAAAGAATTCGAATTCGAAGTACATCAATTATTTAAAAAACTGCAAAATTTAATGCTCATTTAAAAAGCATAAGAAGCCATTTTTATTAGAATTAAATCCCTTTGCCATCGCAACAATCGCTCGAGAAACTTTAATTCTTTTAGACAATAAATTAAAATAAATTTATTTTTGCGACATCGATCAGTTTGAAATGACGTCAAATATATTTCACTACGAGATTCTTTGTACGTTGATATGAAATGTTTTAATTCTATTTAAAAGCGAGGAATATTACATATTTATTCTTTGAAATATAAATTAATTTTTGCAAACGATAAGTAATAATTATTGAATTTTCGAAATAAAATAAATGAAACTAGCCCAAATTTAGCATGTATTATTAGAATTTAATCACTATCGCCATTTGCAACAATCGCTCGAGAAATTTTAATTCTTTTAGACAATAAATTAAAATAAATTTAATTTTTCGACATCGATTAGTTTGAAATGACCTCAAATATATTTCACTACGAGATTCTTCGTATGTTGATATGAAATATTTTCATTCTATATAAAAGCGAGGAATATTACATATTTATTCTTTATAATATAGATTAATTTTTGAAAACGATAAGCAATAATTATTGAATTTTCGAAATAAAATTTAAATGAAACTAGCCAAATTTATTTATTCAATATTTTCACTGTTGCCATTTCGTTAAACGTACGAGAAACTTTATTTAAAATAAAAATAAAAACTTTTGAAAGAATATTTATTTATGTGATATATAATTCAGTTTGGATTGTTGTAATATCACAATAGAGTTCTTTTTATGGTTCATTATATATGTATGAAAAAATACGCATAAAGAATTCTAACTTTGCATTAAGAATATGCAAAGTTTTGCTTTTATTTTTAACGCATCAATGTTATTAATTTATTTTCGAACTGTAAGCTGGTGGCTACTAAAAGATATGTATTAAAAAAATATATCATTATTCTTCGAACTTCAAAAAAAAAATTAGCAAACGATAAAGATTAATTATTAAATCTGCAAAAGAAGATTAAAGAAATTAGTTAATTTTGGAATTACAACTAGCTAAAGGCGCAGTTTGGCGAATTTCTTTCCGTGGTGTATAAATAGTGTTACCTGTTGAGCACAAATGTTGTGTGGAAGCGGTTTAAGTGACAGATTCTGTAACAAAACAACTTGGTTTTTTACAGGAAGTGTTGTCTTGACTGAAAAATAATCAGTAGAGTCTTTCGAAAGAATCCTGAACATTTTCAAAACCGCGAAGACATTACAAATGCTTTTTTGCCAGGCGGAACCTAGATAAAAATCTAGATATCAGGATATCCTAAAAGACGATTAAGGTAAGAAATATGTATACAAAAACTACTGAATCATTACAGACGTATTCCGGTTTTTAAAAAATTCTAAAAATCATCTCATTGATGGAATAGTTTAATGCAAGTCATGTAAACGCATATATTAAAAGAACTACATTTTTTCTTGTTAAATTCTTTTTCTCATGGAGTAGGGGAGAACGGGGCTAGTTTCCATGATTTTTTCTTTTTGGTTGTATAGTTTTTTACTTTTATATATTTGAGAAAAACAGGATATCATTGGCCACCTTATGATCTTAGCTACAAACGAGCATTACTACTTTTCTAAAAAAATAATAATACTTTTTGGTAACAAGTGGTTAAATGCAAGCACGTTGAGTTGAAAAACATGCCCCGTACGCGGGGTATATTTTCCCAGACTACCAAAAATTTTCAACTATTCTTCTGGCAAAAAAATATATAAAAAATTACAGCACATTACACGGTTACTTTTACATTACAGTAATGTAATGTTAGTTTTACAACAAATACACATTTTCACGACGCATAAAATCACATTAATAATTTACTCCAATAGCGTTTAAACCACTGCCAGATAAATATTTTCGCTGGGTACCACGCAATACATTTTACATCATAGGTAAATTTGCGGGGCAGGGTGATGTAAACACTTACCATGTGATGGTAAATTAAAGGATATTTTTTACAGTGCATGGTGACTAGATGGACAGCCATGAGAAAGAAATACCTTTTAAAGTTATTACTAAATGTAATAAACATAGACAGTGTTCATCGTTTGGAACTTAAATGTGCTATACTTACATGCATTTTACCAAATATCTTTATAATATGAATCAATTGCATCAGCGATTACAACAAGCTTAACAAATTCTAAGATTTTGTATTCAGATCAATAAACAATCCCTATTTATTAAACTATGACAAACTCTTCGGCCCAGAAGACTGCGGGGGACTAAGGCCACCTACCGTGCCAATACCCGTTTTTGAGAGCTCTTGGTCTAGGTTAGGTTATGTCCCGGCTAGGTAATCAACTCTCGCGGAGCCCCCAGTGTTTATTATATTGATAGAAAAAATTTGTTTAATGATAGAAATCATTAGATAAAGTAACATTGAATTAAATGATACGGAGTGAATTGAATTGAATGAAAAAGAATCCAATATATCATGTCCGTGATACGAAATAAGTTCAATTGATAATTTAAATATCATTCAGAAATGAAACAAAACCAGGATTAATTTGTATACTAATAAACTCCTCGGCGAAACAGCCCATTACAGGGCCAAGGGCTGCCGTGCCCATATCATTTAATTGGTATACTAAGCATTAAAAAAATTTCAATAATTTTCAGTTATAAATTTCTAATATTTCCTTGAAAGTTACATTTTTAAAGGAAATAAACTTGAACTTTTTCATTTATAATCCAAAATTATATGCAATTCCCAAATGCCCCATTTCATTGAATATGCATCATTAGGTATGATTTTGGAAAGGTTATTTAAGGCAAAGATAAAAGTGATGTGTTCTTACTTTTCAAATAAATAAAAATCAATCTCTCAGTTCATTAATAAAAATAAGAGGATTTGAATTCAGTTTAAGAGGTGTGCAGGTTTCATAAGAGTGTAGATAAGTTCCCTAATTTTATAATTAAAAAAATCAAAACTATTTCAAATCAAAACGTCATGTTCAAAAAAATGCAAATAGGATTCCAAATTAGTGTTATAAAGAAAAATACACGATATTATATCTGTAACAGGATAGGAGACTTCTTTAATTCACGCACAGTTTTACTTAATATGAAATGTTAGGTAATATTGCAATTGGGTCGACAATTAGAATGGAAATTTTGTATTTTCTACACGTATTGGAGAGTGCCGATTCTAAAAAAAGTGGTATTTGAACATTGGTCCGTCTGTCTGAAACCACTCTACACCTTGAACTAAAACATCCACGGACTTCAAATTTGATACATGAGTTACAAGTATCTTGTGGACGTCATAATATAGTTTTTGAGAAAATCGCGCAACCGCAAAGGGTAGTTTCCATAGAACTTTTTAGGTTTTAAAGTTATTGAAATTACTTTATAATGAGTGTAATTAATTGTTTTTAAATGTATTGATTTATTGAGTGGCAGTTAAAAGTCGTGTAGACCATAGTCTAAGAATCTTCTAGACCAGCAACTCAATCTGACGCCTAGCACACCAGAAGTGTCTAAGCGAACTAATACATTATTAAAGATTGATTTGTTGATTGGTATATTTGAACTTTCCGATTGCAGCGCTACTGTTTCTTCGTAATGTGTACTATAATATTAGTCAGTTTTTAAATGATAATTGTAATTTTCGATTTAATGTAACTAATTCTTGAGAATGAATTAATACAACGCTAATTATTTATTTGTTGCTTGGTATATTCGAAATTTCACCTCCCAAAAATTTATTAAAAACGAAGTCTGGCAACAGACAGTAAATTTCGGTTACCATGCCAACAAAGTTGATAAATGCATTCTAGAACATTGTTTTGCCGACCGGCGGCGCAACGGTTAGGGAGCTAGCCTTTGGAGCCTCTGGGTTCGGGTTCGAATCCCGGTAAGGAATGGATGTTTGTGTTTGTCGAGTATATGCGGAGTACGTGCTCGTTAAATCTGTTGGGTCCGAAAGTCCTTCAAGTTCCCATACCAAATCAATACCTCTGGGGGTGACAAGCCAATTCTGGGGATCCTCTAGTTGGCCTCTGTCTCTAAAAATTAGATGGATCCACTTATGAGTGTGTGTTGTCTGTTGTGTCTGTCTTACTTGACGAAGGTTTATAAGCGGGTCTCTGACCAAGCACACAAACCTGAATATATATGTCTACCAACCAACCAACATTGTTCACATTTGTTTGTTTCTTTTTTCATTCGTCTAATATTATTTTTTTTAATTCTTATTTAAATAATTAACTTCGAAGAATTTTCAGCTACCATAAGAATAATGGACAGTAACTGTAATTCATATAAATAATATTGCGAATTCTTTTTAGATAGTTTTTTTTAGATGTCTTTTCTGAACAATAGTAAAATTTTCTCATGTTTTTATGGAAATCGAAAGAAATTTATCTATTTTAAAGAGATAATTCAGTGTATTGGTTAACTTATATAATAGTTATGTGATTGTTTCTAAAATTATAAATCGTAAAAAGATCTTGTAGCTTAAATTGCAATATATTTTACAAAAAAATAATCTAAGTTCTAGTATTATTTGATTTTAAACAAGAATTTTATTATGTATCGAATATCTATTTATTCATTTTTATTTCATCATTTAGAATTGGTTAAAGAAATTATGGGAATTAGTTCTACATGAAGAAATGCTTTTCCGTGCTTCATACTTATAAGATATCGCAGCCTCTTCACAGAAACTGATAAATTTACTGGCATAAATCATAATGGCATGCATAAGATACATGGCGGCGTTCTAAATAAAAATTTGTTCGCAATCTAACATGTTTTTATTATCTAGCAAAATTGAAATAATAATTGTGCTAAATAAATGTAGTGTCTCTTCACATTTTTAATAAAATATTTAAAGTTATGTGTTGTTTGTCTGTAATGTACATATTTAAAAATTGTTTGATAATAATAATAAAAAATAATATTGTAAAAGATTATAATAAAAAAGAAATATGTTGATATTTATGCATTTAAATTTTATTCTTGTACTAGCAAATTTATACCCGTTCTTTGCACGGATTAAAAAATATCAAATCGTTCCAAATATGTGTACCATATAACCTGTTATAGGATCATAAACTTATGTTATTGTTCCCGCTCGTTATAAAGTATAAAATCCCGTTTCATTGCCTTAAAATTCCAAAATGAAAAATACGCTATAAAATGCACTCATAAATGTCATCACAATTCCCTCATAAATACATAAAACCTTTTAGCTTATAGGCGCGTTTTGGGAAATAATTTGGCGAGAAAATAGATATAGCTACAAACACGACAATTATACAGCTCTAACACAATGACCTTCGTACAACCGACCAGCTTATAAATTATTTATAAAAGAAATTGCCCATTTGGCGAGTTTTAGTTAATAATTTGGCGAGTTTGGCAACGTATTTGGCGAAAAATAAAGACATAAAACACTAATATGCAGCTCTAGTGCGATGGCCTTTATTAACCATCATAGTTCAGTAATAGCTTAACTATACATTTATTGCTTAAATATGCATACACGCAAAAAATCAATTAAAAAATCATCAAATAAACCCACAATAAAATCCGGGAATGGAGACTGGCGGAATTGCGTCACTTATTTTTCAAATAATGAATTTAGTTTCTGAAGATAATGGCAAAAGAATAAAATAAACATTTTCAATTTTAAATCTTTTCGTTAAAAGTTTTATTTAATATTTTCAGCCGATGGCATCAGGAAAGTAAAAAAAAGATCGGATTTGAGCCAAATTGGTGTAGTTTTTCAGAAAATTCGAATTTTCTCTAAAAATAGTACATTTTGAAAGCTGAAAGTTCAAAAATCATAATCTAAGTATAAACTACGCATTTGTGCCAAGTTACGAGTCAAACAAATGTCTAGTTTATGAATCTAGAAGACACATACACACATACAAAACTTAATTTTTATTATTATAGATTCTTTTTACTATATTTAAATAACAACCAATTTTGTAAAAAGTAATTTCGCGAATTATTTATTGATAAATGTTTTGCATAATTTTAATTTATATTATAACACTACATTTAATGTAAATGAAAATTGCCTAATAATATTAAGAAATATTGTCTTTCGAAAAGTGATTTCATTAAAAATAAATAAACTAGAGAAAATTTGCTTCCTACTGCCTGTTCTTCCTGAGCTTTAACACAGCCAAAAAGAGATACTGTCAAATAAATCAAAAAAGTATTTAATTCATTAAATGTAAGGTAATCGTTTCCGGCTGCCTATTTCTAGCCTCCTTTAAGAGCCTTAACACAGCCAATTACGCCACGTATTTTGGAACACTGGTAAAGTGACGACATTCATTAAATCAAACCAAGAAATAAATTTAACTACAACTTCAACCATTATAATTACAATAATATTATACAAAATCGCATGGCGACGATGCGTTGCCGTCAAAAATAGTTCCCTCAGACACAACGGGTGCGCTAGTGTCGATGTCAATTTCTATTATAAAATACTCAATGGTAATCCAATCAGAGTTTCAGATTTAGAGTGTCTTTAATCTATGGTTTACACACCCCTGGCTTCTTTTTAATCCGTTTAGCTAGGATATCTTCTACAATTAGAATATATGGATAAACCCATGGGATATATGATGTGTTATAAATGTGTTTATAACTTTAGCACTTTAAAATCGCTAAATATGTTTTACCTATCCTTTTACATCCCATTTGTTAGGTATAATTAAATTTAAATTAAAAAAAAACCATTTTCACGAGAAGAACTGAAGATAATATAAGCTATGCATTAAAATTAGCAGTACTGTTTGGCAAGAATTATTTTTCTTTAGAGAATTCATATGAATATTTTTATTATATTTAAGACAGTTTTCTCGAACAGTAACTGCGCTTACAGTTAAAAATCGTGTTTGTAAGCATTTTATAAGTTACTGTAAAGTTTAAGCCGTCAGCTGCTTTTGAAACTGCCTAAAATCGTAAAATTTATACTATTCAGGTTAGTGTTCTTTTCTTACCCAATGGCGGATCGCGATATAGATTTGTATGCAGATGATTACAGTCTCAATCAGAGTGCAGATTATAAAAACTGTAGTGAAGTGGATCTTTATAATGATGCAATAACTGCACCTATGTATACTTATGATTTTAAAGCCAAGTCTTCTGTTACCAGCATTTCACCAACACACCAAAGTGTAACCCTTAACGATGATGCAATAACTGGACCTTTTCGTGCTCAGAATTTTAAGGGGAAGTCTTCTGTTTCCGATATTTCTCCATTTCACCAAAGTGTAGAATTTAACGAAGATGCAGTAGCTGGACTTTCTCGTGCTTATAATTTTAAGAACAGACCTTCTGTTGACGATATTTCACCTTCTCATCAACGTGTAGCAGTTTATGTCGGCAACTTAACTTGGTGGACTACTGATGAGGATTTAACCGGTGCTATGGCAAGTTTGGGTGCCAAGGACATTTATGAAATCGAATTCTACGCATATCGTTCAAACGGCCAATCCAAAGGATTTTGCACTGTCGCCCTGGGTTCCGAGGACTCTCTTCGAATAGTTATGCAAGAGCTGCCTAGAATTCAGTTGCATGGACGGAATCCAATTGTCACCCCATGCACATGGCAGAACCGGGATTTCTTCGAGTCTATTTCCGATGAGCGTCTCAACAGGAAAAGGAGACGAGGCCGTGACGACGGAGACATGAGACAAGAAAAAAGATACATGTATGAAGATGATGTTCGCATACGAAGCAACAGCGCACCATAGAATCTGAAACGGAAACCCTACTCTTAATTTTCATGTTCGCTAAAGTTGCCAATGAACGAACCGGCCATTATATAAAATATATGTACCTTTCAAACAGAAACATAAGTGTAACCCGACCGAATACGTACAGTTGCCACTCCATTTTCTTATAAGAATTTGATGTATAGTAAATTCCTCGAAGCGGGTACGGAATTTATTGGCATCATTTGGCGACATTTAAAGACAGAAGTGAATTTTTTAAAGAAACTATTTACAATACGTGTTTTGTAGAATAAATGATCTTGATATTGTGTGACAACCATTAACTTTCTCATTTTATCAGTCAAAATTCTTGATTTGATAACCGCGCAAGTTGCGAAGTATTGAAAACAACGCTACACCGCCGTATCTGCTTGTAATAATTTACCTCGATGTTTCTGTGCCCGACGAATTTTATTAGGAATGCTTTTCAAAATATTAAACATTTATTTTTAGGAGATTTTCTAGTTTATGGGTGAAAACTCGCCAACTTATGATTTGTCACCAAAAGCATTCTCTCTTAAGCACAACATTTAGTTAATAATTCTCGACAAATCTACGTTTCAACTAAAAGTTAAAGAAAAATTACTTATGTAACATGTAAGACATATTTTATAATCAATGTTACAAATACCACTTGCGTGCCATTTTGGCGACATTATTAATGTTGGTAATAAATTGAAAATAGGTCGAGAACTTCACCTGATATAGAGAATTCTTGGTTATTGAAACGTTAACAAAAGTGTTTTACGAAATTTGTGAAGGTTTTAACTAAGGAATATAGAGTTCAAAAGTAGTAAAATAAAGTTTTTTGGACTACCAGTTGTAGATACGTGTTTTTAGAGAAATTTTTTTAGACTTAATTTGCCACAAGCATAAAACACTACTGTAATTTTTAACTGAACACACATGAATTCAATACCTAACTTTCTGAGAGTTATACCGGGATTTTTTTAATAATTTATGCACCAGTTTTTCTAGCAATGGGAATATTTTTTATGACGTCACGCTCTCCCAACTGCGATTTCATTGGTTGTTTTGTTTTCTTGTGTTGAAACAAGCCTATAACAATATATTTTAAATGTTTTAAAATGAATTTTTATAAAAATTCCTCTTTTTTTTTATTTGGAAAAAACCTTACGATCATCTCCTCAAAAACAAAATCTTAATCTGATTTTTTTTCACATTCGTTAGCTGAAAAAAAAACATATTCAGGGAAAAAACACAGTTATACATTTTTGCCAATTTCCAGGCCGTTTGGTAGGTTAATATTTGAAAAAATAAGTTTATCTCCCATTTAATAGAACAATTAGGTGCCTCCTTTTCAATAAAAATCACTATTTCTTAACGTACGTCGCGGGAAATGCAATTAAAAAGTTAGAGACTAATTTGATTTTTACCGTACTAAAACTCTAAACAAAATAGCATGGAAATCTATAGAGAGCCAAGGCCTGCCGTGCCCATACCAGACCGTGAAAAAAGAGGTGAATTGCAGCAGATATTCCAGTAAGTTGATCAGGCAGACTTATCCCCAACTCTTTTTATTTTCCCAAGCTATCTTGGTCCTTTTTATGATTTTGCCATGGAGTTTTTCCATCAAAAATGCCTCAAATATGTTCAACTAAAACTAGTTTTAAATTATTATCTCCAATGCAAAAAAAATGCCGCACTTAAGAAAAATAACGAGTGTATTCATCTTCACCTTACCAAATATTATCAAAACATAAAATGTAGCGAAAATTCATGTTTATACGTCCATAACCTTGGGGGAATATTTGACGTCTGGAACTCTCTTGAACCTTGAACCTCTTGATATTTTTCCGTCCTGGGCTTGCCATCGATGGCTTGTTTTTACAAAGTTGTAACATACATTAATGTTTTTGCAACCACGGCCTACTCAACTACTAAGGCCGAAGAAGCTTTCCCAAACAAGCTCGGGGACGGAAATTTTGACATCATAGTTCCGAGTGACGTTGTTCCGAAGATGAAGACAACCTGTTCGGAACCACTCGTTCACGGCTGACCACATTTTTAGGGTTCCGAATGCGTCCGAACTAGTTTCTCGATCTTCGGCACTGGGAACAGTGACGTCAAAATTTCCGTCTACGCTCATGTTTGGGAGAGCTTCTCTGGCCTTGTTATTGAAGTTGGCCGTGGTGCAACTGGTTAGGAAACGAAATGCTATTAAGTTTTCTGAAGATATTAATGGTAACTGTCATTTATTTAAGCCGATTTTGTTTTCATTTGAAAACTAGAAATAATTTGTATTTGTTAACTATATGTGTCTCGTTTAAAAATCTTTTTTAAAAGAGCTTTCATCAATTATTTTCATTGTCGGCCGTTATCGGTAAAAAAGCTTTAATTTTAATTATTTTGATTAACTTTTTGTTCATTGATTTTTCTAGAAAATTATATATTTTGAAAATACTTTTCATTTTTGACTCAGATAAATTTCAAATAATCCTGCAAATGGGGTTGTTTCCCGTCGTGAACGGCAACTGCTCCAACCGTCTTGTTTTCATTTTTTTAAATCTGGAATTACTTTTGTTTTGGTATTCAAATTCGAAAATGAGATTTCTAAGAATATTTTACTTACTAAATTTTTTTAAATGCCAACTTCTTGCTGTGCTATTGTTTTCTTAAAACATTTGTGAAACAAAGCTTGCATAGAAAGAAAAGTTTCTTTTCATCTATGACGGTCATTTTGAGAGTGAAACCGAAACAACCAATGAAATCGCAAGACACAGAAAAATGAAAGCAAGACCGTTACATCAACTGAAACATTCCCATTACAAATTAAATGACTGGTAATATTTAACATTAGCTGATCGTGTACCCAAGGGCTCATAGTATTAAACTATTATTGAATGATATATGTGTGAGAGAGAGCGAAACATTAAAGTTTACTTTTGTCAAAAACATCAGTTACTATTTTTTTGAACTAATATTGCGATATCGAATTTCGAATTCAGTTGTAGTCACCACACGAAATATTCGAAACACGTAAAAGTAAAGCAGAGGGTCCTCCACAGTCCGTCAGACCAGACTCCCTTAAGTCCCACTAGTTCCACTAGATGATTTTTCTGTAAATCGTTTATTTTAATTGGTTTTATTAAGACGATTAGTAGAGAATTTATTTCGAAAAAAGTATAGAGTTATACTAAATAATAAATATTTAAGCGATTTTGCGAAGAATATTGAGGGCACAATTGTTTTTAGCTATTTATTATATCATTAGTTATATCTTTCCTTAAGTTTATTTTCTTAATGTTATATGAATTTCTTAAAACATTTCACAACAAAAAGGCTGATTTCGGGGCAAAACTTAGATTTTCAGGGTTTGATAAGTTGAGTTGAAATATCGTTGCACTAGAGCTACACGAAGGCTCTTAGTGACGGGAGTCATACTTTCAAACCACAATCAAGTGACGATCCAACACCATTATTTTAGGCCTAATGAACAAGAGAAATAAACGTAGAAGAAACATACAAATGCGGAAACAATAGCTTTTCATTCAATTCTTAGATTTGTAAAAATGTATTGTGACGATTTACTTGTAAATGAAAGCATCTTGGGTAATAGCGTTTGAATTTAAGATATTAGTTTTATCTATAATAAAAGAAAGAGTCTGTGTGTCTGTATGTCTGTGGATCGTAAAGGACCTACTTATACTGCCCTCAAAAAATTCGAAATATTTAAGATAGATCCCCTTTAATATCAACGTGTGCACCTGAGGCTTAGTTTTTTCATATTTGTTCTATTTTTAGAGAAAATTCTAATTTTCTGAAAAAAATAAACCACTTTCGCTCAAATCCGATAATTTTTTTCCCTTTCGTGCTGTCATTCGACAGAAGAAATTAAAATCAACACAAAAATTAATTGAAATTGCTTTTATTTTCTTTCCATTACCTTCAGAAACTAAATTAATGATGTGGAAAATAATTGAACGTGCCAATGATCTAAATGTAGTTTTTAAACAAGTAGGTTTGTAACAGAATCTGTCACTTAACTCGCTTCCACATATTTGTGTTTAACAGGAAAAAAACGCGCCAAACACAACATTAATTCTATATTTAACATTTACAAGCTAAATTTGGCTAGTTTCATTTATTTTATTTCGAAAATTCAATAATTATTACTTATCGTTTGCAAAAATTAATTTATATTTTAAAGAATAAATATGTCATATTCCTCGCTTTTAAATAGAATGAAAACATTTCATATCACCATACAAGGATTCCGTAGTGAAAT
Source organism: Oedothorax gibbosus (assembly GCA_019343175.1). Classification (NCBI taxonomy): domain Eukaryota; kingdom Metazoa; phylum Arthropoda; class Arachnida; order Araneae; family Linyphiidae; genus Oedothorax; species Oedothorax gibbosus. The sequence continues at coordinate 564,215 of JAFNEN010000250.1, forward strand.
ATATTTGACGTCATTTCAAACTGATCGATGTTGCAAAAATAAATTTATTTTAATTTATTGTCTAAAAGAATTAAAGTTTCTCGAGCGATTGTTGCGAATGGCAAATGTGATTTAATTCTAATAAAAACAGGGCCTTTAGCTATTTGTAATTCAAACTTTTAAACGCCAAAATTAACTATTTTCATTAATCTTCTTTCTCAGATTTAATAATTAGACTTTATCGTTTGCTAAATTTGTTTGAAGTTCGAAGAATAATGATGTAATCTTTTTTAATAAATATTTTTGTCGCCACAATTTCCCATTTACATTTCTTTCGAAAATTCACTTATTTATAATTTGTTAAATTAATTTACAGTTCAAAAAATTTATAATTTGTACAATTGATGCTTTAAAAATAAAAGCGAAACTTAGCATATTTTTTTTTATGTTAAGTTAGAATTCTCTATGCATCTTTCTACATACATATATATAGAACCATTAAAAGAACTCTATTGTGATAATACAACAATCCAAACCGAATTATATCACATAAATAAATATTTTTCAAAAGTGTATTTTTATTTTAACAAAAGTTTCTCGTACGTTTAACGAAATGGCAACAGTGAAAATATTGAATAAAAATGGAATTTGCATGTTATTTCAATGTAGATTAAATTTTTAGTTATTTCAATTTTAAATAAGCTTCTAGTTTAAATTTTTTAATGAAATTTGGCATGTAGCCTAATCTGATTTTTTGCTTCAAAATGACGTATCCCACTTGTCTGTGGGACTTGTGGATGACAACAGTGAAAATATGAATAAAAATAGAATTTGCATGTTATTTCAATGTAGATAAAAAAAATTTAGTTATTTAAATTTTAAATAAACTTCTAATTTAAATTTTTTAATGAAATTTGGAATGTAGCCTAATCTGATTTTTTGCTTTAAAATGACGTATCCCACTTGTCTGTGGGACTTGTGGTTCTTTCTGTGAAAGTGGGTGACAGACAGACGGACAGACAGACGGACGGACGGACAGACAGACGGACTGAACGATTATAAAACCTTCCACTTTTTACGTTATAAACGTAGTGTGGAAGCTAAAACCCAGAATGGAGGTTTTGACGTGAAATAACATTGTTATACAATTATGGTTAATTTTGAATTTATCAGGAAAATTGCGATGACAGTAAGTTCATATTGAGGAAGATTTTTGTGATATGAGGATGTGCATTTTAGTGATGTATTTTTATTTTGGAATTTTAAAGCAATATAAGTAACGTTATTTTATTCTTTATAATGAACGGGAACAAAGGCAAAGCTTATTATCCTATAGCAAATAAAATGACACATATATACTTGGATCGATTTGATATTCTTTTAGTCCGTGCGAAGAACAGGTATTTATTTGCTAGTTAAATATATTTACAAGATCAGCTCCGAATACAGCGTTAACTAGTTTACAAATTTGTTTTCTAAGAAATTTTTTGCCACTCACAGTGTAGTATCTTCTTCGGGCACGTTCTTAATCTTTACAGTATACTATACTTATACAACTATAGTGAGACACGATTCTGAAAAATCACACGTAAATATCGAACCTTCTATTATTCTTTTAGAACAGTCATTTCTTTTTGAAGCGAAGAAAGGAAACGTTTTGAAGATTTTGTTGTTAATTATGACCATATTGAATACATTTCCTGACAAAATGTCGTACTTCTAAACTAAAAAATAAAGTTACTTTCTTATAGACATTTTCTACTGAGACAAGATAACAAGAAACTATACGCTAATTTAAAAATAAGCGTTTTCTAGGAGAATTATTCCATATTCCACCTTTGTTCTATTTTTCCACATTCCCACTTCAATACTAAATGTACCTGAAATTCACAGACTTTCCAACGCATCATTTTCAGAATTTTTATCAAAAAGAGCAGAATTTAACAGAAACAAAAATCACACCGAAAACTCTGTTTATTCATTAAATCTTCAAAGAGAACTTCAAAATAATTGCCCTACTTAACAGCAAAATGTATTCCAAACAATTTGAAATCTTTAACCATCAAGAGAGTGAGGGGTTAAATGACGAGAATTATTCCAAATTAACGAGAACATGTTCTACTTTATTCTGTCCTCTTTTGCGTCTCTTGGGCTGTTGGGTCTAATTAAGTCTGTAGTTCCTCAACTATACCCAAGGGTCCTCATCAAGCAAGCTGTATTGAAGGGAAGAATATTGAGGGTCTAACATAGGAGGTTAAATGAGATGAAGATGTTGTGGGGAGAGAAACATTGTTAAAAAATGTTCGCCAAATGAAGCCATGATCGCTTCATTTATGGACCCAAAATAAACCACTTGGCGAATGATTTGGCGCTATTTTGAATGAGTAATGAGGGTAGGGTAGGGTAGGTACATATATATTCTGCCTTGTGTGCTTGATCAGGGACCCGCTTATAAGCCTTCGTCAAGTAAAACAGACACAAAAAGAATTTTTACTGACACAGAGAAAGGAAGTATACCCAGGGCTAAGGCGGGAATCGAACCCGCACCCGTTACAGCGTGCAGACTGCTAGCGTAAGCAGACTGTTAGCGTAGACTGCTGCTTGGTCTGTGGTCCAAACCATGAGTAATGATGGTTGGTTGGTTGACATATATAATGTTCCTTCAGGTTTGTGTGCTTGGTCAGAGACCCGCTTAACCCTCGTCAAGTAAGACAGACACAACACAAACACACACACACACAAATAGCAGTAGACTCGCTCTCAATAGAGGGCAGCACTACCGCTCGTAAGTGGATCCATCTAATTTTTTAGTGACAGAGGCCAACTAGAGGATCCCCAGAATTGACTTGTCACCCCCAGGGGTATTGATTTGGTATGGGAACTAGGAGGACTTTGTGACCACGACTGAATTTCACGAGCACCAGCACAATTAGCGTACACGGTGGTCTTCGGCGGCCAGGCCTCAAACTCGCAACCTTAGGGATACCAGTCCAAGACCTTACCAACCAGGCAATCACAGCCCCCATGTGTAATAAGTATACGCAGGTTAGTTTAGGTTGTACATTTTTCGACGGTTTGTTTTCAGCCTCTATGGATCTTTAACCCAGCCAAATTGCGCCTCGTCATTTCGAACCTTGGTTGAGTGCCGAGGTCGACCATGAGCAAGTACACAAAGCAATCCAGTAGGATTTGCTGTGGCCACAAGTTTATCATATGGGAGTTGAATTGAGTTGAATTATCGCCGCACTAGGTCATTTAATATATACACGCATAAAACGTAATTATGAAAGAAAATTTATTGGGGGCTTCAAAAATCTGCCTGCAGCGTCTAGCCCTCATCGTTTAATGGTTTCCGGCTCTCTATTCTTAGCCTTCTTTAGGATCTTTAACACAGCCAATTAGGCCTCGTAATTTAGAACACTGGTCAAGTGACGAGTAACCGAAGTCAATGGGAAGAACGAAGGACTGGGAACCAAGAGTTTTTCTTTAATTCCAAAAACTAGTTTGTAGGAACGTTTTGATCCTCTTTCTTATGAAAGTTGCCGTCGAATAAATATAATAGATTTTTTATGCTCGTCTATCAAACCATACCAATTTCCCTCGATAAGTGACTTTCTCATGCTTTAATTACAAACAATGAACATTCATGTATATTCTGCATATATTACAAGAACAGATGAAAAGCTGCACTAAAGAGATGACACACAGTTTTTAATATAGCTTAATTTTCTTTGTCGCTATGTTTAGTTTAGTTTGAATTATCGTAGCACGAGGGCTATTGACGACGGGCGTCATATTTTAGAACCACAGTCAAGTGACGAGCCGACACCTGAGTAGGCACCCAACGCAACCGTTAAGGGCGACATCGTACGCAGCGTTGGGACTTTGAAGGATATTTAACGTGCACTCCCTGTACACGGGGTAATTATTCGTCGGACATTTTCGGCTGCACGGGCCGTTTATAGGTCGGCAGTTATTTTGGCGATGCCCAGACCCGAACCTGTGACCTTTCGCATGCTAGGCGAATGCCTAACCAACTGGGCTCCCCAGCCCCCCCTTTGTCGCTATGTCTTCTTAGCATAATTTTTTTTATGGGAACGTAATACTGTGTCTAAAAATAAAGAGTTTCCTGATACACCTTAATGACATACATGATCATGCAAAATTAGAAGTCCGGATAAAATAAATTTTGAAATGTTAATTCTCATCAAAAGTTATGCAACAGGCATTGCAGGTAGATTGACATTTATGAGGAAGAATGAGTCGTGAGTTTTGCCTTGTTATAGTTTGTATTCAATGTTTTAGCGCGAATATTAGTTAAGTTCAATGATTCTTTATATCCTGTCTCATTCCCAGGAATGATTGACGGAAACTAGTCATATTTCATCAAACATTTAACGGTATTCCAAGGAAATAAATACTAAAATAAACTATAGGCACTGCTAAAATAAAGAGTTTAACTCAGAGTTATTTCATTAAAGTTAGTTTGAATACAGGAAAAATTTAAGGGCAAAATTTTGTGTTTTAAACTCGTTAATTGTGATTCATAAATTTTACTAAAAATTTTTAGTAACTAGGAAACACAACATCAAAATTATCACCTATAACCAATGGACGATTCGAACGAGGCGTAGTGGGGTTTGTTTGTGGGATATAAGACAACGTTTGACGTTGCTGTTACGTCACCATAGTGTCCGTTCTAGTTTAGACGAATTCGCTGCCGGGTGGTTTGTGTGAGGGAATTACGACAACATTTGACGTAGTGGTCCAGTTGCCTATTGTAACGGCTTGGATAACTTTGAAAATTAAAAGTTAGAATATGCCCCCAGACGATGCATTTATTTTATCAATATAGGTTTTTTTTGTATATGTTTGAGCGTTAAACGTTATTTCAAAAGCACTTTTTTTAAACTATTGAATAATATTGTTTTTGCACCGTCACCTTAGTATTATCAAACACTCAACCTACAAAAAAGATCAAGATAAAGATGATCAAGAAAAATCAAGATCATTTAAAAATCCTTTTAGTCACCAGGAAGCGCTACTTACAAACCACGCACCATTAGCACGTGACTTATATGGAAACCTTGAAAAGATTGCTTCTTCCGCTTATAAAAAAAATTGTTTCGAAGGACGCTGTCAGCTTTTAGCTTTATCGAGATAAATTCAGTTTAAGTTTTGAGTTAGACACGAAAAGATTAAGATGTCTGTTCTAGTAACTGGGGCTAACCGTGGGATAGGTCTGGAGTTGGTAAGACAGCTGGTGCAACATGAAAAATCGCCAAGATATGTTTTCGCGACCTATAGGAGTAAAGGAACCACACAGGTCAGTTGGTGTAGTTATCATTTGAAATTAAGTCGCAATAATTGTGTTCTGGTGAAACGTGTTACTTTTAAACGTTATTTAATAGGGTACTTGACAGTATCGCTAAAATACCTTCCAATATCAATTAAATTATATTTCGAACCCAAATATAACAAACGTATATATATTTTTGCAAAATAAATCTTTAAATAATTAATAAAAATCATTTTCAAATTGCTTTTTTTTTCATCGGTACGTCACGTGATCACAAACACGTCGATTTGGCTGACGTCACTAGTATGTATAAACAAACCGGTGTGATGTTTTTCTGTTTGTAATTAAACTGGTTTTAATCTAACTTACTATTAAAATAAGATTTATATAGATAATGAGTGGAGGTTTTACAGAAGCGGATAGTTCAAATTTGCTTAAAGTAGATTCCAAAATGGTGTTTCAAAGTTTGTTTATAGTTACTAGTGACATCACAGATATCACGTGACAGCCACAAAGCGTTTTCGGGAGTGATTTTTCGTCCTAATTTTAAAACTCATTTTTCCCCTTTTTTATGGGGTATTTGAAAAAAAGAAAAAAATACGGGTCTAATATTTTTGGCATAAGAATATTTTAAGCCAATAAAAACTTTTTAGTCAAGTACCCTATTTGTAACTAAGATAGTAAAGATGTAATTCGTCCATAGACTTAAGAAGATGGAGATGCTGCCGAGGGAATTCTAAAGTGGAGTTTGTATAGGATTATTACATCGACTTGGCGACTTTTTGACACTCTATATAAAACTATAAAAACAATGTATTTTTCTTGCCTGTGAAAGAAATCACTCTAATCTTGTGTTAATTCAGGTCTCTTGCTAAAGCCTACAACTGTGCAAATAGCCATTTTTTAAAAATATTTTTTATCAACGCCCTTTAAAGAATAAAATGATGCGCTTTACATTGAACTATTTTTGAGTGAGCGTTTTGTTTAGATTTACTAAGGTTGCTTGGGAAATTTCTGACGGCTTCATTTTTTTCATGCCAAGCTCTTTATCTTAACCTAGCGACTCGACCAAAATTTTTTTAAAACCAAAAATTTATAAAAAAAATACCAATAAACTATACTAATAAAATACCAATAAACTATACTAATACGGTTTTTACTTTCAAACCTAATAAGTTATTGAAAGTATAGGCCTCGCAGCGCTCTTATATTTCCTTTAAATTTGAAAAAGTTCCTATATTTCCAATTTTTTCCTATATTTTAGACCCTTATTTCCCCCCTTTCATCATTACGATCTTTACATTCAAACTGTTACTGTGATCACGACTCTCGGACTTAATCAGCATAAAATGTTCTGCTGGTTGGTTTGACTTGGCCTGAACCGGAACTACAAAAGTAAAACGAGACACCCTTCGGCTGTGTCCTTAATACGTCTACGACATCAAATGCCACAAAGGCAAAAAAATGCAAAAAAACTTGCAACCCCCAAGCGAGCAATAGCGGGTGGTTTTTCGCCAAATCGTAGGTTTTTTTTTAAAAAGCAGCGCTGGATCTC